>KE525337.1:47964-99009 GCA_000441895.2 Anopheles sinensis | reverse complement strand
ATGTAAATTGAGCAGGAATTATACGTACCGCGTTCACATCTGGTGGTGGACCACTTTTCACCTTGTCTCGACGTTCAATGCACGCTTTGATGAACTCGCTGCTTCCGGGTTCCTTGCAAGCCTTCTCAAATACCGATTCTTCAGTTTCCGGTTCTCCATCACGCTCGTACGGGTTTCCACCGTCATCCAGAGCGCAGATAAATTTTTGCAGATTTTTTGCTTCGTAGGTGGCGAACAGTTGCTTCTAGAATAATAGTTTGTAAACACTTTAACGATTTTTGCGAATTAAATCAAATATACGCACGGTGATAAACGCATGGAAACGAATTGGTTCACCTTCAGTTCACAATCAAGTTTGCCCATCTCGTGTACACTAATGCAAATGTCTTCAGAAGCAACTTTTTTAAAAATTTGCAAGAACAAGGGAAGGTGATTTTCGCCTTGACGTTCCTGATGGATGACTACGCACGGTGATAACACAAGGCGATGAAATGGTTCACCTTCAGTTCACAGTCAAGTTTGCCTATCTAGTCTACACTAACGCAAATGTCTTCAGCAGCAATTATGTGAAAATGTTACAAAAACAAATCGGTGCGGTGATTTTCGCCTTGAGGCTACTGACGGACCACTAAGCGAGGAAGCTATTTTCTCGTTGGCTTATACACAAAGTAGCAACAGTAGAGGTGGCATTTTGCGCAAAAAAGCTATGATTAAGCGTGGGTGATACGCAGGCTTGTGACGATAAGCGTAATCGTTTCCTTGGTGGATGTATTTTTTACTGGATAAAAGATAAATGTAACGCATTCAGTGGGGGTGTCCGTTAAAATCTCTGCAAGTCGTGCAACAATCAATAACAATGCGAGAAAACCTAAGACAATCGCATATTAAACTGTGCCACGTTTTGGTCAAACGCAAAAGAAAGTAACCACCACCACAATAATGCGCCGTACTCAAAGAAAGTCGAAGGAATGCAAAAGAAGGACAAAAATGTCACTTTAATCCAGCTACCAGCGTAAATGTAAAATATGTTTTATTAGACACACAGTGACGCATTGAATTATCAGCATTTGAAGGGGCAAACGTATTGAGTCCACGAAGCACTGAAGGTAGCTTTATATACAATGTGCACATTCACGCAGGTCAAGTAAAACAATAATTGCCCATCAGAAACAAGTTTAATGTTGCATAAACGGTATGCAAGTGCAACATTTAGCATGGATTTAATGTGATCGATTTGCGAATTTTATGACTCGTGAAAAAAAACAAGAGCAGGGCTTTCCGAAAAACATTTACACAAAGGAAAAGGATCTAAAAAACCACGTGCTCGAATAAAGAAAAACCCGTTGAAAGACCTTTCTAGCCCAGCTGTGGTTTATTTGCATTTTTGTGAGATCACACTTGGCACTTTGAGCCTAGCCATCCTTCGAAGCCGGAGCGCCCGGTTTTAACCGATCATCCCCTCTTCTTGTTGGGTCAATGTTGTTCTTCCGTTCTTCAGAGCTTGAAAAAAGTTAGAGGTAAATTCAACCCTCTACGCAAGGAAAGCTCTAACTGATACTTTCTTTACCTACTTCCCCTAACCAGGAATTTATACGATTCTCGTTAGAAACCTCGCTACTCAATTGTATCGCGAGGTAATCAACTAGAGGACGACAATTTTCGTTGGATAAAGTAGTTCGGCTAGCGAAGAAATAAAAAGAGAAATGGCTCACGGCTAGTATCGGTCTCGTATTGAGCACAGCTTGAAGGATCAACCGTCTTATTCTGACTTCAGATAAGTCCATCGACTACTGATAAGATTGGGGCGCTAACCCGTACAACATCAAGTTACGCGAGTTTAGGAGAGCCAGAGTAACGATTCACAAATCAAGTCTATTTGAGTCGATTTGAGAATCGTTACGCTCGCGTTACTGATATTGTTTGGGAAGACTTAAGTTTAAGTTAGGAGACATTTCTGGATGTTTGATGAACATTTCTCTCCAGCTGATGTATAGTTGCTCCCAAAAGTGATGGTACAGTGTCTATTTGCACATTTAACCCCCATTATCTTGGTCAATTCTCACCGTAACCGTAAATTTATACAAACATATTATAGAGAAACTTATAACACTCCAAACAAGTCCCCAACGAGATTTTTATATGGAAAACTGACTGACGAGTCAACAATAAATATCCATGCATCAGTTATCATTGCGGTAGATCCTACTTAAGGACGATTTTCAACTTGACTCGTTTGGTGTTCCTACTTGGAGGTTTGGCGATCCAACATCAAAAGCAGTCCAGTAGGCTATCATTGTGTGATATTGCACGTACACTGCCGGAGTTGCTACATGATATGTAAAACACTGTATGTTTTTTTCAGATTGTTCTATGAGGTTTTAACGAATCGCCCCGAGGAAGGTATCATTGTTTGTATTTGATGAATCTTGAAAGATTTATTTAGGATTTAAGAATCCTAAGAGTTTCATAATTCATAGAAGAATAATACATGAATCTCTGAAGATGATAAAGATGATGAATCCTCGAAAAAAAAGATAAAACCTCGAAAGATTCATTAATCTTTATGGATCTCGAAAGATTCATGAATCTAGATGTATTGTAAAAGATTAATGACTCTCAATGGGAGCTATTGGATACATTTTTCTTTGACGATCGATTGGTCGTTCGATCGATCGAAAAAAGATAAAACCTCGAAAGATTCATTAATCTTTATGGATCTCGAAAGATTCATGAATCTTGATGTATCGTAAAAGATTCATGACTCTCAATGGGAACTATTGGATACATTTTTCTTTGACGATCGATTGGTCGCTTATCTGTTTATTATAATGGACATTTAGCGACTTTAATGAATAAATTTGTAACCTTAGCGACCGCTAAAACGAAACGACGATTTCATGATCGCCCCTATTGAGCACTGTGATGGCCCGAAAGTTGGCACAGTCCATCTTGTCACCCTTCTTGTACACTGGGTGGATGATACCCAGCTTTCAGTCCTCCGGTATCTTTTCCTGCTTCCAAATGTTCACAATAAGCTGGTGCATAGCCCGTCGCTGCCAGCTGCTTCGTTTTGCTTCAGCTGTCTGCTGGTACTGGTGACTTCGTTCTAGGATGGTGAAGGACAGCAAGGACTTAAGGAGCACATCGTCATCTGTCTCTTGGCTTGTGTGCTGTTGGATTCTGCTTGCGCCGTTACTGGCCTCCCGTAATTTCGCTCCGTTCAGGTGCCCGTCGAAGTAGCATTTCAACCTTGTTCGGTAGACCTAGCGCAGTCCGCTCGTTGCGCCCGTTGCGGGCGTGCCGACTTTTCATACTCATTTTTTTTAGAAAAACTCATCGTATTATACTGTCCATCTTGTATAGTTCATTTAATTCATACCGTTTCTGCTTCTAACGGTAATTCAACGGCTCAAAAATTCAAATTGAATTAATGTACCACCCGTTGCATAACTTCCAGGCGCAACTGTGGAAAAATATGGCGACAATGCAATGAGGAGGGGGCTTCATTTAGGATTTTACCGAAGTTTCAACCACAAGAGAGGACAATTGAGGGGCTGAATAAACTCCTTCTTTGGTTGATTGATAGTTTAACAGTGTGCGGGTGTTTGAATTTTAAAAGCTATTTAGTTTTGTCCCACAATCACTTTTACCTCAAATAGATTAAGATATTTGATAGGTCCCACGGATTTTTAAGTTTATTTAGCATTATAATATAGCACATTAAAGTTAACGTTAAATGATTTGATTCACTTTTCCAAGTAGACCACGAGGAGTCACATCAAATGTCATTATGCTAGAAGAATATGTCTCTTTTGAATTTTTTTCCACAGCGCAAAAAGCTACATCGTATGTGTATCGAAATTGATTTCATTTCATAGCTCCACTCGCCCGTAGTCGTTCGGTGTGTCGACTTACGTCGTCTAATTCCAGCGGACACACTTGAAACGGATACACGTAGTTAACCTTAATGGGTTTCGGATTCGCAAGGCCAAAGCTTAAAATCCCCAACTTGAGGCGAGTCGGTGGAGAAGAAAAAGGAAAAAGAAAAGCCGACGGAGCACACTTTAAATATCCGCTGAAAGTGCTGCCATTTTGCGTTAGCTCTCAAGCCGGTGCTGGGGAAAATTAACCTGTTAAAAGCGACTGGGATCAGACCACCCATCCCCATGCCGTCGTACCGTTGATGCCATGTGACAGATATACAACACGTTCCGCATGCCCCATTTGCCCCCTTTTCCCTGTTCGAAAACATCCAACAAATGGACCGGTATTTTCGAGGAACCGTTGTAATGTAATGTACCCGGCCTCTGGTTGAATGTCCCCTCAAACGTCAAAAAGGCGTCTTCTCGAGGCATCATCTGTGTGTGTGTTTGGGGAGGCGTGTTTCACTGGACCCTTCTTACCACCGAACCGCCGAAAAGTTCCCCGGGCTTGACTCGCAGAAGCTTTTTAGCGGAGAAAGCCGGAGCACGAATCCTCTTCAAGCTCAAGGACGATTATTAACTATGGTCGGTTCAAGGGGCGGTTCGGTGGGGCGAACTGCTTCACTGATGTCTATTTCGTTTCCGGCCGTTTCTTTCACCCTCACTTTTATTTCCCTCCACATCTTCGACCTTTGATTGAACTCGTCAATCAATAGAGCAGAAGCCAATTGATTAACTAACGAATCGAATCCGTGTATGGAGGGTTTAAACATTTCATTCTCGCTTTTTCTCACGATCATACAACGACACTTTCACACACATACACGCCGACCGGTAAAAGCATAAGTTGACCCAGTTCTATTGAGTGTTCCGGTTCCGTTCTGGGCCGATGGTAGAGTCAAGGATCGATGAATTTGATAAATCGGATGCAATCTTTATATTGTTCTGCTCCGTATGCTTGATGAAATCTATCGCTGTATATTATACCGGGCACGACACTGAGCTGAATGGAAAATAATTAGTTGGAAAAGGGTAAAATATCATACAATAGAACTAAATCCATCAACTTTTGAGGGAATTTTGACTGATGGTCGAAGAGAAAGACTTATGTATATTGGTCGACCAATAATTCATACTATAACAGATAACAAGTATTTTGAGTTCATTTTCTTACCTTTTCTTATAATTGTCACATTTTACCGAGGAAGGAGATCATTTTAATATTGAAAAATATGTTTTGACTTCAGCAGACCGAGTAGCTTCATAATCATAGCGAACACGACGCATTCTAAACGTATGATTCGCGGGGAGGATTCGTTATCCTTATTTTCGGGATAACGGATCCTTTCGGGAAATTTGTTTATTAGAAACATCGATCATACCGGATTCTAAAATGTTTACATCATATGGTGCGATCTTTCTATGTTGATTTTTGGGATCTTTCTTATCTTCCTTTTGGGTTTTATTAGGCTCATGATTGCACTTGATGCCGAAAGGTTCACATTCGGTTCGGTTTATGAGCCGCAATCTACATGCGATTCGAGCACATTGCTGGTGCAGCAACAACATTCGTGTTGATATATCAAAAATAGCCAAGAAAACAAGTCCCAATCTTAACACGTTGACTGCCTTCTTCTTCTTGGCGCAAGGCACTTGGTCATGGCTACCCATGAAGGACTTACAAGACTTTTTCCCTTGTGTACGTGGATAATCACTCCTCTCGTACAGGGGAATGTCGGATGGGATTCGAACCCACGCCGTCGAGGTCATGGGTCAAGTTTCTAACCGGCGCTATCGCTCGGCTGTCGCCATGGCTATCATTTTTGCCATGGCTATCATTTTTGATAGCCAGCTGTCATTAGTTCTAAAAAGTTTTTGCCTCATAAATATATGAAAATGCAAGGTGAAAATTATAGTATTATTAAAAACGCATTCTTTGGTTAGCTTAGTCTTTGTTTGGTTGTCGAAAACCGAATGTATGGTAAATGTTATAAACAAAATTAATCAAAAAAGAATGCACTAAAAAAGTGTGCAAAAAAGGCCTGGCAGTCAACGTATTAAGGGATTCAAAATTCATGTCCAAAATATGATGTTTCAGCCTGTGGACTTGTAGAATTGAATTCTTGAGGCTTTGAGCAATAGTTATTGTGAATGTGTTTGATTTGTTCGATGTTTTCTTGTAAAGTTTTGACATCCTTTTGCATAGCAAGGACGGCTTGTTTCAGCTCGTCCTCATTCTCATTCTTGTGTTGATGTTTTAAAATTTCAATAGCTCGTTCTACTATCTCCTTGTCCATTTGCTTGAGACGTAGCCTTTTTGCATATGCTTGACAAATTTCTACACGTGGGGCCTGTATTTTATCTTCGCCTTGTTCAACGTCCAGTCTTTGTAGTGGAATTGCCTCCGGATCCTGGCTGCTAGATCCTTCACTCATCCGTGCTATGCCTTCGATCGCTGGCTTCGGGTAAACGATTTTGTTCGATTTGTAGGGTTTGATTGTTAAAAAGTGAGAGCCAAGTACGTATGGAAATAAGCGCAAACCGTAAACGGGTGCAAGCCAGCTAAGCCAATCGAGTATCTTGATCATTCTTGAACTGGGTGGAAATAGATGAATAGAAGGTGAAATGAGAATAAAACAATATAAAATCATCACACTATTACCTGGCATTAAGTCGACGCAATTTTTTTAGGTGTCTTTCATACTTCTTTACAAGGTAGACCTTCTCTATGATCCCGATAAGCTCCGAATCGGCCTGGATAGCCTGCATGTTTGTATACGAAAATGGTAAGTATGCCATTGCTTATGCCCTGGTCACAGCTTTCCGCAAGTTCATGCGGTTGCGTTTTTCACCTGTCAAACGAACACAGTTTTCTGCCACAAAACACACTCCTACTATAGAATATCCTTGTTTAATGAACACAAAATCTTATTAAAATCTGCTGGGAACAATATTAACGATTGACATACAAAAACGCAGGAGTTTGCAGCAAGAACCTTACTGGTTGGATTGTTAGTACAGAAAACGGAAGGTATGCTGTCACCGGGGACAGTCTCTATCTCTCCCGTGGGAAAAAAACACAAACGCACGACCTTGCGGAAAGCTGTGACCAGGAGTTTCTGACAGTGAAGCGGCTTTAACCGGCTACCCGGGTAGCCGATACATTTTGTATGGGAGATTTTAAAATTATGAAAGTAATATAATATTTTGGAAAATATTCTCAAGTACCTTCACTGAAAATTTCAAATCGATCCGACTTGTCAATAAAAAGATATTTGGTCTCAAGTGCAGGAAAACGGAATTTCCCATACAAAATGTATGGGCTACGCGGGTAGCCGGTTGTCCTGATGAGGGGTATCAACCGAAAACTACCAATAACATTATTTAAATTCGTTTATAAAATAATTTCTTCGGTAAAACGATAAGAAATTTGTTTTTTAGGCATTCTAAAAAGTTTCATGCCGATATGATAATCCAATCAAAAGTTATTTAAACATAAAACTCCTAAAACTACCCGGGTAGCCGGTTGAGCTGGTGACGGTCAAACCAACATTCGTGTTTGTATATATTCATCTCAATTTCATTTTCGATTCTAGTCATTTAATAATTTCATGCAACAACTACACTTTTACGATAATCAACTAACAACGAAAATTGTTGTCGTCTGTTTGAGTTTTAAAGAATCGATGGGATAGTAACGTAACTTATATCGTTTTTGAAATGAGAACAAAATGTAAGTAACGTGTTTCTAGATAGTGATGGATATGATTGATATTCATTAAAGTTGGATTTTCGAAAAGAAGAACATATCACCACACTTGACAACCCCCACAGCAAATTTAATCTTAATCAATTGTTTTGCGATAAACTATCCACGGGGGGGGTCCGCGACAGCCGAGTGATAGCGTCGGGTAGAAACTCGGCCCATGACCTCGACGGCGTGGGTTCGAATCCCATCCGAGACCGGGCCCTCCCCTGTACGAGAGGAGTGATTATCCACGTACACAAGGGAATAAGTCTTGTAAGCCCTTAATGGGCAGGCATGACCAAGAGGTCGTTACGCCAAGAAGAAGAAGAAGAAGTGATAAACTATCGATCATTTTTACAAAAATCTGAAATCTCCCTAACGATGTCATATTTTTTACTTCCCAGTTGCCTCAAGATACCTTAGTAAGAGATATTTTACTTACACCAGTATCGCCAACTGCCATACCGTTCATTGCATTAAACAGAACGCAGAATGCAACGAACAGGAATGTCAAAAACAGAACAGTGCGCCAGATCGATTCGTGCAGGTGCAGGTTGGCCGCTTCAAACTCGCCTATAACAGAAGTGGATGAATCAGGTTATTTGTAACAAGTATGACGTTATCAACACCATTCCTCAAACCTACCAGTAAACATTACGAACATCTTGACCAGGGCCTGCCCGATATTGTCGAAGTTATTGAAGGAGTTCGTCACAACGACCGTCGAATCAGAACTTACGTTGGTCCCGAAGGTATTGTTTTCCGTTGATTTCTTCTGTCCCGATTTGTTGGCGTGAGGCGTTTGGTACAGAAGGTGAAACATAACACCAAGCGGTAATAGAATAACGCAGTACGGGATGAGAAGCTTCAGGAAGTTGGTTGCAACCCTTTTCAGCATGACCATGTGAGTCGAGATGCTGAACAGCGGTAGCGTACCGATCAGTAGTACGAACTCCACCGTTAGGAGACCGCAAGCAACGATCGACAGTGCTTGACGATAGCCGTGTCCCATGGTTGGCCTCGCTAGCACGATGACACAGGTGGTGATTAGGAACAGCTCTAGCCAGTTTACTTTGGACTTAAAGTACGACTTGCAGGTGAGCACGAGCTGAAACAACTCGCGCAAGGCAATGTAGCCCAAACCTACCCAGGAAATACAAGCCGAGCTATCAGTGTGGACGTCTAGCACCAAATAGGACATGAACGACAGGAAAATGATGGCACATACAATGGTGTTTGTGTAGAAGCACCGGGACAGTAGATGCCACTTCAGCAGCAGCATGCTGGTGATCACCGGATGTCGCAGGAGTTCTCTGGAGGAGCCAAACGAGCGAGCCAACTGCACTACTGGATCCAGCTCGCAAGTCTGGTCGTCCTCGGGAGGAACAAAATTGCGGAAATCGATCTTCAGCTCGTACTTCTTGTAGTCGTTGGTGGAATAGGGTTTATCGCCTGTAATACACAGATCCAGATGCCGCTCGAGTAGAGCCGGGTTGATCAGAGAGATCGTTAGATTCCCAAATACGTCTTTCGAGCCCAGGTAGGCACCGTTCTTGAGCAGTAGTTCCTGTGCTTCGTCAATCCTCTCCATGGCCGCGTGATGCAATGCTGTACAGTCCAGCGGATCTCTTTTGTCGATCTCACACCTTCCATCCTCTAGTAGGAGTTTCATGCATGAGAGGAGGTCCTTGCTTTGTTTAGGACTGGCAGCCATTTGCTTCACTAACGTCACGAAAGGCGTTTTGTTATTGATGTAAGTCGCGTTCGTGCGAGGTATGATTTGCAGGAACCACTTGAATCCTTCATAGTAGCCGTATGAACAACACGTCTCCAGGAGATCCAACACCCACAATTCGGGATCCTTCAATTTGCCATTGTCCAAAAGATCCTCCATCAGTACCTTTGTTGCCAGCAGCATCCTGTTCTTTACGGTCTTTTGGATCAATTCTTGTCGTTTGACACGAGTAAATCCAGCCTCAGACTTTTTGCAAAACTTCTCGTACACGAATATAAACAGTTGCTCATCGGAGGGGCGAATATAATATTCGATTAGTTTCATCGGGTCGTCCTCCAATTGCACTTTCAGCATCAACTCGGGGAAATGTTTTTCAATCGCTTTGCGAAGCTGGCTTTTACGGGCATCCAGGTAAAGTGCATGATTGTCGATGCAGTATTCGAGAATTTCCTTTCGCCAATCCTCGCCGTCAGTCAGGAGGTGGCAGAGCGGCACCACGTTTGCTTCGTTGGGCTCATTTATGTCCGCACCGTTTTTCAACAGCAGTTTGATGTTGACAAAAATTTTCCCCCGCAACTCTGCTGGTTGGTTTTTCTTTCCTAGTTCCTCGAAAAGCATAAACAGCGCAGTTCGATCTTCGAACTTTTTATCCACCTGCACGTCTTTGCATTGGAGTAGCTCGGACAGATTCCCCTCGTCGTAAGACAGAGCGGCCAGGTGTATCGGGCATTGGTTGTTTTTTGGGTTGACCTAAAAAAAAGATATTGTAATCGCTTTCCCAAAAATTGCATAATACACATGTTATAAGAAGACGCTTCTAACATAGTTTCTGTAGATCCTCAAAATCTTGGTATCGTTTGCGGTACGTTTTTTTTATATAAGAGGTATTCTTGAACATCAAAGAACGAATTTTATACGAAGTCTTGATTTACTAATCCTTCACTAGATCATCACTAGATATAGCGGAATGTGGGGCAAAGTGCCACTTTAAGCGATTCGTTCTGTAACTTACTAAAATCTGTTGGTTATACGCCGACTTTATTGTTAGTACATTTTCAGAACTTCAGTCGTTGAGTTTCAGAAATATAAACGCAAAAAACAACTATACTATAATTGTTTTAAAATGGTTGAAAATCATGTACTTTTTTGTGCTTCGCGGCAAGAGTGCCTCCCGTAATGGGGCAAGATGGCCACCTAGTTTAATTTAAGGATTTAATCGGAAAATTGAAAATCTTAGAATATTTGGCGCTTGTATTTGTCAACGTTAGTTAAATAGAGCATTTAAATGCATTTTATAGTATCATAACGGCTCAAACTTAACCCCAAACTGGCGACGAAAGCTGTTTCCTTGAGTTTCAGTTATGTGGCGAGCGTTTTCACGGTTTTCCATTCTGGCCGCTGGAAAACTTCTTTGAGGCGAAATCCGCTTGTACAGGGTGGGGCAGGGGCACTTGATGATTTGAAAATTAATTATAAAAAGAAGTACACGTATATCAGCCAAATTTACTTGTACTTTACAAAAATTTTATTTCATGTGGCTTTAAAAACTATGCCGAGCAATTGACGTCTACAATAAATATCCATGCATCAACTATCATTGCGGTTGATCCTACTAAACGACGGTTTGTCTACTTGATCTGTTTGGTGTTCCTACTTGGAGGTTTGGCGATCTAACTCGTTTCATATCATCAAGTGCCCCTGCCCTAGGGTGTATTTACGTACCATCCTGCTCCATTGTGAATTCAACAATAACGTTTAAGTTTTTGGCTGCTTCACTCTGAAGAATAATAGCGGATACAGTGATGGTACTCTTGCTCCAAAAATTAAACCTTTTTTAAAACTCAGATTTTTTTGTGAAAAATTATTAATATTTTTGGCTTTTTTCTCTTTTACTCAATTTTGCCAAGTGGCACATACTTTCCCAATTTTTTGTCTCAGTTGGATTGATAGCTTATTTGATTTGGTGGAAATATTATAAAATTACACTCCATTTTTTGCATTGCATATTGTATTCGAAACCTTTTTGTTTGTTTCGTAAAAGTTTATAAGCCAGAAAACACTTAACCTACTTATCACTGTATTGCAAATATTTTAAAAACTGTTGGACCAAAAATGTCGATCAAGTGATAGTGAAGAAATCCTCTATCAGTCAGGAATCGTACGTACCTCGTTCACATCTGCTGGTGCATCACTTTTTATCTTGCCTCGATGCTCAATGCACGCTTTGATGTACTCGCTTCTTCCCGACTTCTTGCAAGCCTTCTCGAACAAGGAATATTTGGTGCTCGGGTCACCAAAGCTCGTACGGGTTGCCCCCGTCATCCAAAGCCTGGATAAAGTTCTGCAGATCGCTTTCATTGTAGCTGTCGATCAGCCGCTTCTAGAATAGTTTGGAAACACGATTAAGCGATTTATTCAACCGAAATCCAAAGCCCTCACGGTAACGACACATAGGTACGAAAAGGTTCACCTTTAACGTGAAGTCACTGTTTTCTACGCTACTGCCCCGACACCAGGATATTGTATTGAAGAATTTTGCCATAAACTCCATTTTCGAAAGGACAGTAGGAATGATCCGATGCCGACTATACGTGAAAGGTCAGGTCTTAACTGACAGGTCTTAACTGACTTGGTTATATAAACAGCAGCGAACTGTTGTGGGAGGAACTTTAAACAATTGCAGCTATGGTTTAGCGTCGACGTAGGATATACATGCTCATGATGATATGCGTAACATGTTCCTTGGTGGATGTATTTTTTTTCTGATAAAAAAAGGTGAATGGGACACAATCCGATAAAAATTCCACATAGTTATATTGGATCAGTTTACTCCTCGAGTGATTTACAGGAATTTGTGCCGTCATTTGTTATTTTAAAAATATGAATTTTTATAAGATGTCTTAATGTATAAGCTTTCTAGCGCATATTTTTTTAAATTTCTTTTTCTTTTATTAAAAGTGAAATTTGCGTTTGGGTCAAAATGGCTTGCTCCTGGTATTTTAAATTTTTAATTCAAATTTTTCCTTTCACATAAACTCTTTGTTTTGTTAATTCCATACTCTTACGATGGTAAATTTACTAAGTACCCAGACACTGTTTTACACGTTTGGAGAGGTTTTTTCTGTTTCTTACAAGCTATATTTTAACAATTTCGGCAATGTTAGATTACAACTTGGCACTCCTAGGAACAGTGAACATTTGTTGCTACATATTTTGCAAACCCAAATGGCAAGAAACATTGAAATAGCATTATTTGCCTTTAGTGAAAACGTAGCCATACGTACATACATATAAATGGTTTGTGTTTCTTTTATCAACATTCCATTGCAATAATAAAATTGAAGACCCCAAACAAAAACCAAAAATTATAGTTGACTACAATAAGTTCAAAGAACGAGTAGATTTTTTGCATAAATGTGTAAATGAATACTCGACCAAGAGAAATACCAATAGTTGGTGAATTTACTAACGATCCTGAACATTTCATGTAAATATTATCCAAAAACATCGAGTGACTTCTCCAGAAATGAAGAGGTATAAAAAGTATAACAATTACTTAATGAAAATGCATGGCTAACAGCGTTGGTGGTTGCAGAAGTAAGGGGTGAACTATATTTGAATGAAAAAATACATACTTTTTGAATTTTTAAAATTATTATGTAAATTGGATTATTAAGAAAACATTCTTAAGTATCTTCATTGAAAATTTCAACTCACTACGGCGTCTTAAACAAAAGATATAAGCTTTTGAGTACAGAAAAATGCAAACTCCCATACAAAACGTATGGCCTACCCGGTAGGCGGTTGTTGATTAACGTAGGTATTTTTGGTCGTTGACCTGAAGGTTAAACCCTTATTACACGATGGAATTTACTGTCATTTGATTTTTGGATTTTCTGTCAATTGTCCCTGTTTGACACAAAACTACCACCGGCTCGTGTAATAACGCAAGTTCGGCAGAACGGTTGTTTGCTCTCATTTGATCTATTCCATGTTTAAAATCATCTTCGAAATCCATACGGTCACAATATTTATAACACTCCCCGATGAAAACCAACCGAAAATTTAAAAAAACCTCGCTTTGACATAAAAATGCCAGTCCAAATCAAATCGGAAACGGTCGTGTCCGATTCCGATTTTCTGCCCAGCATAGTTCTGTCAGATGCGATTTGACAGTAATCGGAAGGGCAATGATGACAGATAAATTCCTCGTGTAATAACCCTATTAAGGGCGCTTATGAGTGCGCGTCCACACGGCGCGTAGCGTAGCGCGTAGCCAGCGATTTTTTCACCTAGCGTAGCTACGAACGTAGTGTCATTTAGTGTAAAAATCGCTACGCTACGCGCCGTGTGGACGCGCGGTGACATCTTCGACCGACATGTCATAAAGCCCTGAAAGAACTATTTTAGTTGTTTTATCCTCCTCGAGTTGGTAGGAGTGGAACTCAATGTTTTAAGATTTAAAAGAGTTAAGCACTTTTTTGTAGTCACTCGTATTGCACAACCGAACGACAATGCCTTTCATATTCACTTCTTTTCACCGTTTGTGAGTTTTGTTTTTTGGCAGTCACTGAATTCGTTGTGTGAGCAATTGCGTCGTTATGGTAACTTTAGCTAGACCCATCGTGGGTCCTATTTACTATTCCTGCTTTATTTAGGGATAGATCTTCGCTTAGGTATAATATTTTTACTCTTGGACTACATCCTCTCAACACCGAGTCTCGGCTGCTACTGCTGTGCCTAGCGTTTAACGATCTTGGTGCTCCAAAACCGAAGCGCCACACACGATCATGCAGTTCTCGTGCAAATGTTAATTCAATTGATAAAAAAGCGATTTTATACATTAAAGGGGCTCAACAGCATGCTTCTGGGCAAATTTCTTTCGCTCAACTGAGTATGGCCCGCAGATAGGGGGTCCGCGATAGCCGAGCGGTAGCGCCGGTTAGAAACTCGGCCCATGACCTCGACGGCGTGGGTTCGAATCCCATCCGAGACCGGACCCTCCCCTGTACGAGAGGAGTGATTATCCACGTACACAAGGGAATAAGTCTAGTAAGCCCTTAATGGGCAGGCATGACCGAAGAGGTCGTTACGCCAAAAAGAAGAAGATATCTACATTTACATTTACATTTATCAATTCAATTGTCTGTCACTAGGGTTTAACAATGCTTATAACTAAATTAAAGCTAAAGGGAAATAGAAGGAGGGGAGGCATGGAGGTGGGGGCGGAAGTCGGACAAGGGAAGATCGTAGTCAAATAGGTGATACTGAGCTTCTATACAGAAAAGGAGTTTAGAACGTTTTGGAGTTCATAACAATCAAGAAACGAGGACACAGGAAGAAATATTTTGAGGTCATCAACGAAAAGCAGACAACCGTCACAAGGGAGGATAGAGGTACAATCATTGATAAAAAGCACAAATAACAGAGGACTTAGGACACTACCTTCAGGTACTCCCGACGAACCTTAACAGGATTCAGAGTAGCAGGACAGTACTCTGACCTTGTATGTTCTGCCGTATAGGTAGGACACAAACCAAGAGAGCAGAGGACCACCCACTCCGAGCCTTTCTAGTTTGGCCACCAATAAATCGAGGGGAACTCTATCAAAGGCAGCTTTAAATTCTGTGTAAATAACATCCGTTTGATGGCCGGAAACCATGTTGTTGAAAGCAGATGATATAAAACACATAAGGTTAGAAGAAGTAGAGCGTTTAGGAATGAACCCATGTTGGAAAGGAGAAATATGACTTACAATAGCGGGAAGAATAGAAGAATGGATAATGGATTCAAGGACAATGGATAAGGAGCAGAGTTTCGAGATGCCTCGGTAGTTGGAGCAAACTGGAGGTGGGAATTAACCAGGCAGATTTCCAAATGTCTGAGAAGAAGCCTTCAAAAAGGGGGGCAAACAAGGATGCACATTTTTTTTTAGGATTGACGAAGGAATTTCGTCAGGACCAGGAGCAAAAGACATTTGAAGCTTTGTCAGAGATTGCAGTACTAAGGTGATATCAAGGGAAACATGGTTTAACGATAGGACATCACGAGGGGTAAAGGAAAGACCATCGGCCAGCGGCATACCACGGCTACTAGGCTCGACAAAAACGCTGGAGAAGTGTTCAGCAAGTAGGGCACATTTTTCATAAGGAGTAGATGCAGTTTTATCGTTCGGGGGATAAAATAGGAGGGACACCATTTTGCTTACGACGCGAATTACAGAAACGCCAAAAAAGACCTAGGGTCAGAGGTGAAACGGTCTTGTAGTCTGACAAGGTATGAATTATATCGCCATCGATTCGTAATCTCGATAGGTATTTGCGGCATATTTATAAATACGCAGAGAGATCAAGTTTTTGTGGTCTCTGTGGTACTTACGATGTGCTCGTTTCTTCTCGGCCCTCAACAGTCGCAAGGGCCCTATTTGACCACGGAGGATTAGGAGGTGGATTGAGGAAGGGACAGCATAAGGGGAAGATAGAGTTCAGCTTATCGTTAAACATAGTAACAGCAGTGTCGAGCGTATCAGCATCTTCAATGAAAGACCATATTATGCTGATTAGTTCCGCAGTAAATCTCGCGTAATTTATTTTGCTGAAGTAGAAGCCTGATGCGGGACGAGTGCGGTGTGGATTTCCAGTAGATGAAGGCACGGACAACGTATCAGGAACAGAAATTTCCAGGACCGGATGGTGATCATCAAGGGGCAAGATCGGACAGGAGATGGCCCGAACGCACGAACTTGACTCACTGGCAGCAGCATTGGCAAAGATCAGGTCGAGCTGTCGGCCACGGTGCTTAGTCACCCCAGAAAGCTGTACCAATCCGTTGAATGACATTCCATCGAGAAATGAGTCACTTCTACGGAGTGAACAGCTTGGAATATAATAAAGCGGAGATGATGCACTGGCGTTCCATGTTATCAACGGTTTGTTGAAATCACCAAACAGCATCAACTGGTCCGCAGGCTTCATATGGTCGTAAATTACACTCACCCTCTCGTGGAGGAGCTCAAAAACATTATCAGAAGAACTTCGATCAGGTGGGATATAAATCGCTCCGATAAGCAAAGAACAGCAGTGCAGTTTAATGCACACTCATAGAAGCTCAAGCGATGCACAATTGTGACGAAAAACAGATGATTCAAGAGGGGATATGCAACGGATTTGAGCTTTCTACCTCCGCAAGGGCAGTTCTCGGCTGGAATCGTACGATTTAAGTTTCATAACAATGTCTTTGCGTGCTATTTTGCGTAACATACGTACTAGTATTTGAGTATAGTTTAAGCTCCATAAACAATTTTCTATGTTATGAGATTAAAAAACGAACGAAAACAAAATTTATATTTGATGAGATATCAAAACATTAGGCTCAAGAAGAGTAAACATATCAACGAACATAAGTCAAATACGACCACGACTATGAATATTAAATTGACCTTAAAGATTGCTATTAACCAAAACAAAAAACTTTGGGGATCTTTTCAGAAAAACTTTATGAAAAATTTAAAATTTTGAAGTGGGCACTTTATCCTGTCACTGTTTTTTTTTAATATATACTTTTATAATTTTTTTCTCAAAATTAAATTGTGTCTTTTCTCACAAATTCATAAGTGAATCTCATAAAGAACATGTTAAACAAAATACAAAATATGTTTGCAGTGCATTTAGTTTCATTAAGGAAAAATTATTGAGCAAAATTCAAAAACATTCGAGGTGGGCACTTTTTCCTGCCGGACGCCAAACATTAGCATAAAGCGGGGAGCCACTGTATTTAAGTAACTATTGTTCTGTGTCTGTAAAGCCTTGAGTAGCTATTACAGTATGGACGTAGAAAACATGGAAATTTGACAAATGTAAACTTTTGGGCGATAGCCTCGGTTTACGTCGCTGTCAAAGTCCCATTTGGTGACGAAAATTGGGGCCGACCTGTTCAACAAAGAAAGAGGAAATTCGTTTCCGATTCATATTGGACTGCAGCAAATGGGAAATAAATAGTTAGCCACGTGTCATCATGTCAGAATTGGGAAATAAAAATCCAACGACCGTTGATTTGATTAGTTTGAAAAGATTGTAATATTAAATGCTATCATTAATGTATTTTTTTCACAAACCCTACATTGTCTTCTGCCGGTGAAAGACCTTTCTAGCTCAACTATGGTTGGTTATTTGCATTTTTGGCCGACACACTCTGCCCCCGTAGCCGGCTCGCCCCTTTTTTACCCTACGTCCATCTAGTTGAGGCAATGTTACGTTGTTCGATATATAAATAGTACCTCCGTGCTTCAGAGCTTGAACCTATTACAAAAGTAAATAGTGTATAATGCATTACGTCGTCTCAGTACGGTTTGTAACGTTTAGTATTGTATGTATACAGAACAAAATAATGTTAGATGTAAATTCAACCCTCCACGCAAGGAAAGCTCTTCCATTTCCACTTTCTTCACCTCTCTTGCAATCCAATATGCACCATGAATGATGTGTGAGTGAATGATGATTGTTGATATCATGAGTAAAGTGGTCGAACGAGTAGTAAATTGGTACAACGAACTTTCTCTCCCTCACACCACCTACCTCTTTCCACCGTAAGTGGCCCGTTCTAACGGTATCCTCTACTACGATCCCCTACGTAACGACACCTAGCGATAAGTTGGTACCTAAAAGTGACACGGTAAAATGTATGACTCCACGCAAGGGCCTGGAGATAGGATGTTGGTGACTACCAAGAACAAGTGGTATTACAAATACTTGCTAACGGAAACATGTGTGTGTGTGTGTGTGTTTGCTTGCAAAAAACGGTAGATAGAGGATTTTTAATGGGTTCATTGGCTTGACTACTGCTACTCTCACTTTAAACATTCCTACAGTTTCCATAACATTCAACCGATTCTACCTTTCCTGTAACTCGCGGACCATGTTTTAGTAGCTTCCATTTTTTTTTCCAACACATACACACTCTCGTGATCCGATACTCTATTCCGAATACAACAACCTTACCGTGTAACTTTAGGTTTATTTTTGAAAATCTATTCGCCTTCTAATATCTTCCCAAATGGTTGAGTTAGTACGCCAAAGGAACTTTTATTTTCTATTGCATGTGGTTTCAAATCAAATGTTTCACGCGGTGAAATATTTCACTGTTAAGGGGGTTATCGAGTTAGATGGTTCGTATTTGTTTAAAAAAAGGAAAAATAAGGAATCGAGGAAACAATACCTTGTTTCATAATTTACTGTTATGCGATTTTTCCATATGAATAAAAAAATTAAATGGACTTTTGGTTTGAGTCGCAGCACACATTTTCGAAAAAAAGCTGTCCATGAAATATTTCAAAAGGTAAAAATTTCAGGAGTATAAAAAAAGTTTGACTACTAAGTTAAAAAATTAGAGAAACCCAACAAATTTGCTATTCATCTGTGTATCGACCACTATACGAAGGGAAAAATTGTTGTCTTTCAACAACAATCGCTAGTGTAATACAACTGTTCAGAATAACTCTAAAAAAAGTACATTGGAAACAGTGAAGAAAAAAATAAAATGAGGTTGAATGTCGCCAATCGAAAACTCCATTATAAGTGGTGTAGGGAAGAGAAAAGGAAATTAGTAAGGAAATAGAACCTATCACCATACTGGTCCAGTGCTTTCGGCAACCGTATTGTCCTTTCTTGTGGGTGAAACTTCTATACTTTTCTTAACCATAGATTTATGGAACGCACAAACCATTAACATTTAGAAAGTCTGGGGCCATTATTTTAGTATTTTTTTCTGATCTACAAAACCACGTGTATATGTAGGCGTAAGAAAGGTGTTGGGTGAGAGCTTGCTTAATTATTATCCCCCCGGGTATCCTTGACGCTCATCATCTCTGCCGGGTCACAACCATGCGCTCTGCCATGTTGTAGGCTGCCGATTTCATGATTACCACTAAAGCTCCCCATGAGGCTACCTTCCGTAACGTTCGGCGCGATTCACAAAACTTTTCCTCTCATTCCATTCCTACTAAACTCCTGATTCTTGTGAGAAAATGGTGAATAAATTTCTTATTGTCCATCAGTTCCAACCACATTTCGTCCGTTTGCATTATCCTGCATTCAATGTTGCACAATGGTGTACGCGTGTGAGGCGAGAAACTATGTTATGCGATGTTTCCTCTGGTAGTATGCGGGCCAGAGCATTTGAATCGATCCGCAGCACTGGAACTTGCACGTGCATCGTGTGTTTGTGTTGTGGGGAGGCTAGCTTAGGTTTTTTGCTTTAACATTCGTCTACCTTTTCAGTACAATTTAATCGTTCCCTCCCGTGAAACGTGGAGCACACACTATTAGTTCGCGTCTTTCTTCCTCTAGTTTTAAACGTACTATCACAAAAGTTGGTATCTTACTAGCTAGTGTTTTATAGGTTGTCCCGTTTGCTTACTTGTTTTGTTTACTATTAGCGATGACGCAACAGTATAGCGCAGTCTGCATTTGTGTCTAAATACACCACACCACGCCGTTTTATTTGTTTTTCTCCCAAATACAATTCACCCTCCAGTTTAACTCTAATTTTACCGCATGTAAGGTGTTGGTATATATGCCTGTTGTGTATATACCTATACGCAACCCCTCTAGGTTTGTAGAACACGTTCTATAGTTCGTAGGAAATATTTTGCAATCCTTTGCGCTACACACGAGGACAAAATATTACGAGCTAGGGTATGTATATATCTTGTGTAAACATACGCTTAAACACGCGCTTTTGCTTTTGCATTAACCTGATTAGTTCTTTTTTCGACAATTTCATTTTGTTAGTTCGTTTTCTTTTTTGTTTTGTTTTGTTTTGTAAGTCTTGGACATACAAGAAGGGTCTTCCTAATTCTGCCCGTAGAAGCCTTTCGGATCCGAATGGGAAAGGGCAGGTTCTGGAGAAATATATCAGACACGCCTGTTTCTATCAATGCCATCGAGTACGGTTGGCTAGCTGGCGTACGTCCTGCGTATCGGTACCGGCGGTGGAGACTTGAGCCGATCTTTCGCTCCGATTGGAACGGGGATGTGGGTTTCCTGAAATAACGAAACAAGTTGAAGTGAACGTGTAGAAAAATGCAATTTAAGGCCAAATGGGGGACATTTGACACTTACGTGAGCACCATTGCCACGCTGTACTCTCCTCCAACCAGTACTTCTCCGCCAGGTCGCCGATGCTGGCGATTGTGCGTACGAAGGAAGCTTCGTTGCGTGACCCTTCCCGTTCAGCTGGCTGTGGCAAGTGATCAGCACATCCTGCAGCAGGTCAGCCGTGTGCGACATCGGCAAAGGGGTTATCCGGCCACCGTGGGACCTTCGAATACCTTCGCTGTCATCGTTGGCGACAACACCGGTCGGTTTCCCCGCGAGCGGACGACGGATTGGCGACTGTGGAAGCGATTGGGCACCCCGTTTTACGGGCGATGATGGGTGACAGCGGATGACTACCTCCTCCGAACTATCTACCTCGTCGATGGTTGTGTCCCTGACCGCAAGCGGAGGAAGCTGCAGTTTCTCCGTCAGTGCGTCACTAGATTCACTCGACGAACAGCTGTGTACCTGCGCCCAGTTGCCGTCACTCGGCGTCGGACTCTGCGACCGTCGTCCGTTGTGGACGTCGTCCTCGTCGCTGCTGTCGGATACCACCTTGCCTTCGGTTCCAGCCTCAAGTGTGCTGGTGCTGGTATCCTTCGAGTCACCGGCCGTTCCCGAATCGTTCCCGCACGCACCGTCACCATGAGGGCCGCCCGCGGCCGACGGTGACTGCAAGCTGCGCGTGCTCCCGGACGTGAAGCTGACTAGTCGGTAAAAGTCGCGGGTGAAGTTCGTGCACGCTACCTCCTCATCCTCGGAGTACACAATCTGCACATCGAAGGGGAATGAAAATGAAGTTCACATGAGTTAGTGTTTGCTCTTCTTCGAGTGCGGGACCTCGTGAAACTTTACCTGATCATGCAACAGGGCGGTAATGTCTTCCGTCTGCGTTTCCGCCGTCGTCAGAAAGCTCGAGTTCCAGATCCACTCGTGGTTCTCCTCGTCCAGGGCCGTCGCTAGCTCCTCCTGCGACATGCTCCAGTCCTCCATGTCGGCCGTGCACGGTTCCGCCGACATCAGCCACTGTTCCGGCTCCTCCGGTAGCTCCTCCAGGTGCCCTTCCGCCGGTGGTTGCGGCTGTCCGGAGCTCATCGTGCAGTATCCTTCGTCGCGGCTCTTCGCTGGGCTGGCGTGCGTCACGAGGGCTGCATTCTGCGCCTCCAGGTCCCGCACGCGGCCCTTCAGTATCGCCACCTCGTCCCGCAGGCTGTCCTCGGCCACCAGTGCGTCGACGACCTTGCGCATGATGTCGTCCAGGCACGTCTCGTACTGGCGCACTCTTTGGTGTAGCGATTTGTTTTCATTCTGCAACGCCAGCAGACTGTTTTCCTGTTTCTGAAAGCGTACCTGAAATGGATAGTGGTGTAGAGGATAGAAGAAGTTGAGCAATTGATTATTCATATGAACATACTATTTTCTAAATTAAACTAATAGCGGGTTCGCTGAAGCTGTGTTTTCCCATACTCTTTGTATTCTGTAGTTTATGTTTATACTTGTTGATGATTCAACATAAAATTAGCCCAGATGCAGCGTTTTTCAATTAAAGCAAATTTGTTCTTCTCTGGAACAATGAATGGAGGCAATAAGAAATATGTAAACTATTTTTAACGATGTGTTTGACGAGTGTAACGCTTTTCTAGGCTGTAACAACATATCTCAACAAGGCCAAAGGTTAATTAACGTATAGACTGTCGTTCCTAACACGCACGTGAGAAAGAGCAAGAGTTTAACACTAGAATACATTACTTTGGTATCTTGTCAGAATGCCTTTTTCAATACGCTGTAACTTCGAAATTTGTGAAAAAATTCGAATCCGTAAACGGCTCCTACTTAGTATGTTTGTTGACTATCTTTTGACGGTTTTGGTTTTTTAACGAACTTCTTCACCATTTTGTTAGCTTAGTGTAAAGGAGAAAATCATGACAGATTTCTTTACACTTTTTTATTTATAAAAGAAAAAAAGTCAATTCAGAAAAAGAGATTCTAGAAAAACATTGAGGCACCTTTGAAAAATAATTTAATATTTTTAAGATGACAAATTACACGACAAATTCACCTTCAAGGTGTGATTTTTTAATTTTCCATAGTTTGTTTCAGTACTGTGCTTTGTTAGAGCAAAATTTACAATGACCGCTCAAAAGCAGTCAGTCCTGGTCAAGTTAATTTTAGGAACTGGTTGAGCAGAAACATTTGAAATTTGTTTCCATAGTGTAGCTTTGGATTTCAAGAAAACCTTTTCTTAACCATTCAGCCGTTTTCGAGATTTATTTATTTATAGATATCAGAAAAATCATTCTGGCCACACAATTGCGTAGAGATCAAAATGACTGTTTTTTGGTTATTCTACATACTGTTTAATGATGACCGGGTGAGCTATGATGTTTTGTCAGAAACAATTGTCGGTGTTTGGCCTATCATTCTGGTCCTCATGAGATATGCCGTCACAGTTGACAGAGATACGACGGAATGCTAGATAACAC
Source organism: Anopheles sinensis (assembly GCA_000441895.2). Taxonomy (NCBI): domain Eukaryota; kingdom Metazoa; phylum Arthropoda; class Insecta; order Diptera; family Culicidae; genus Anopheles; species Anopheles sinensis. The sequence goes on along the minus strand of KE525337.1, from coordinate 76,027 downwards.
TTTCCTTGACTTTTCATCTCAATTTTTCGAATTGACATCAAGTATCTTTTTGAAAAACAAATAAATTTGCTGGCCTTTAAGTATGATGTGGCTAACGCAGACGATAAACGTGAACTAATACTTGGGGAGCTCACAGCTTTTATATGCCATTCATTTCGAACCAAAATTCAACCAAAACTTCGACTTCGGTTCACTTACCTGCAATGTTTTATGCTCTCGGCAGACTTGCATCGATTTTCGGTCCTTTGTTTTCATCGCCTTGGTCATGCTGGAAAGAGGGAATCGTAAAACGAGAGGGGAAAACATTATTCTAGCTTCAATCGGTTTTAAACGTAGCTCGTTCCGACATCTCTTCCCGATCCCTTTGACAAAAAGCCAAATGGGGCGTAACGCGAGTGGTATGTAGCTGGCCGAGTCTGGGGAAGTAGTACATACTCTTACTGCCAACCATTAACCCGACCATTTTTGGTCAGGCCGCACAGGATTACCGTGTAATTCACCCTTCGTCATAGCTGGGAAAAATGGGGATCCGGATCGCATCCGAAGGAAGAACCCATTTCCGCCAAGCGTTTCCATGGGGAAGGTCCGGATGATGATGATGACGATGAGGATATGAGGAGCGGGCGAACGATCGGTCACCATGGAGATAAGGCCAGGCCTCCTTTGTCCATGGGGGTGGTTTATGGGGAATTAAAAGTATCCGTTCCTGAAGATGCAAACAACCCTAATTTCCGTCCTCCGGGATGTCAAAACAAACACGAACCGAACTAATTCTTTTCCGGGTTGAAGGGCGTATAAAAGTTTCCAAATCCCCGGAAATTTCTTAATCGATTAAAAATGCATGCTTTACAGTTAAAACCTCGGTAACGATGGGCTTCCAATAGCCATCGAATTTTAAGCGTATGGAATTATTTTAAACTACCTTACTTTAAAAATCCATTTTGGATCATTTTTCGCTACTCTTTTGCAGCATCCGACCAAAGTGCAGGTGCGTACGACACAAGAAACGTATTTGCCAAAAAGATTACGCTCCCAAATAAGAAACAGACCGTTCAAATATCCTCGTTGCGTTGCGAACGGATCAACCACCTTACGGATGATTTTATGTAAACAAAGAACCATCGAAAGGGTTCGCCCCAAAGAACGAGAGTGAACGACGTTGATGAGGGGATGCTGTAGAGCGCTGGGGGAAGAAATCCAAAGTTTGCTTTTCCTAATCGCTTCCATTCTACCCTCACGAAGAAAGTCTCCCTTTTCGAGGGGATCCTTCAACCGTCGAACTCGTCCTTAAAGACGCAAATTTTCCTCACCGTTTTGCTCCGGTCCCGAGGCGCATAAATCTCCACTTCCACCCATCCTCAGGCAGGCAGGCAGTCCCATCTTTGCCTAAACGGAAAAGCCACAACACCCACCAACGCAAGCCTACGGAGAGGTGGGGAGATGATGATGGCTTCGACTTTTCCTTCCCATCGTTCGATCGTGACCGACCGGGGGAATTTACTCCTAGGATGGAGCTGACTTTTAGCAGAGAAAGTCTCAACGCATTCATTTCCACACGAGCTAAACATTTCTTTTCCCTACCTGGCCGTCGGTGGAAGTGGGAATCGGTTGACAAAATAAAACCGCTTTCCGGTTCCTAGCGCCAAGGGGGAAGCCAAATTAAACCGAGCCGGGTTTTGGCGTCTTCCGCACCAGCTGTGATTCTCCTATTTAGACAACTTATTATGAACGCATCGCTGGAACAAAGAGCCAAAAACCGGGAAGGTAAATATTTGCACGTTTTTTCGGCTTGTTGTGCAGCCAGTCAGGCAAAGGGATGGAGAAGGTTGAAGCCTTAACTCGCGGCATACACCGTCCATGGTTCTACGGCGTTTCTGCATCTGCGCCTCACCGGTGACCTTTTTTATACTGTGTTTGTGCGTTTGTCCTACGTGCTTACAAACATAAGGGTGTGATTATTTGGAAACGGCGGGTAAAACGCCGTGGCAGTACTCCGACGCGTCCAAAAACGTGGAAAACCGTTTTTTCCGTGTTTGGCTGTTTTTCTTTTTCCAAGCGTCCACAAACCGAGGGGGTTTTTCAAAGTAAATAAACCAACAGTTGCTACAGACATCCTGTTATCAAACAGGAAACGATACGTCGTTTCAAAGGAATTGTTAACAGGAGAACGAGAAACATTGCAAATACAAACAAGTTGAGGTTATTCAATTACATTGAAAGAAAAAAACTGTTAGTGAGCTCTAGCATATCTTTCCTTTCTTTTTATTCTTTACATGCCAAAAGACATACATACAACAGTATAGTATTGCACGGAGGCAGGCCATCATTTGGTTATACTTCTTTGATCAATATTTAATGGATCGTCATTTTGTTTGGCAGATCAAGATTTGCTAATTAACTTGGTCTTCCCTTTAGATCTTTTTCTTCAATTAAATAATAAGGTGCTTGACAGAATACAGAATTGCGTGGGAACATTTTATATGGATCCCCTGTCTTTTAACTACTTAGAAAGAATGTATTTCGTCCGTCTTTAATACTTTAAATTGACTCGAAAAATCAATTGCGCTAAAATAGGACAATATGAAAATAAGTAAACACTGTGGCAAAAATGCCTATCTAAGGAAAAATAAAAGAACAAACTAATTCAAACAAATAACATATTTTTGAACACATTTCTTTAAAAGATGGTCAATCTAGCTTCAAATTCTGAAATTTGAATCGTTCTTTACATCCGGTTTTATTTTTCTTTAATCTTTCAATGGGTGAAAGCCAATTATTTTTGAAATTACAGATAAATTAACCCAAAAAATACACCAAAATTCGCATAGAATAGAGACCCCTTTTTTGTCGCTTTCTAATTTCTAATTTCTTTACATAAAAGCACAACTCGACTGCACATACTCCGGATGGAAAACAATGTGAATATAAGCAAGTTATAAATGATATATAACAACTTATGTATGTTAAACGATGGAAATATCAAATTTTTGATTGATTGATGATTTATGTTGCCGTAATTGCACCAGAATACTTACACTTCTAAATGCTCCTTTATCTCCTTCTCCAATGTTGGTGAGTTGCATTGGCTCTGAAAGAAACGTAGAACAAAATAAAAAACTTAGACAAACTTCATGATAAACGGTAATCCGTAAAAAAGAAAGTATGATGAAAACCCAATCCAATGGTCAAAAAGGAAAGTATTGACGCTACCGTCGGGCAACTTTTAATTTAACTTAACCATTTCTACCGCAAAATCACCATAACACACACACACGACGAGGAAATGAGCAGTTCCCATGCCAACACTCTTTCCGGCTCCATCCATCCTTCACTCCTTCCCCATTCAGAAAGGAAAACTTTTGCATTCAATTAAAAACCCCCCAAACCGAAAAGCGTCACACGGTATCAGTTGCAGCCTCGTAGGCCGGAAAAAAGAAAAGCATGGCAAATAAAAAAAACATAACACTCATACACACAAAGAGCCAGGAGAAACCGGCGTCGGCCGCATCATCTCATCGTCCTGTCACCGAAGGGGAAACACAATCGCAATCCGTACCCCAAACCGCGCACATTCGGAAAAGGGAAAAGGCCACCCCAAAAAGAACGCCTTCGGCCGAACGGGATGCGATGAAAATGGGGAGAATTTAAATTCACTTCAGGAAGGAAAACTTCATCACAAAGACACAAGAGCCATTCGGAAGTCATCTTTGCGCAGGCCACCAACCACCATCGCCCTCAGCAGCATCATCATCATCGGCATCATTATCGTCATGAGCATCATCTTTCCTGGAAGCAAACCGAACCAACAACACAACTCCGGATAGAGTTTCCTTTGCTTATTCATTGCCTCCCCCTGTCCATCACCACCGCGCCCCACTGTTTTTCAGTGTGTTTTCCGTGGGACGGGCGTTTATGTCACGTTGACGTTGGGTGATAGTTATGGGAACTCACACTGGCATTTCCGCTGAATTGTCCGTTAAATTAGAACTAAGGCAATATGGAGCCGGTGATGGGGGCGGGGCAGCGTTTGAGAAACAGTCTGTCTGCCCGTGAAGTGATGTGATTTGGATCTCTTTCACTTTTCCCTCGAACCAGCTTCACACGTTTGCTCTCGTTCTCCCCAAGTCCGACAATGTTTGCCCGGGACTGAAGGGCTTGGGCCTTTTTTCGCCGTTCTTTTGAAGTTTAATGTGTTTTCTTAAAGCCCAACCGACCAACTTGACCGTTTAAGAGCAGCGGGCCCCACAAAAAGAACAAAATGGTTTATGGGCCATTTTCCCACCCGTTTATTAGTGGGCCCGGCTCCGAGAAGAAACAAAAACAAAGCGTGATGGCGTGAAAGGGCGGAGCGGGGGCGAGTGAATGAAGTACATAAACAAAACTGAAACCTTTTCCCAATTATTGCTATCCACCTTACCGAGCGAGAAACGCGTTAGAAAGAGTTTTCCCGTTCCGTTTAGAAGGAAAATGGCGAAGGTTAGAGGTTTTGCCACGTGATTCGTACTCATCAAAAGGGTGTTTTCCCGTGTTTTTTTCTATGTGCTACAAAAAATGTGCACTCAACTTTGCATTCTCGAGCCATTTAGATCATCCGAGGACAAATGGACACACTCCGTGTTTTACTTATTATTTAGTCAACTTTCCACTTCACGAGGGGAAACGATGACGATTGCGAAAATCAAAACCGTGCCATATCGGCGGCATAGTTTTTCCCCCGGATGTCACCAAACCAAAGGGGGCGATTTCTATTTGGCAGTTGAAAAATTTTCACGCACGTGTTCCATTTCCAAAGAGCGGCCCGATCCTTTCCGTCCCATTAACACCAAAGCGCCATCAAAGCCGCACCACGCTGCTTTATGAAGTAAGAATGCGTAAACACACATAAAAAACGCTGTAAATGTGCACTCCGTCAAGCGAATGCCACACACGCGTGTCCCGGCAGCATAATGAAGCATAATTCTGTGCATATTTCCCAACACAACGCGCTGGCTCCGTGTGCACGCTTTTCCTGGTCTCTTCCCCTTCATCGGTTCGGTGGATTTTTCTTCGTTCTCTTTTGAATACCCCTTTTACTAGAGGCGCACTCGAGAGGGTCCTCTCTCAACCTTTCTGATTCACGCTTTTCCACAGTTCTTTCCCGGTGAAGCGATGACTAATAGAACCAATCGAACGTAAAGCCACTAAGTGGTGGAGTCGCTGGATTAGACGGGCATGGTAGGTCCTTGAGGAGGAGAACGAAAAAAAATAAGAACCCGATGAAATATTCCCTACCGAAGTAATAAAATATGGTGGCGCAATCCAGAAGAATTGTACACAATTCAATTACAACGCCTTTCACTGCGGCTGCCTATCGAAATAATAGATTGACAGTTTCATTCTTTTTTTTCTGAATGGGAGTATATACAGTGGCGTGCAAACAAATTGCTTAAACATAATCCACAGCATCGATGCATTTAATATATGAAGTCAAATTAATCATTTAGCTCCATCCTGATCTCCATAACAACATCAAACAATTTTACCCGTTGAATGATAAACATTTCGCGTTTAATGATAAATCCAATATTTTCGATTAAATTCTCTCAAAGTAAAATAGAAAAACTTAAATTAAAGAATATTTCATGACCGTTAATAGAAATGTATAATATCATTTAGAGTGAAGAACAAATTTGCAAATCACTGTCGATAATATTCCAACATATTTAATTATGGTTTAAATTCGATCACTTTAACGCCTATTTAACTAATAATTTTGGAAACTAAAAAGAGATTGAAGACAAAACAACGGATGGGAAACAAAAAGAGTTAGACTAGTGGCCAAATATCCTCCATAGATTTGATTCTCAAGGAACGATTGGAATCGCTAACTCATTCACTTTTTAATCCCTTTTTAGGAGTCTAATCATTTGGCGTGTTATTTTTTTTATATATATAAGAATTTTTCTTCGTGCTCCTTAGGCCAAATCCTAACAGTGATTATTGCCATCACTTATTCACACCCAATAAAATATTCACAAAATTTCGAAAAAGTTTCAAATCTTTCAACATTTTTTGTCAAAATGAATGTGTGAAACATATTCGCACACGGAACAGAATAACATTTTCTATCATTTGTAAATCAATTCATAGTTTTCTTCAAGTCTCCTATAAATAAGATCATATATACCCGTTTTGGAGGTTCCTACGGACAACACTGTAACTTGCAATCAATGGCTGTGTACTGTGTAGTTTTCTCTTCTATCTGGTCAAACTGCCACCCGCTGTCGGATCTTGGTCGAAATAGTGCGGTTAGGAATCAAAATAATTCCTAGTCATCAATTATTCATTTTTTTGGCTGCCCATTTCACTTCATGTGGCGTCGTCCACCATTGCCTTCCATTGCCATCAGAGATGTGTTTTTCCCCAAACCGAAATTGCACTTTTTGTTCGGCTCTATGTGTGTGTGTCTGTACGTACGTCTGTTACACTTCCGGGTACCGGGCGTACCAACTTCTGACCACATTCATTGCATGGCATTAGTCGAAAGGGAGGAGATTCCGTAAGGGCGTAATTCTGATGGAGCCCAGTTTTTTGTTCGCCCGGACTGACGCCACCACCCTGTTTTTCCTTCCGGTACACCGAAATGGCAGTAAAGTGTATTAGTGTTATTGAAAACAACCATGAAGAACCGCTCGTCAGCTCCTCGTGACGAAGGGCGAAGGTCAGCCAACCAAATGGCGCGGGAGAAGGTTAGTAGCTTTATTCCCCATTTCACTTGACCACTTCCACCGGCGCTCCTTAGGAACTTTCCTTTCGGTTAGTGGCACTGATTTCCAACCCCTACCTTCCTCTCCGCATCGAAACCGACCGAAGGCGACCCCAACCGTTGAGAAAAAGCTCGGAAAAACCACCGACGCACGCGTCCCGTTCGAAGGAAGTGTAATGACTCGAACGGAAAGCGGCTCCCTAACTTCTGGGTGTGTCCGCTCCATTTGGCGCCACAACTGGCGGGCGGTGGGAGGCGGCATTCATTTCGTTTTCATTAACGCGAGACACAATCGCGGGAAAGCGACTCGCCAGTGGCGTCTTACCCTCACGAGGGTGCTGGTTTTTCCTTGGCGTCATATCGCCTCCGGCATACACTTCCGGGAGGGAACGCTCCAAGGGACGAACTTGATGCCGCAAGAAAATCCCTCACCCGGAAAGCCAGTTTTGGCGCCCGTCAGCCGCAACCAGGCGGGTAGGCCTGGAAAATGGAAATGGACGAATGGACGGGAAAAGACGACGTTCGTCAGTAGTAGCTGTCCTTCCCGTCCTCTTCGGGCGTAATGGTGTAACAAACAAAACAAGGGACCGTTTTTGCTTCGCCCGGATGCTTCTCCGTTGCTTTTCCTTTTTTTGCCGAATGCAAAATCGTTTTCCACTCAGTCCTACTTATGCAAAATCAATTACTCGACAAACAGCCGTGTTCCCTCCCGGCGATGCCAAAATTTGATGACCTAAACTTGCCATTTATGTATTTAAAGGATACACGCACACAACGGGGGGCGACGCGAGGACAAGCGGGTGTGGGCATACATTTTCCGATCCTTTTCCATTTTTCGTTATTCACTTTGCCGTGAACTTCATGAATCGCTCTCGCGACACAAGGGCACCGGCTTTGTTTGCCCTCTTGGGTATGTACCAGGAAATTTACAAACACACCCACACCGAAGCAACTCCCATCTGTACCGGCTTCCTGTTGTTTGCTTCTCCCTGTTTTTCCACGTTCCACCACCCTCTTCCCGAGGGTTTGGTTTTTCTGGATTTGTAATAAAATGCGGATCATATTTCTGGTAATAAAGCAAGATTTTATCATCTCATACGCACACCGTAAAAAAACCCGCACCGGATGGACCCAACTTCCCATCCTCCATACTGGCATCCCACCCGCTCGTCCCGGGGAAAAAAGCGAATGGAAACCGAACTCGTTGCTTACCACTGAAAATGATCCCCTGGGATCGCTCCGGATCGGGGTTTGGACACAGGTTTCCCATATATATATATTGGCGCAGGAAGGGAAGGGTTGGCGGTGTGTGCAACAAACAAAAAGGTAGCGAGCGAAGGGTTCCTCACCCGGCGAATCCGTAACAATCTATCGCTATCTTTTCCCGTGCAGTACAACAAACACGTTGGAAAATGCAAGAAGTTTTACCGGAACAACACAACCGGGTTGGGGTTCAATCGAAACCACGCACACAACAACAAACCCGTATAACAGGGGAGTTCGGCAGTCATTTTCCCGGTGTGAATCCATTATAAAGCCATTTCCCACACACACACACACGTGTGGATAAACAGAAATATTCAACCACTTGGTAGGGTTTGGATAAAGGATTGTTTGTGGCATTCCCGACCGACCGAACGTCCGGTTGATGCGATTCTCGTTGGGTCACCCCCCAAACCTACCCACCCCCTCCCCTTCTTCTTTCCACAAACGATCGAATAGGACACCTACGATTCCACGATGACGCTCCTGGTGGGCTCCGGCCGGGTGATAAAATGCCATTCCCCACGCAAACCGAAAAAGGGCCCCAATCGAAGCCTCCAACTCCAACACCTGAACAGAGTAGAGTGGAGGGTGCTCTGTTCGGAAATGGAGAACGGAAATTCACGTTCACGCAGGAAGCACGCCCGGCACACATCGCAGTTGTGCCTTTTTATTTTTCTTCTTTTCCACCCCGGAGTGTGTAATCCGTGATTTTAATTTTCGGAACATCATAAATTGGAATCCCATAATGCTATAAATTAGGCCCGGCCACAAACGGAACACCAGCGGTGGTGGTGGAGGTGGGAAGAGGGCCTCGAAAAGGGGTTTGTGTACACTTATCATAAATCTGCCTGCCCGGTCTGTGCTACATTTTGATGTGTAGGAAGGGATTGGAAAGGGCACTGGATAAGGTAAAAAGTGGTTGGTGCTCGATAGAGAATAAAATAAGGGTTCTTCTGGAGATAAATAACCTCAAAATAATCGAGTCAATGTTGCCAGGAGAATATTCCGAAAATAGGCGTTATCCCCGCGTCGAGTAATCTTATTACTTCAACAGACGTCTTTAAACGTCATTCGATTTCCATTGCGATGTATTATTCCCGGAAACTCCCTCAACCGGATACCTAACAAACATCAACTCGTAATCAAATTCCTGGTGCAAACTGTCGCTCTTTTGTTTCTCAATCCTCCCTCCCAAACTAACTCTGACTTCTTCGCAGACAATGGAAAACCACTCTGTAGCTCGATAATAAGTGGAAGCGATCGGGCGAGGAAAATGTGCACGGCTGGAAAAAAACGACAAATCCAAGCTGCGCTGATTCACTTCGATTGCCAGATTATAAAACCAATTCCGGGGGATAATTCGAATAACAGATCATCTCAAGAAATCATTCTCTAAAGACTTTCGACTGAACTCGAAGACGGGGTTTTAAGCGCCGGTTGTTCCCTTAGTTTTGGGGGACTTCTGTAGTGGGGGGGTTGTCTCCACCTTACCCCAGTCAAGGAAAACGTACGGAACACACGGCTGCGAGAAGACAAAGAGATTTTCTTTCAATTTCGTCGCTTTCTTCCGTCCTTCTGAGTCGGAAAATTGGGGAGACGGTGATGGGTTGGGGGAACTTCTTCGCCCGAACGGAAGCACTCATCCCGAACTTAAAGCCTATCGGGGCGTAAAGGGAGTTGTCTACCGTTGTGTGTACGTGGATTGGAAAATTTAAAACCGGGAACAAAAACACAACAACTTGTTTTTTTGGCGTTTTCTTTGTCCGATTTTCAGAAACAAAATTGAAACAGATAAATCGTGTTGTTAAAAAGTTCGACCATTTTGTCGAAAAATATATCCTTGACAAGTAACGGTTTGCTCCCTGGCGCCGGATAGGAATCGGCATTTTGTCACTGCGTAATAAAAAACCAAAAGCGCTGCGATGTTCGTTTCGAATTTTCCTTGTGACGCAGGCGGGAATCCTTTTCCCCCCGCTCCCTCCCTCTATTTCGTCCTCGTCGCAAGGGACACATATCTCGCCTTTTTTTTCTTTTTCGAGGCAACTTTTTCGATTCCTTTTTCTCCGCGTGAAACTTTCAACGGAATTGATAGTTAAGCCCGGGTTTCCTCAATTGAGAAAGCCGCCCGATGTCCGATGCCGAAGCAGTCGGGGCGAGAAAGTCCTGCGTCGTTTGGATGGCACTTTTCGTTGCGGGAAGGATTTTCTTTCGACTTCCTCGAATCGTCCCAAAAGGGACCTTAGAAAGTGCGTCGTAGCAAACAACACCGGAAGGAAATCCCGTAAAAATGGAAAGCACAGCGTGAGGTAGAAAAAGTAATAGAGGCCGCAAGTACGTTTAATGCAACGCAAACGGGGTTTTGAAAGTGAACATCGTCACACGAATTTTCGACCTTTTCGGGAGGTGAATCTTACACATCGATAGGAAAAATTTACGGAACCCAGAACTTACTTGGTTTACTCGTTCTTGTAGCTTTAATAAGGCCTCTTCTAGTTCCGCAATGCGAGCTTCCAACATTTCCTGTGGACGAGAAAAAAAAAGAAGGGAGGAAAAACATAAACAAACGAAAGCAAATTAGGGGAAATAAGGGAAAGGAAACAGGAACAATTGTGCAAACACCGGGGTATTTTTGACCACCATTTTCACACCCTTCGACACGCGGAACCAAGTGGAAAATGAAAAATTGGGCACAATTCCTTCGCCGCAATCAACCGCCCTGTTCATGCTTGGAGTAAAAAAGAATTAATTCCACTCGTCATCAGCGCGACCAGCGATAAGTGTGTAATCTTTCATTTGGGCTTTCCTTTTTTCCATGACAGGTTTTTTTTCTGATTTGAAAACTCACAACCAGGAAAAAAGACCATCAAAGACACCCTCCGAATTCGTTCGACCACTTAAAGTGGAAAAAGCATGGAGATCGTCTTCGCTTACTTTGATCTATTGCTTGATTAGTTTCCACTCATCTCTCAGCGCCTTCTCTTCTTTTCTCGCAGCCGACAAGAGACACCGAAATCATAACAAACGGCTTAGACCAAGCTGTCGCTGTCAGAGAGAAGTAAGAGAAAAAAAACCCGCTCCAGAGGATTGACTGACACGGATTCCCCGGTGACACAACCCCGGAAGATCAATGTTGAGTTATTTTCAAACCCTCCGAACATCGATGCGTTGAAATAATAGAATACACGCCAGCGTTTCCTCCTTGCGACCAAAGCAAAGCGGCCGACATTTTTCTAAAGAACTTTCCTCCGCGCGAACAACTTGGTTGAACTCCGCCGTTTCGTCTTCTTCAGGGCCACGGGAATGCACTTCGGAGCAAGGTTAGCTGGGTTGGTGCACCATTTTTCTTCCGATGGGATAGTTTTTTTTCGTGTTATTTTGTTCGTGGAGCAAAGAGGAAAACATGTTTACAATTTATTCCCCGCTAATGCTCACTCGACGAAACGTGAGACATGCGAGATGAAAGATCTTCCTAATGGTGAGAATGTTTCTAACGCTACAATAAGTTCAACGATTCTTTGACGAACACTGGCTGTAGCGAAACGAACCAAAAATCTGACCAAAACTAATCAAACAACCGGTTAGAACTCTCGGGGTTTTGTTACATTCTCTGCAAACAACTTCGACTCCGAAATACTGTTATTGAGTGGAACTACGATTTCACGGTTTTGTGTGAATTTTAGTTAAAAAAAACAAATAAAAGTGTGTACACTCTCGCAATTCGGCTGATGGGTAAGCAACAATCTGTTCACCGTAAACCAGCACCATTAGATCATTTCTTGTAATAAAATATTTCTTCTCTTACGTCGTTGTTCCCCATCTTAAAATAATACAAGGTGCGTGAATAATACAAGGTTTTTGCAGTAAATTTGACCAAATTGTTCCTCATCGTTGCGTCACAATATTCATATTAACTTGACAGGACTGGTAAAGTTAATCTAATGGTTTGTTGGTTTTTCTATTAGGTGTTATAAAAAAATGCTCACGGTTTACGATGTTGAAATAAATCGTAAAGTGTAAAGAATTTCATTAAAAAAAAACTACTAAAAGTGTAAAGAATTTCATTTAGTCAGTAATTGTGTCGGAAAGATCATTTTACTGGTGTGTTCAACAGATAAGACAAGCTTAGACGAGTTGAGTGTACCCTTAAACTTTGCAAAGTAGTTGTTAAACCTGGTTAAGAGACTGTAAAGCCCCATACGACATCGTTCAGTGTCGGTACTAAATCGATAAACTCCGGAAGGGAATTTTTGAATATCATTAGCGAATTATAAGATTGGAAACCAGTTTGTTTTGATTTTTATCGACGAAGATTACGGATAAAAAAATAAAAGAAACCGTCTTTCACTCTAAATAATAGTTTTGTGATGGAGTTTAAAGATACCCAATCGAAGGTATCGATTCGGCATCGAGGTTTTACAAGAACTAGTTTATGAAATAAAAGGGTGGTGACTTGCTTTTTGGCTTGCCAATTTCACAAAAAAACCATTCTGTTTATTCCTATATCCCATATATAATCCTTGGATATGTTTTTCTTATACCTTAACACACATTTATCTTAATATTGACACCCAAACATGAGGAATAATTTGTTCAAATTTACTACAAAAATCCTTCACCCTACAGTTTTCATAGTTGACGAATGGAAAACAACAAGACATTTAAAAACTTTTGTTATTTCTTTAAATATGCACAAACCTAACTACTTGTTGATTGTACCCACTATTTTCTTCGATGTATTTCCATATCATATAGCATTATGTAACTCACACTAAGGTGATTTCCATGTTCGAATTTACGATTTAGCAACAAGTTAGTGAAATATTCAATTTTAAATTCCTTTCAACGAAGACAAACCGACCGATTACCGGGTTTGCAAACACGTCAGCGTTGAAAGCACCTTCCAAACCCAAAACACATCACACGACTTACATTGCAACCATCGAATGTTGAGGCCACGGAGAGGTTTACGTTCCGCTGATTACCCTTTTGGACGCCCTGTGACGGGTTGAGCGATGAAGGGCTGTCAGTTTTGGCAAGCAGAATCGTTTGATATTTTGCGCATACCCAGCATCCTCCACGCACACGCACGCGCATCCGGCGAACAGATGCATATCATTAGCTCCCACCGTTCGGGCCGAAATGGCCAGACTTTGGCTGTCGAAAAGGTGAACGGGGAATGGAGCGTTTGGCACGATGTTTGTTTTTCGCAGAAAGTGTCACACCATAAATCATCGCCATTACCGAAGATGACCGCTCTCCGGTCGAATCCGGGCGATGTGGAGAGGCGCCGGATGCTGGCCGCCGGTTGGCTTCGCATTCTTCGCAAAGCTGTGGCTTTTTATTGATGAGATCTCTTTTTCGGGCGAACGCGTGGGGAAAACAAAATCGTTAGCAAGCGAGCGAGAGAAAGGAAACGAAAAGCCCTCTAAAACCACCGTTTTGGCGGTTCAATGGTCGCGCGCGGATCTTTCCGCGGATCGGGTCAGGTTCTATATTTGCTGGCCGTTTATTTACCCGTTCCATTCCTTTTCGAGTTTTTTTTTCCACCGCATTTCGCGTCTTTATTTACATTTGTTTTTCATTTTTCTAGCCTCCTCTAGGTGGGTGAAAATGGCAAGCAAACAACGGAACGGGCTCACCCCGGGTTCGGCCACATATGACGGGCTGTAGTCAGCGGGAGGGACTGCCTCGTGCCCGGCTCGAACCTGTTTTATTTACTTGTTTTTACGTAAAGAGAGTCGACCCCGTCGTCGCCCATTTGCATACCCGGCAGGCTGCGACCCAGCAACATCCGGACCGTTTGTGGACCTGACGTGCCCCGGCGTCGATGTTGTTTGGCCAGGGACTGGCCACCACATAGCGTTATGCTAAAGGACTTTGTATATTTGAGTGTGTGTGTTCGGACCGCACGCACAATCGTTAAACGATACACGATGATCGTAAAATTACGTTTGACTGCGTTCCCATGCGAGCTGCATACAACGGATGGGCCTATTTTATTTTTCATTCGTTTGAAATGAAGAGAAAATTGACCATTCACAGCGATGGGAAAACGGTACGCTTGCAGCCCCAACGGGTTGTGTATAATGAAAAATCGATCTATGAAACTCTCTATCAACCTTCCCAAGTGGCCTCTTCACGACTCCCATTTGACCAGTTTAATTTGATAATAATACCATCAAATCGGTCGCTTGAACAAATCGACGGACGTCGTGCGGATGACGTTCATGATGATCACTCGATCCTCACACACACACACACACGCACCCTTGATTTATGTGGGTCACTCATAACCCCACCGGTCGATTATAATTTGATGACCAGCGCATAAAAATGAAGCAATACGTACGATACGATGTTATCCTCAATTGCACTGCATACATTTATGTTGCGTTCGCTCAGCATAGGGCACACACACACACATACCGTTAATGGGTTTGTTTGGCCAAACGAGGAGAAGCTTTATGAAATAAAAATGATGTGTTTGGTTTTACAAACGACCCGGTGGTCATGGCTTTGGTTTTGTATTTAAATTACTGGGAACCAACGTACGGAGGTTAAAAATTTATGACTTGAAAAGTGCTTGATAGTTTATCGACGTCCCTCAATCACCATCTGCTTGTTAGGTCCATTAAACGTGATTGTTTAAATAATCATTGTGATATGCACAGAGTGCACATAACTTAAAAAAATGTTAAGTCTTTCTCTGGGGACACATATTTCACGTTCAGGATATATTTTTACTGATAGTACATTCTTAGAGATTATGTACAATTAAGTTGGCAAAATATTCAAAAGAAACCAATAAATGCAGGAAGGCATTTTAAAACTTGTGATTGAAAATGAAAATCCAAACAAAATTAAAAAATGAGAAGTTGCAAATGAACTAACTAATATGATAAAATAAAAAATGCAAAAAAACATCTGAAAATATAAATCAAAAAGTTTTCAGCCGCTTTGGGCAGTAATTATATGATATGGTTTTCCAAATTGAAATAAATAAATGAATAATTAAAAATCTATTAAGCACTTTCCGTTCAGATTACACACTGACGGTTAAACTATATCGTTTCATAATTTATTATCAAAATTGGGGGTTAGACGTAAACAATTTTTTTAGCGTTGTATAGTTTGTTATTCACGTTATTATCGTAAAATTTAACTGATCACTTATTTATGTAAATAATAAAAAATAAACAATTTGACGTGTTTCTTTTATGTGGTAAAAATCACAAATACGCTGAACGCTGTAAATGAAAGATGGATTTGCGCGTTCATTAAAATGCCGGTTGCAGGCAAATAATCGATTTTTAATATTTAAACATTTCTCTTTCATGGTCAACGACGTGTTATGCCTTTCAGCATGCATTTCTACACTGATTGAATAAGCAGGCGTATGATAAGCGCAGTCGTAAGGCACCTCAAACACGACCATCTGGGCTGCAATAAACCCGAAATGGTAAAAGGCCCAAAAAAAACGGCTAATAATAAATTGTGTTTATTTATTCCTTTCTCGACATAAAAATGGAGAATTTATTGTGTGGAAGAGATGAGGAAAAAATGAATTATATAAATCCTGCCCAGCAAGACCAGCCCGCGTTCGGCAGGGTTTTTACTTCTTCTTCGAATGCTGCGCTTCTTTGCTTTCGCAGCGTGAAACACTTTCCTTCGATGCTGTTTTGCTGCAAAAGTCCGGCGCATCATCACCGAAATGCATACAGCGTGTACTGTTTGCGCCTCGGAAGGGACAGAAACGTTCGAAGCCGCCGCCACAAGTGTGTAATGACACATCGTGCTTTGTGCGGTGTTGTTTTTTCATCTTTTCAAGATTAAACCGAACGGTTTTAGACCAAAGGAAGGCGAGAAGAGAAGAGATGAAGTGAGGATTTTCTTTTTTGCATAAAATTCGAGATAAAACAAGTCAATTAATGATCCCGCCCGGGCAGGAGTGAGAAAACTATCCGCCAGAGAGAAGAGAAAGCGTGATCCATATTTTTCCACCATTTGGCAGCCCCTTTGTCGTGTTAAGCCGCCCCCTTCTCGTCCGTTCCCTCGATGCCTTATGCAGCCGGGATGCAACTCGCCATGTTAATAGTTCGTTAGCAATTCATAAACAACACCAACGCCGTCTTAATAATCCGCGCGCCTGACGAAAACCCCCGCTAAAAACTGTCTTTCAATACTGGGAGAGAGTGGTAAAGATGCTTTCATCGTTCTGCGAAAACTGCGGCGGGCATACAGTTTCCCATCAGGCTCACGTAACGGTGTGCTTCAATTTTTTTCCCGATGAATTATTTATTATTGAAGGAATAAAACACCACACCGGAACCGACCACAGGGCGGCGTTTTGTACTTCGCGCGAACGGTTTGTGGGCACAATATTTGTTTGGTGTACTTTCGCCACGAGGGAATGTAAAAAATGGGAGGCCGCGCACTCACTCAAGCCATCGCCTGTAAATGGAGCAGCAACGGCACCAGCAGCACTTTGCGCGGCCAGTTGATGAATGGACTGCTAATAGATTATGCAGTTTTTACGCGGCCAATGCCGGAAGCATATTGTGGCATTATGCTCCGTCGACAGCCCGTTCGATCCAGGCGGAACAATTGCTACACTTCTGTGCGAAAATAGCTTTATTAGCGAGCCCGAAACGGACCAATTAGACATTTGCGAGAGATGGTTGTTAAGCTGTATAATGTTATTCAAAACAGCGAAAGGGTCACCAAATAAAAACCATTCTTCTACGAAACGAAACTGCCCATCAACAGGCAGATACAATTAAAAGCTGCGAGTGTTTGAAAAACAAAACCTTCCCATTCACAAACTGTTATCACCAGAGCCGCGCAATGGCAGAGATTAATGTTTCGGCGAAAGGAAACGAAAAAAAAAATTAAAAACAAGCATCCGAAAGTCAACATCGCTCTAAACGAAAAATTAAAAACGCTCGGCATTTTAATAAAGCGGAACAAAACAAACCACTTTTATGGCCATTCTTGGTTGCCGTTCCCGAATTTACGAGGATGCCATTTAGAAACATGTTTGTGGTTCTTTCCGTTGTCTCTGTTTCATCTTCCAAATATTATGAATAGCTGTCACTTTTCCTTGATTCTGATGATGGCACACGTTCCGAGTGTTCCGGCGTCGCCCCACCCCCCTGGGGAGGAGGCGGGGAAAAAGGCAACAACACCCCAACAAAATCGCTCTCACTCGTATGGAATTTAACGAGCGTGTCCCGCTATTTAAAGAAGAATACATCTGAATCACAATTCGCCTTCCACACGCCGGTGGTGCGCTGTTCTAATTTTGTGCCGTTGAAATGCGACCATCATTTGTTGGCGAATAGTTCGCATCGCGTTCCAGGTTCGAAGCGCGAGCCCTCGTGTAACTGTACGCACATACACATTAGTGATTCAAATCGTTCCATCTCTGGGCAACGCCCGAGCCTTGCCTCCGTTTGGTACCCCTTTTAATGTACCGTTTTTCCTTCCAAGTTCAATTGTCCCTATCTCCCGGCATATGCCGACACTTTCCACGGGCCCAAAACCCGGGCCAACACCGATCCTCGTGTAATCTCAACGATCACACTGCACAGGGTCGATCCACATTGCACCGCTTCTGCCTCACTCTCTCTCTCTCTCGCCCACGCAATTCGAGGCGAAAAGGAAAAGAACCATCAATCCCGGGTTGTGAACGTGGCTTCCGGAAGGCACCAGTTTTTCTCCGACAGCAACAACGCTTGTACGCACTTACGGCGAGTTACCGGACCGGAGCGCCCGGTGTGGTGGCATTAAGTCAGCGAACAGGCCCCGGGTCAGGTCGTTCGGTTCGGTCTCTGACGCACTCAAGCATGCGCGCCCTTAAGGGCATTCGCAGCTCGAGCAAACAGAACATCGGCGAACACGACGGAAAACATGGAAGGAATGGGGCCTCATAAAACAAAACCAGCAAGAAAAGCAAACGACCGTTCGCTCGCTAAGTCGTTCTGGATGAGAGCGCCCGGTAATTACTGGAGTAGACTCCGTCGATGGCGGATCCAGCGAAGACGATCCAGATAAAACGGCATCAGCAGTAGCCAGCAAAAGCGAGGAACGCGAGCCCTGTGACGGTGCGCTCTCGGTGCATATTGGATCAGTTCGTTCCTCCGTTCTTCATTTGTTCCGTTCCGTTCCGTTCCGAAGGGAGTCGCTTTCCCGCGCATCCGACGGCATCTGGCGAATACGTGGGAACGTCAGAAGCAGGCCAGCAACGAAACGCATGGCTGACTGGAATCGAAAGCCGCCGTACGCGGCAAAGACATTGATGATTCTTCCCCGATTGTGCGAGCGCCTTTCCCTCGTCACTTCGTTCCGCCCTCGCGGTTCCATCTCGGACTCCTTTTGGGCTCCCAGCCTGTTTCCCTTTCGATCCCACATTACGTCGACTCAGAGGGTGCAGAAAAGGGTGGCTACGGTGAAACGATTTAATTACGGATCTCCGATTCCTCGCGTGATCGCGCTTACCGTGTTCTTGCAGGAGTCCGACATCGAACCGGAAGTGTTCCGAACCAGATTCCCACACTCGTGCTGGGGCGACGGTTGGCTGCTGCTGGCGGAATGGTGGCTCTCCCACTCGCCCTGCCCCTGGTGGGCGGGCGGTGGCGGTGGCGGCGGTGACGGAGGCAGGGGTGGAAATTCGGACGGTACGCTGGTGCTGGTGGTGTCCACCGTCGGAGGCACCGGATATCCACCGGCGGCAACCTGCTGCAGCAACAGCTTGTCACGCGTGATTCGTAAAACCGAATCACGGCCATTCTGCTGCTGCTGCTGGTGTTGGTGTTGGTGTTGGAGGTGGTAATCAGTCTTCTCGCAGTCCGGGGGCGCCTGGACGCCGTTTCTGCTTGGCAGTGAAGGTTGCTGTGGCTGCTGGGCGGAGGATTCGAGGACGATCCGACCCTTCCGTACCTCGATGTAACGTGGCGAGGCGGATCCAACGGCGAGGGTGGGCGATTCCGGCGTACCAGCGATTGCCGCCGCCTCCTCGCGGTAGTTCTTCAGGAACTCCAGGTAGCGCGGGGTGGCGATGATTTCGTTCAGCCCATCCCGTTCCGCCTCGTACTGATTGTCAGCTGACACGGATCTGCAAACGGAAGGAAGGAAAGAGAGAGAGGAAAAACAACACCATTAGCAAAGGGTGGCCACTTGAGTAGGTTGAAGTTTCCAACCGACTGCTGGATGAAGATGTACAAACAGGTGGATGCGAAGGTAAACAGCAGCAGCAGCAGGAGGAGGTAAACACCTTACATCACCGCCGCGAGCGTGACGTATCTCTTCGAACCCATCAGGAGGAACGAATCTAGTGGTGCCTTCTCGTTAATCTTCAATCGCCTGAGTTCTAATCATTTCCTTCTTCGCTTCACCAGCCACAAGTCACGCTCATTGTTGTGTGTACACCATTCCGCCCCTCCTCATTCCTCCCGAACACAACAA
Organism: Anopheles sinensis; assembly: GCA_000441895.2. Lineage (NCBI taxonomy): Eukaryota > Metazoa > Arthropoda > Insecta > Diptera > Culicidae > Anopheles > Anopheles sinensis. The sequence continues at coordinate 56,553 of KE525337.1, read as the reverse complement.
ACATTCCCTTCATCTGTAAGAGAGGCACGATCTTCTCGAAGGCACACTCTCTTGCTGTTTGCGCACAAGATGATTTCATATTTATAAATCTATTTACCAGCCGCATTAACGAGGTGAGAAAAATACAACACCTACGCGAAGCCTAGACCGCTCGTGCGAAGGAAACTCTGCATACAGACACAGGTGACATCAGCGAGCCACTATTTTCCCAGGTCAACACGAACGAAGCCGTTTACTTATCGAGGTGTCACATTTATCGAAGTCTTTCGAGATATTCAGAGAACGATCAATGATATTTCGTAGAAAAACTAACCAGGCGTGAATTTTCTCGCAGATCGTCGTTTTAATTAACCAAACCTGAAACCATTTTTTTACTCGAAATGGTTAAATTGTCCCGTTTTATTTTCATCCTCAGGAAAGTCGGAGTGAGTATTACACAATTGTGTTTGTAAAATAAAATAAATACGAATTGTTATAATCTGCTTGAACATACCGCAAAGGAAAGAAGCGAACAGTATTTTCAAAACAAACAAATCTTATTTTCAAAACGACTTCTTTATATCATAATTGAAAATAGAATATGTTTTCCGAAACGTCAGTTAGAACACATTGGTTCTAACAATACGGCATCGTCCGTCATACCAAATTAAATTAATAAACAAAAAAGAATTTATTTTCGCGGGTTTTATAAAAGCATGTGTTTTCGTTTGTGCACATGAGTTTTCGTGAAGAAAAATAACAAAAAATGTTATAGAAAAATAAAAATTTAAGGAGTATTGTAAATAGAGCATTAACTTTATATTTGATTAAACAACTCTTCCGACAAGTTAATTTTTAAGTTTGAAAATAATTAAATAGGCAAAGAGAAGATGTGACTGCTAGAAATTCGGTAAGAGAATCAAATTTTCCAGAACAATAATCATTTAAAATTACTCAAATACAACCTAAATTGTATACTGCAAGTCTTACTATACTATATATACAGAAGAATAAATACAGAAGGATATACAGAAGGAGAGTGTATACCAAACAATCAAACGTAAAACACCAGAATTATTACAGGAAATTAATGGTCGTCAGGAAAATTAGCTCTTGTAAAAAAATAAATATATTTTGAAAAATCATGCCTCAGCGAAAACGTTGTGTACCCAAATTTGTTTAACCCCTTTCTTCCTTTAATATTCCATATTCATCGTCATAAAACTCTGCTAAATACTAAAATTATCCTTTCAAAGCTTTGTTTTCCGCACTTCATTATTTATGATTGAGTTTCGTTTGTATCGTGGATGAGAACACACAATTTCCTCCCCAAACAAATGCGTCGTCATGTCAAAACTTCGGAAAACACCTGTCCCCGAAACGGTAAACACTTTTGTTACCATCTCCCACCCCTCCATCATCTGGTTACGAGTTTTGTCCGCTTTTCCGCTTTCCCCGACACCGACGACCTCACCGCAAAATTCCCAATCTTTTCCCAATTTGGTTTACACATGCCATCCCGTTTCCCAATGGGCACGGATTTGCGTGTCCCCGGTCGTCTAGGGCGATATAAATAATCCAAGTCATCCACCAAGGACCCAGAAACATACACACACAAGCACACACCCCCATGGGTGGACAGGTCCAAAGGGTCCCGAAAAAACCTCCGCTCATGATTTTATGCAACTTCATGGCGAAAACTCAACGTCGAAGGCACAACCTGTGCCCGTGACACACAATCGCCCGCCGTAAAAGGAAACACATAAACGCCTTTCGCCGTTTCGCCACGCAATTTCTCCATCCGACCTCATCATCATCATCATCATCATCCTCCTGGACACCCGTTCCCAGGCGGACCAAATCTTATCGCGTACTCCAATCGATTGGATCTCTTCGGTCAAATTTGTTCAAAAATTCATCCACCAAACCATCCAACCAAGAACCTCCCTGAAAGACAGACCAATGTCCAAAGTTGGAACATTGTCAGGGGAGGAAGGTGAGCGAAGTGGGCGGAATGCTTTCCGACAAATTTGAATATGAATACCCGAAATACCAAACGTCGCATCAGACAAGAAGGCGTGCTTTCGTCCAAAACAGGACAAACGACGCGGGGATCTGCGGGGTTTTGGAAAATTTGGAAAATATTGTAGTTTTAGCGTCCTTCAGTCACTCAATACTCGCATCAAGCATACACACACAGGGGGTAAAAGGTAGCGAAGGAGAAAAGTTTTATGCGAAGGGATCAAATTCATATTTTACATAATCGCACCGAACTTTAGCAATTAACCTTTCCCAGATGGCATTCTAATTTATTCATTCGGCACTTTCGACCAAATTGAAATAAGTCTCTCAAGACATACACACATACACACACACATGTTCGTTCGGTCCGGGGAGAAGAGCTGACACGCCGGACAGAACATATACAACAGACACGAAACTGGCGTGAATTAATATCCACACCACACAAGGATTAGGAACGCAATCGTGACCCAAATACATCTTCCTTTGTTTGGGAACGTTCGCAAATCCGCTTCAGCCCGCGTCCAACGAAGTTGGAAGTTTCAGTGGATTCGACGAGAGATTTTCCACTGCCCGAAAAAGGAACGAACCAGTGAGTCACCGGGGCTTAAACAAACGATTCAACCAAACGACAAACGGCATTACAGTTTGCGACCCTTTCGTAAAATAAAAACAGCCAAATAAACGAGAACAGGAAGTGCTCCAATTTGGCTTCAAATCTTCCCGTTTAATATGGGCAACGCCGCGGGAGAGTGGTGGGTTTTTAGTTCCATTCCACGCGCGCCGTGTGTGCAATTTTCAATCCATCATCCGAGGGGTTTGCTTTTTCTGACGTGCAGATGCGCGTGCCGGGGGGCGGAAAATTCGGGAAAATTATACGACCTGCCATTGACAGGGCCAAGCAAGACAGACCGGCCCTTCGCCTCTAATTGAAACGTCCGTTATGGGTTTGGCTTTGGTGTGCGTGTGCGCGTGTGTGTATCTTTTTCATGTAACATTTTCTACCCTCGACAGAAATCGGATTCGCATTTCGCGAAAAACGTCGTTTTTTTCCTTTCTTATGCACATCATCGAGCGACCCTTGTCTACGTCGTCGATATATTAGCAACACGAAGGGAACGCGACGGACCACCATCATCATCCTGCCAAACGTTCGTTCTGCTCCTTAGAGTTTGGGTAAATGAAATAAGGGCCAGGCCACAGCAGGATGCTTCTTCAGAGCGCCCGTCATCGAACAAGTTTCCGCGCACCGTCGTGAAAAACGCGTCGTTCAAGACGGAAACGATGTCTCAAAACCTTTCAAAATCTCTTCATCACGGGAGCCGCGGGAAATCGATACTCTGTCCCCCGGCTGGCCTGCCGCCCGTATCCACCGAGACCGTGTGATTGACTGTGTGTGTCTGTGTTATAAACTCAGCCGAGCCAGAAAGACGGAGTTTAGAAGGCGGTATATATAGTGCCATCCAAGCACCGGGAAACTGTTGCTCGAACGAAGAAAGTCGTCGTGCTAATTAATTTGCCTTCGAAGGGGAATGGAGCGCCAAGGAAATGTTTCCAATTTTCCCAACGAACTCTTCAGGGGTATGGGGGGGAGAGTATTATCGGCAGCCTGTGATGCGGATGGATCCGACTCTTCGCCGGTGATGCGCCGATACCGATGGTCAACTCGGTCGTCTATGTATCCCGACGTCGCCGCTATTGCTCTAATTTAATCTTAATAAAGCAACCATCACGACTCCGACAGGGTGGCTTTAACTCTTCGTTGGAGCTTAGAGTGACTAAGTGAACCTTCTTTAAGGATGGCACCAAGCGGAAAACAGGTATCGCGTGCAAAGTGTAAATCTGGTACAAATTTGACGACAAATGTCTAGACGAGTTTAGAAAGCTGTCAGTTAAATCGTGTAAATCAGTGTAAATTTTAGAAAATTGTTAAACCTTGTCTAATCGAAATTACAAAACTACTACATCTTTTCGAGGAGTCAGATTTAAAGGTTTTTTTTTTCATTTAAAAAATAAAGGCCTCTTTTATGTTGGTAAACTCTATTCTTTTGATCACAAAATAACCAATTTAAACTCAATCTAAACAATCATGAATTTGAAATTTAAATTATAATTAAACATGTCCAAATTTGCAATAAAGTTAAATGTTTCATCTACTTTTTTATTTAAAAAAGTATTAAATTTACTGGAACATTAGCACGTTTTTTACTTTTATCCAAAGTATCACCTTTTTCAGTTTGATGGGGGCTAATGAAAACAACACACAAAATATATATTTTAAATCGATTCCCAGCATTTCAAATTACCTAATAATAAAACACCTATAAAACTCATAATAACAAACATAGAAACGGTGCAAATTTGTAATAAAAACAACGAAAACTCACAGTCTCGTTAGCAAATGTCGTATGTTTTCTCGATACAAAGAAAAACCACAATTGACATTTACACTGCCCAACCTTACGCTGGCCGTTTGTCAAAGTACTTAACGGGCATCCTCTATTAGCATGTGGTTGCGCCGGTCGCTATTTACACGCCATCCGAAGAAGTTTTCGTCGTGCTACCGTGAGAAGCCGAAACTTTCTCTTTCATGTCATCATCTAAGCTAATGCCCGAAAGACCCACCCGTGTAAGACTCGCCCCTCCCCGTCCCATGCTGGGCTAGTTAGCACAACTCGCCTAGCTTCTTTTTTCCCACTATGTTTTCTTTTGGGGAACGGACGCAACGGACGAACGGGTTTATTTATCATGTGACAGTGATTTAATTAAATGATCGCCGCTGTCCGTGCGGCCCATCGCGTTCCGTCCGTCACGGATCACTGAGCTTGTCCGACTGGCCTGCCGACTGGGTACGACGACAAGAAAGAGCACTTCAATTAGACGTATGATAAAGCGCGGCGCACGTTGTTCCGGGCCCTCCTTTCTATCAAAGGGTGCGATGCGACGTATCACATCGTTGCACAATTTATCTCGCTCATATTGCGACGGGCGAAAAGGTTTGCTGAGGGGAGAGCTGCGGAACGAAGGGATAAGGGTGCTATCGGCCGTCGAACCCCCTGTTCCGCTTTCCAATACAGTGATCGTCAAAAATGGCTGAAAGGTCAACACCGTATATGAGTTAAAAATTTTGTAATCGACAGATGAAGATACACAGCACTAAAGTTTATAATTGAACCTCAAGGTAAATCGAGTATGGTCATGTGCGGCAATATACCCCTCCTTAAACAAAAGCTCATATGAATAATCGAAGTCTTCACGGATCGATTTTCTACCCTCCTATTCTATTGTCAAAAAAATAATAAAACAACATTCAAACTTATTATTATTACCTAAATTGTTATCACAACGAAGAGCACTTTTGTCAAAAGAAGAGCACAGATTTTAACTGTGCGGCAAAAAATTACCCACGTAGTGTGATAGAACGTTAATAATCATTTGAATATAGCTATTTATCGAGACTAGATATTTTTGAGTATCCACAATTTCAACCCAAGCTAGATAAAATAAGTCAAATCTTGATAAATGTGCTTCCAATCCCAAATAAAAATTAGTTTTGTTGAATGTATTTTACCTCATATGTTGCAATATGAAACATCAATAATTAATCATGCGTACGTTGTGATGCAGAATAAGCACAACCTTGAGTTGAGTTAACTAGGACAGTGTCGAAGTGAATAAATTAGGATATCTTGATCGTTTTGTTCAACATTAATAGCAGTGTTCTCTACCCTGCATAATTCGGTGCAAGGATTATGTATGCAATTAAGTATAGTATTCATTTAGTATCATAATGAAGTACTTTATGAATGTCTATTTTATTGCAAGATTTTACTTGTTATAGCTTAATCTTATGCTATAGTTTTATCCTGGTTTCTCTGTTAAATCATTTTTTAAATCCGTAACTATAGGAACATAGAAAGTCAATATCGCTGCAAGTGTGCTAAATTTAGTTGCATTAAGTTTACAAAGTGCTGGTGCATTTTACCCCACCGCTGTATCTTGCCACACATTCCCCTATAACTGTAAAGGAAAACTTGATGAACATTGAAAGGGAATTTAACAGGCTACGAATCAAAAACTAAATACATTATGATACATTTTAACAGTGTCCATCTTAATGTTATAAGGCATAGTATCTGTTGATTATGTCTACAAAAAGTTTGCAGGGACAAGGCGTTGCATAAAATGGAAACCGACTGTAAAAGTGTCACAATGGAACGCAATGTACCGTGAATACGGTAGCTGCCTTTTCAATATTGACGTTGACTCATCAAAGGAGAAGGCGAACAATTTTACAGTTTAACAAGTTTTTCATCTCCCTCAACCCCTTGTCACATCGGTATGTGTGTGTGTGTTCAATTAAATTACGACGATCTTCTTCGAGAGCGCGATCATGTTCGTGCTCCCTTTACCTTTCCCACCTTCCCACCCCAGGAATCAGGCGTCGAGTGACACACGACCCGATTGAAATGAAAGACAAAAACCCGCCCTTCCCTCACAGCCCCCCCGGAGGAAAAGGGACGGCACGGTCGGTTGGCGTGCGGTCTCATTTCAGCGAAGATCAGCACTTTCATCACGTCACGCAGCAATTGGGAGACACAGCCGTGAAAGGGGTTCAGAAAGTGCATTGGCACAGAAAATTGCATTGGCATCGTCCGACGGACATGTTGTTGCTGCTTCTACTGCTGCTGCTGACCACGATTGACGCGAGCGCTGCCATGAAGAGCATAACCGGGAACTCAACATCAACCCACGGTTTATGACGGTATGCAGCGCGAAATGCGTTTTCGTTACACCTCACCAAAATACCATTCCGTGGCCGACTGACAAGAATGGCCCTGCTCCACTCCCCCCCATCCCTTTCTTCAACCGTGTCGAATTGCTCAAAAACCGAAATGGAGAAATTATGCTTGCTTTTACCGGTGCACTCCTGTGTGTGTGTGCCCTTAATCTCCCTGCGTGCTGCGTCTGCTGACGCGTGTAGGAGATTTACACCAACACGCCGCGATGTCTCGGGAAGGCTGCGGTGTCCCGACGGGGAACTTTTCCCGCCCGCTTTGAAAGAGAAAACCCTTTCTGCTGTTTGACACTGATCCAGACACAATTGTTAACAACATGTCGCCGTCGCTAGATGCGGTCGTCGGTGGGTTTTTGTCTGGGCCCGATCTCGTCGGTTAATGCTGCGTTCGCAGGCGAGAAATGGAGACTTTTAATGCAATTACAGGTCGCCCACGAATGGCAGGTATGGACGTGTGCACGGTTTATGGCACTAGTTTGCGTTTCGCCCATTTCGCCAAGACTCTTAGCACCGAGGTGCTAAGAGGGAAGGAAAAGGTTTGAAAAAGTAAATCAATTCTTTCGAGTTAATCTTGTTTCGTAACCAAAATTGGAAGTTCCAATATATGACAATATTTAACGCAAACCAAAAGTTGAAGAAGCACCCAGCAAGAAAATTAAACAGTGCAAACAAAAACGAGACTACCGTATTTTTCGTGTACAAGAGACCCTTTTTTGCCAAACTTTTTTGCTTGAAAAATCAGGGGTCTCTTATGTATGGGAGGAAGACTTTTATGATTGGTATGCACTAAGGTTACTTAACACTAGACACAGTTACAATGAATAAAGAGTTCATTACTAAAAACTTTTTTATAAAATTTTTGCATGAAAATTAGAAGGGTCTCTTATACACGGAAAAATACGGTCATTAACGATTAAGAAAAAAAGTAGCAGTAAGAACAGCATACCGAATTACATCGCAAAAACGGTTAATGTTTTACTCAAAGCATATGAAAATAAAATTCATTAAACAGTGTTGGCAATACACAGGCTAATTTGAGTTCAAAAACAATTGGTAAAAGTAAAACTAAGGACACATAAAACACATCGCAAAAACTTTTAATGTTTTATTCAATATATATATATATATATATATAAAACGGACTAGAGCCGCAGGTCGACTCGTGCCGTGAACAAAATATTGCGCCAAAACGCCCGGTCCTGTGCTGCAGATCTCCAATTCGGTACGTCGATCATCCGCAAGTCCGCCTCGACCTGGTCAAGCCACCGTACTCGCTGCGCCCCTCTTCTCCGCGTCCCAGTCGGGTCCCTTTCGATGATCTCCCTGGCTGGGTAGCTAACCGGCCTCCTCGCTAAATGCCCCAGCCATCTAAGTCTCCCGATTTTCACCAGGATTCCAATCGGAGGATCACCTAGCAGCTCGTACAGCTCGTCGTTCCATCGCCTTCTCCAGGCGCCATCCGCATCCCGTACTCCTCCGAAGATCGAACGTAGCACCTTACGTTCAAAAACACCAAGTGCGCGTAGATCTCCTTCCAGTAAGGTCCATGACTCATGTCCGTAGAGCACAACGGGCCTTATTAGAGTACGGTAGAGCGTCACTTTGGTTCGCCGGGAGACTCGACCAGATCGCAGCCACTTGCGTAGACTACAGAAGGTCCGATTTCCAGCGAGGATGCGCCTCCGAATTTCCAAGGACGTGTCAGAGTCACACGTGACTTGAGATCCAAGGACCCACCTCCTCCAGAGTGTCATCACCCATAGTAACGCAAGAAAAGGTGTCTGGGGTAT
>KE525337.1:4044-47944 GCA_000441895.2 Anopheles sinensis | reverse complement strand
AGCCCAGGAGTTGTATTGAGCGCCAGAAGATGGTACCTCGCGTGTCGATGCCTACTCGCCTTATCACACCTTCTAAGGCAACGTTGAACAGGAGACATGAAAGGCTATCCCCTTGCCTCAGTCCTCTGTGGGAAGCAAACATAGAGGAAGCGACACAACCGACCCTTACGGAGCACATCACATTGCTCATAGTCGCCCTACACAGTCTTATCAGCTTGTCCGGAAACTGGAACTCCTTCATCAGCATCCACAGCTGCTGACGGTCAATGCTGTCGTAGGCCGCCTTGAAGTCAATGAAGACGTGATGTGTCTTGCAGTTGTACTCACGGCATTTCTGCAAGATCTGCCGGAGCGTGAAAAGCTGGTCAGTTGTCGAGCGTCCCTCCATGAAACCGGCTTGATACTCTCCCACAAAATTTTCGGCGAAAGGGAGTAGCCGTTGGAGCAGAAGTTGGGAGAACATTTTGTAGGCGGCATTTGGTATGGTGATGCCACGGTAGTTATCGCAGTCCAACCTGTCCCCTTTTTTGAAGACTGGTACAACGACACCAGTCATCCAGTCCTGGGGCAGTTCTTCCATTTCCCAAACTTTGCCTATCACCAGATGAAGCATCCGAGACGTTTTATTCAAAGAAAATGTTAATAAAATCTATAAGTTCAAGCATTCCCATCAATCTTTCGCAACTAACATATGTTGTTGAAATTATTCAGAAAAATATCATTATTCAATCAATATTAAAAAAAAACAAGCAATACCAAGTTTTCAAAACCTCTAAAAACAGCAAAGATTGAATAAATGATATGATAAGACCAATAAACACTGATAAACACAGTTTCCAATATATCATATCAAGTTGCTATTTTTGCTAGTACTTACTGTTATTTGTGAAAACAGATGAATTCTAAAATGATTTTTTTAATGGGCAATTTTTTATGGCAATAATATAAGGAAAATTTAATTTTTCTTTATTCGATCATAAAGAAATTAGAACAAAAGTGCAGATTGAACGTGGAGATTCAAAAAACATTTGAATCGTGTTTTTCCAAAGTGATTCAAATTCAGTCTTATCTTTGCTTGTGAAGAAATATATGACGGCTTGAGTTTGTATTGAAAAGAACTCATCTCTGCTCAAACAGACTACGGATTCGACTTACTTCGCAACAAAGTTGCGGAACCTGACGCCCGCATATGCACGTTGACTTTCATGCCGATACTTTCGGACCGATAGCGCAGCGAAAGTGATCAACGAACACAAATTATATCTTACCAAGCGCACTCTCGACTTGACTTTCATCATCCCGCAGCAGTAGGGAAAACAACAGGAGAGTTTCCCACCCTCCTCCAGTGCTTCCGGTGCTATCTTTCCCTCACATTCAGTGGGAAAACTTTTGTCACCCTGCCCTGGCCGCACCCCCACACCCATTCAGCCCGGGGGAGGAAAAGAACAAATCGGAAAAGTTTTATCCACCTCGCAGCAATGATGCGTATGTGGGTTTTGGAAACACAGAAGTAAAACCGGCGGGCGTAAAACCGATAAAAACCACACATCGAAAAATATTCGAGTGGAAATGGAGCGTACGTGCGGTGGCCAGCATCCGTCGGGCGCGACACGTTGGGAAAGCGACACTCCCGACCCACTCCTCAAACCGTGTTATCGGGCGAAACCCAGCATCGAACTGTTCCGCCCGTTCGAAGGGGATGAAAATGATTTCCACGATGTACGATGGGCGCCATTGCACGGCTGAGGCCCATTCTTTTCTCCCGGAACGGCTAAACCATAAATAGATAGTCGGATGCGATGTGGATTGATTAACCAGATAGACATAGGAGAGCCGGGCGCCAAATTGGTTAATAGTGTAGAAAAATACTGCCGACGCCAACACCACCAACCACCGTAACGCCGTAACGTCGTATTATAACTGCAAACGAAATTATCGATAACGAGAGGCCGCTGGAAGCAACGATTCCGACGGTCGGCGGCAAACCCGGACATTATCAGTCATTTGTTCACCTCCTGCGGGTGCATTCCATTCGGGTCGGAAAATCGTCGGCAAAGCATTAGGAGGAAAGCAAAATGGCAGCAAAAGAAAAAGGAAAAGGCCGAGCTATAGTCTCGTCCCGGCGAAGGTACGGAAATTGCAGAAAAGACACAATCCACTTGTGTATTCGGTCGAAATAATGGTGGGCACGACGCGGCCAATGCTAATGCTTCCGACTTCGGCGAGGTGGTGATGCACCATCACCGTCCGGGGCCAATTCCCGCCGACATCCGGAAGGCATGGAAAGCAAAAATGGAACGTGACTCGAACGGCCTCGATAGGAAGATTGAATCCGTCCTGGGGCACAAAAATACACACACACACACACACACACATAGACAGCTAGCTGGGAAGCGGTAGATGATCTTCAATGATCTTCGAACTCCAGCCTCGACAACCATCGCCTGTGAGTGGCGTTTGTGAGTCAAAGTCTCCGGGAGGACGTTCTATCCCAAGGACCGGAGGTGAGTATTTCTTCAACATCCGAACGAACAAATGCCACCTCAAACGGGAAGGGGATGAAGAAGAGGGTGGGTAGTTCGAGAGGGAGGGCACGCCCCATTAAGGAACGAACTCTCCAAAAGCTATAAATACCGTCAATTATGGTCTGAGATAACTTCTCGAACTCACCGGCATTCGTCGAGTGGAGCGAGTCTGCTCGTCGTTCGGTACTTTCGTCCAATTTCCAGCCGTTTCATTTTTCGCGGGTTCCTCCAACTGCTGGGAGAACCCCGCTTTTTTGTGTAAAGAATCTTTTTTACGCAACGCGCTCTTCTCGGTCCTTTGCACCTTCGCGTCTGACACTCTCCAGAGGCCTTTCGGAGTTGAGAAATGGCATAGAAGTCAAAGATGTTGGGCAATGTCAAAGAAACACTCACGCTGTTCGAGGACCGTGGACAGGGAAGGGGGAGGAAAGGGCCAAGGGGTCGCAATATGGGAGAATGTTTCCGAGGCCGGGGAAAAATGTGCAAGGAAAATTCCTGCTCGTCAGCAAACATTCTGTCGCCTCGTGGCGCAACGATCGCGGAAAAGAGAAAGAAAAATAGGGAAAACCCGGGAAAAAGCGGGAATCGCACACACTCACCCAACCGGGAGCGTAGCTGGGACCTTCGGGCAATATTTGTGTCAGCTCTTTCGCAGCAGAATCCAAAAGGAGGCCAAATTTATTTTCTATCCAAATTCCATAAACTCCAGATATTCGTGATTGTCGACACGCCCAAGCTTCTGTGTGTAAGAGTCACCCCGAACCCTGGACGAATCCACATACGTTTACCACCCCCTATCAGCCATTTCTGGATCGCCCCGCACCCCTCCCCGCCCGGGGAAAAGGATTGTTGACAATTGGCCAAAAATGTGTCACCGAGCGGAATTGGAGTTCCTGGAAGCGCGCGCACAACACGTAACGCTGCAGCACACGCTGCTGGGATTGAGATTGGTGATGTTCCAATGGCCGATTTTGTCATTTGGGTTTTCGGGTAGGTTAAACAATGCAATATACTCCCCCGCTCGTTCCACCGACCCAGCACATTCCCAAAAACACATACCAGAATGGCGCCGGAGACTCCGGGATGTTCCCCGGGAGCTGCGCCGCTCATCCCGGAGTTATGTTGTTTCTAGGTTACGCAAACAATACCAGAAGATAAAGCTGAGTTTTATTACCCGAACGAAGGTTTGACGACTAAGGGAGTTTCAGTTTTGTCCACACTTTTTTTTCAGGGCGGGCCTCACAAAAGTGTGTGTAAGAGTGTAGACTTGTGGGAGCTGATTATTTGCCTGTAAGCCCTTTACACATGATGGGCCGAGGGAGATAAAAATGGTGCCCTCCAGTGGAGGCAAACATCCACACACATATGCTGCTAGCGAGAAAAACTGTGCCTAAGAATGCTCCCACCATGTTGATAACACAATAAGAGAGCCACGCCAACGTACATCCACCAAGTCGGTATTTAAGTCTTGTATGGACATACATCCGCAAATAAAAGTGTGCTCCAACACAAATCCACCCTTCTCTGCCTCATCCAGGAATTAGTGGACGAAATCATACCAAAGGGTGAGGAACCACTTGCACCCTTCAGCAGAAGGGCAGCACTGGGGGAGCGGCACTGTTGTTCTTGGCCGCAGCCGAATAAATACCCTGACCCAATTTCTAATTCGTTGTTTTGCGAGCACTTAAACACCCATCCACTAATGGAGTGGTGGAACTCCTGGAAGGTTACGGAGAAGTAGCAGCGGGCCCTGGTCTCCAATAAAACCTTCGGGTCCATAAATAAAGCTATTTGTTATAATTCGTACGATGGTGCCGGCGACGCCGATGGCAATAACGCTGAAAGCCCCGGTCGTGCCCCGGCTATAGGCACCGACAACCGAACAAACCCAAGGTACACCAAATGGAATAATTTAATTGAAGAACTTCCAGGATGAATTCGGGAATTTGGTTTTACGAGCCTCTCAGCGGAGAACGACGGAGAAGTAAAAAGCTATAGCGCACCGAAGCAGGGAACCTTTAGCTCATCAGGACGAAGCACAAAAGCAACAATTCCTCCACATTCATCTTCGCCACCGGAGAGACGGTCGCATTTTTCTTCCTTTGTTCCATCAACTGATAATTTCCCCAAAATCCTACAAGATTTGGCCATTTGTGCCAAACGTCACCACGGCCTGATTGTTGGACCTGGTAGGTTCTTGCGGATTGTTGATCTTTTTTTTTTGTGGAGGTTGATGTACGATTCTTCCTTTTTCCTTCCCGCTCTCAGCTAATTAATCCACCTCGAAGGCAGGAACTCTAACTACCGGCCGTCCTCGAACGGCGGCGTATCGTAAAGCTGACAGTCGATATCTATAAAACCCAACAATCTGCACTAATTAGTCACCGTCGGTTCGTGCGTGCACCACCATCACCACCACAACCCGAGTGTGGCAGGTTGTTCGGCCGGTGTTCGATGGTAATTGGGTGCCCATCCCTTCAGGTTTTGGCTTCTTCCGCAGGCACGTCCGTCGTCAATGGTACCTCGGCACCATAAAATGCACTCGGTCTGCGTGGCGCTGCGGAAGGATGGCGGTGCTGGGGAATGTTGATATATATTGGTCGGTTAGTTTTCGCGCAGCACAACCCTGACGATTGCCACGAGGTTTTTTTCCCCCCTGTTTCCACCTCACAATACGAGGTCACGCCTTTTGCTCGGCGACGAATTTCTCGACGATGGACTGCTCCCGAAGTCTCTTCTACCGGATCCTCACGGGTTTGTTGTTGGCCGCCATGGTTTTCGTGTTTTCCACGCCCAGATTCGCCTGGTGAAATTAAATAATGCTGACAGCAATATGGACAAACACCAGGCCTACTAACTTCGAGGAAGTTGAACTTCCTGACCTGAATGCCAGCGAGAAAAACAGAGGCTTAGCTCCGGAGTTTGGAGCCTACCGAGAGGCGCCACTAGCGGAACCGACTTGATAGATGCTATTTGGTCGTACTACAACACGCTGTTTTTCTGTCTTCTCCTTCAATAAAAATGTATTATGCGCCCATCCATCCTCGCGCCCGCCCCACCCCTCCACCCAATGTACAACCTCCTTTTTTACCCACGAATTCTTATCCGATCGCGTTTTCGCCGAATGGATGACATGATACAGGCGAATGGGTAAGAGCAGGGCGGGATGGATGTTGTAAATATGTCCACAATTTACGCGATGGAACGTGACACGATAGATCTTTTCGTGCAATCCCTTCCCGTTAAACCCCCCACCCCTTACCGCCCTCCTCCCAAGGGAGTAACGGATAACAAGCTCTTGTTAGTCGGACGGAGTGAGGGAAGAAAAATGGAAAATCTGCATTATTACTGCGCGACTAACTGGCTCTCTCTGTGCGATCGGCAGCGTCGGGAGTGGCGAAAATAAAGCGGGAACGTTACTTTCACGGCACACCGAGCCTTTCCCGATGATTGCGCATAGGCATTTGCATGCGACATTTTATAGGCATTTTTCCTATCCCGACAGAGGAGGTTTTCTTTCTCCATTGGAAGTGGAGGTCGGAAAGCACGTAATCAATCAGTCTCGATGTTTGAGCGTGGTGGAGTTATTAATCTTTAGGGAAAACATTTCTAACTCATACCCCAAATATAAAATATATGAGAGAAGATTTTCTGCTCAGAAAAAGTTAAACCACTAATTAATTTTGAAAAAAAAGGATTTATAGTAGGACTAAACTTTATTGAAGCGAAGAAATAAAATAAATTAAAGTACTTGACTTTTCTCTGTACAAAATATACGATAACTGATATGGCAATTAAAGATAAGCTATTAAATAGATAGCTCATAGTATTATCAAAGATTGTATAGATCACTTTTGAATTTTTTTGATGGATTTTGATTGATTCGATGAGTGTTTTGATCTTATCATACAGATTCATGATGTTTTTACATAGTTATCAATTATTTCATTTTAAAAAATCTTTATGTGTTTGATTAAATGATCATTAGAGAATATTTCTGACACGCATTTGGAATCAATAATTTACACATACGAAGATTACGTTTTACTTTTATAATTTATTGTATGCGTTTTTTAAATTTAAATAAAAAGAAAATAACTAAACTTCAGCATGTCTGTCTTAAATATTCAAACACTTTTCATTATCGCACATACAATGAAATATGACAAAAATCTAGGATCGTTCTTTTTATTAACTTGGATATCGCAAAGAGAAGGTCTTTCTACCAAAATAAAATATGTCAAATAAAGCGCATACTTTTATCAAGCCACCAATCAAACAAGAATTTTAACCCCCGCAGCAAACATGATGATTGAATTGAAGGCAAACATTTTTCGGGAACCAATAAAAATGCTAATCAACGGCGACCAGAGCTTTTACGGCCCAAAACGTCAACCAGTGTGAGTCCTGAAAATATGGCGTTCCACGAAAATCTTGCAGGAATCCGGCCGGCAGGCAACAAAAAAGGCACAACCCAGCCGTTATGTGTCCACCTCCTTGTTTGGGTCCGGTTTTATGTCCGTGTCCGTGGCGCAGGATTTACGAACTGTGCAGCGCGCGGCACACGAAAATTAAATTTTTATTGAAAAATCGAATCAACCACCAAAACGACCAAGGAGTCGAGCGGGGCCGGGAAGGGGGGGACAACGGAGAACGGAAAAGTTCACTCAACTGCCGCGAAAAGATGACGAATCGTTCGCGGTTCGGTCCCTTCGCCAAGAAACGGACGGTTTCCTTCGCTTCTTTGCACACTCGCAAAGACGGGCGAATGTGCGGCCATAAAATCGGTGGCGGCAGCATGTTTCCAAAGATGATAATCGTTTCCGTGACCAGATAAGAGCCGACCATCCCGATCGGAAAAGGGTCGGGAAGACGGTGGAAAGCAGGAGGAAGGGGTGGAGTCTGCGATTTTCGCCCGTTCGCAGAGAACAAATCATAAAACCACAATAAATTACGATTCATCATCATTGAGGGAGAGAAAAAAAATACGGGGTGGAAAAAAAGCGAGCCCAGTGAAGGGACGACGAAGTTGCACGGCCATTTTTCTTTTCTTTCCACCTTTCTTCTTTTTTCCTCCAACCGCCATCGTGCCATCTTGTGTCGGCCGTTTTCACTTTGCAATTGCTGCAATCGTCGGTGCAAATCGCAACGAATTAGGTCACTTATATTATCCACGTGCGTGTTGAGGGGGAAAAGGAGGCTGGCTGGGGGGGGGGATCGGTCCATTGCACAACCACAGAATGCACCGTGGTTCCGGGCTGTCTGCTGCGAAAGAGTGTGGCCCGGGCCAACTGTGTCGACGGCACGAGATGGTTTCGTTTTTCCCTATCAGGTTCTCCTCTCGGAAGCACTCGGAACAACGACAAAGTGAATCGGGTAAAAGAGGAAAGTTTTCTACCGCAGAGCAGAGCGGCCGGTGCGGTTGTTGTGTGCGGCGGCGGCCTAGACCAGACTTCCGCCCTTGGCTTGGCGTCCGTCCGCCAGCTCCTTATCTCCTCGAGCATGCCTTATAGTTTCCGCTGCAGATGGAGACGCGGTTGGCGCTAGCCCAGCCAGCCAGGATGGACACAAAAGTGTTGCCGACCGATTGCCCACTTCGGGATTCGGGACGGATGTGGCGAGCGCCGCAATGGGTTTTGAGTGCGTCCCATCCGTCATTCCCGGACCGACGGTGTGGTTTTCTTGGTCCACGGCGTTCGCCCCATTCCGTAAACATGTGCCATTTCACAATCGGACCCGGACTGGTTCTCGCTCTCTCCAGCGCGCTCTTTATTTATTACATTTTGTCAAACCGTAAGCGAACGGATGACAAAGATCAGAGACGGGAAAAAGAAGGTTATCGCCGAACGTTTTTCCACTCTATTTGTGTTCGGCTTCCCCCCTTTACAAGCCAGCGCTGGATTTGAGAATTTGATAAGTTGTTCGTCGGGGCAACCGATGTAACTGTAACCTAGAATGGTTTACGGCGTACTTTAAAAATATACAACCGTCTACGGTACGCAAATAGATTCGTTGAACTATAAAGAAGATGAACTGTTATCAATGGAAAACAGAACATAAAACAACAGATTGTGAAAAACAAGAACATATTCATGTTTGAATAATTTTTAATTTGGAAGTAAGAAAAAAAATCTACTAAACACTTGGCAAAATTCACAAATTAAACATTTACATTGTCCCTATCAAGAAGAATTCCCAAACATATCGACAATTATTCAGTAATCCAAGACTTTTAGTAAAGATTCCAAAACAAAATTTGATGGAAATCAAGCTCGCCCGAAATTTTCAATTTAGTAAAAACAAAAAAGTAGAACAAAACGTAAGAAAAGTTGAGACATTCTACTGTAAGAATATTTGTAGGAGATAGGTGAATTCTAGAGCCTACTTTTTATGAATAAATCTAAATCTAACCTTAATCATCTCTTGATACAAACATCCAACGATAATCCAACGATATGTTTCATCTTCAAGCAAGAGCATATTCAAATATTGAAGATTTGAAATAAGTTTACATAAATGCAAAAACCTAATGCGAAAACCAGAAAAATTTAATTATAACGCTTCCATCTGTCACAATGTCCTTCGGTCGACAAATTAAAAACAATTATGCGAAAACTATATCAAACACCCTGTTAATAATAGAAAAATATCAAAGAGTCTATGAAAAAATGGAGCAAACAAGAATTTTACTAGAAATTGTTGAAAAGTAGTGCTAGCCTGTGCGGTTGTTTACACTCCGTACGAAACAGAGTTTGATGTTACAGAGGCAGTTACTTTTTCGCATTTTCTGACAAGTTCCCACTTCGTGTATATAGCAATTAAGGAAAAAATAATATTTTAAAATTAGCAAATGCTGAACATTGCACTTTATTGTGTGTTATTATGTTACATCTCTATCAAAAAAGGGTGAACTGCATTGAATTCCTGTAATCCAATGTACCAGAAACTTTACAATCAGCTGCTCCACACTGTTGCTATTGTGCATCGCCGTCCTTCCGGGCAAACCTGTATTCCAACGCAGCATAAACGCAAACGAAAGACAACAATGACAACAACACAGCATTACAGCAAGTAAAAATAAACCCAAAACGCAGACAGTCTGAGCGAAGGCGAAGCGCTACATAAAACGGTCTGTCTGTGTCTCTCGATCGGCGCATTGCAATGTACTGCAGTTTGTCGAACTCTCCGACAACGACCCGTATAATAATACCTTCTGGACACACCCCACACACACACATTGCAGCCTGCCCACCCAAAAACCCTCCTGTGCTACCCAATCCCTGCACCTTTCCGTCCTCTGTCCGGTGGTATTTTGTTGTCGTTTTGTTCCGAACTATTTTCTGCACCAACATGATGATTCGCCCAACCTGACGTCAGCAGCATTCGTCGCCGCCCGGTGTCTGGACTCGGGTACCTTTTTTTTTAGTTTTTCCCTACGACCCCGTCTCGGTCAACGGATGCAACAGAACGAAGGCTCCGACCGGCGAGCATTGGCGGAAACGGACGTTACACAATACGGAGCCACCGTTAATAATGCTGTGCCACCTTCGGTGTTGTGTCCCTTTTCTGTTCTGCTCCGGCGTAGGTTTATGCTGCCGCCCGTCGAATGGACACACCGGCACTAAACTCCCCACGCGACGTTACCTACACCTCTTCAGTGATCCTGTGAACTTGGAGTTGATTCCCAGCGAGACAGAGCCAGAGCGGAGCGAGGAGCGTAAAGGACGAAAAATCACGTGCCATGTCTGCGAAGTGCACTGCATTTAAAATCATTTCCTGTCCTCTTCGAAGTTGGGACCGGGGAAATGCGATGCCAGCGCCTTCGCATACCACGCGCCACGCACTCCAGAAAGGAGGAGGAGGAAGGAACACGACGGACCAACCAAATCCTCCTCTTTATCGTTCATTCAAAAGAGCTTCCTCCTCGGGTTCGGGTGGGCTGAGATTGTCCATTCATAAGTTGGGTTTCTTCATTCCTCGTTGTTTACTTTGACGATTGTTTTGGACTATTTTTATCGCCTCTTTTTCCATTTGCACTGAAGATGTCTTCATTGGATATGGAAATTCATACAATCGAATTGAACTGAAAGCAACTTTTAATAACAAAAATGTATGGATCAAATTATTGATTTAGATTGTGTAAGAAGAAATGTACGATTAATTGAAGAAAACAACATCATTGGTAATAAAAGTTTCAAAAATTGTAAGAAAGCAGTTTGTATCGAATTTTAAACAATTCAACTAAGACAAGAAAAAACCAACATTATTTTCAAATCTGACATTTGAATTCCAATGTTTAGGCTGCCTCTTGATATCTTTTTGTTTCAATTAAAAAAACGTCCATATTTCAAAGGCTGAAAGGCAAGAAGTCTAAACATATTAATCGCGTATTCAAATATTTCAGAAGTGGTAAGTAATTTTCTGGTTTATAAAAGTGAATGATTATTTTTAGAGCTTGTAACTTAACAAGAGGACAAGGAAACCGTGAACAAACATAATAAACTAGACAAATATAAATAATTCCTAAGAATTTGTTCGTTTCCATCTTCCCGCAAAGTAAACTCATAGTTAAGTAATGTCCCTCACATCGAAAGATCAACTAGCAGCTTGTTCTGCATTTATCAACCCAACTCTAATCAACTTTGTCACCGATTCGTTCTCAACACCACTAAATACACACACACACAAATGTCGTTCCCTCCGCGAAATTACCTTCTCGTTGTCCGCCATCGACGCTTCAGGGCACCCAACATCTTGACTGCTTCTTCGGGACCGCTGCTACTGCTACTGCATTTGCTTCTGCTCCGGCATCGACAGGCAAAAGTGCATATTCGGCGTCGACCAACGGCAGCACGACGCGCTAGATTCTACGACACGAACACGTGTGGCCGTCGTCAGAATGACCATAACACCGAAACGCACACCAAACGGCCAGTACGACAGACGTCCGATGTTAGAAGTCACCACTCGGTAGGATTACTTTTTATTTATCGCCAACTTCAAGGGTATTATCTGCCTTCGACCACTAAAAGCACCACTATTGGAAGGGGTTTTTTAACGGATTTCGTTTTTGTACCTCAATCTCCCGGCGAAGCTCTTCCCGAAACGTTGCACTTTGTTCGCTGATTTGCTTCTTGTGTCTGCACGAAACCGCAAATTAAATGGTTAGCACTCATTTAACAACTTCGCAGCCAGTTGAAGCATAATTATACACACTCGTTACATCATCTTTGCGGATGAGTTTAAACCGACACGAACACGATTCATCTGCAGAGGACACGGGAAAGGTTACAACCAAATACTTAGCGTTTACTTGTTAGCTTAACAGAAAAGTCTTTGATAAATTGTTAAAGTTCACGAATTTAGAGAAATTGGATGTTGCTTTTTTCTTCGATAGGTTACCAACAAAATTCACTAAGTGTTTGTGCAAACTTCTGACAGTTTGTTATATCTCAGTACTTCTTCAACCACTTCATTATATCTCAGTTTCTCATTCTTTAGTCTTCGACCGTTGGGAAACGAAACTTTGAGGAATCAAATTGAATATATTTTCTGTGAACTCACTACAACTTGTCGATCTTAAACAACTCCACCTACGCCCATTAAGTGAAACTGCAGTGCATTAGAAAAACCCCTGAAGCCCTTCGTTAGGCAAACGTTAACCACTCCCGCGAAGCGAGCGGGTCAATAATTCTCCGCGATCTGCCAACTACACCTAATAAAACGCGATCGCGGGACTTTATTTATCTTGCGGTCCGTAAATTATCACCTCCCGTCCCCCTGCTGTGCTGTACCCTCCCGAACCCGTCCCGAGCGCATCATCCTTCCAACGTCGTCGCCAACGCAGAGTGCGAAAACTGAGCAAAACCTGAGTAGCTCAGCTTAGACCGTCGCCAAGCTGCCGCCTGTTCTTCATCAGACACGCTGTCTGGAGAACGCAAACGCGAACGCACGAATGTGCGTGCGTGTATCCTACATAATCCCAGTTGCATTCCAACACCACCGTTCCACACCGCGCGATCGCGAGATCTGTCGCTTGATTTATTTTGCCTCCACTCGCTCGAAACGGCCTTCTCGTAAAAAATGCCCTCCAGCACACAAGGATGACAAGGGTGGCAAGGGTGGGAAGTGGGTGGAGGAGACCTTCTGCACGTTGACGGCGCATCCTCCACGCACCCATAACAGTAGAAGGCTTCCACAACACAACACAAGCGCATTTTCTGGTGTGCAAACGGTGGCAAAAGAAAAGGCAAGTGGAGACAAAATCAACAAGCTTCTTCAAAGGAAAAATAATATTTAAAAAAATTTGTTACGAAAACTGCTGACACACACACACACACATACACAGGCGCATTGAAGAAGATCAACAGGGTTGGAAAAGGGCAGAGCAAACTCCGCCAAACGATCCTCAACTCGATCGTCTTCCGAGACTCGGGTTCCCATTTTATGCCCTACACCTTGCCGTCCTTTTGCGCCACGGAGTTTGTTGCAAACGTCCCTCCCACCCACCTCTCCCGCGCGTTACCATTCCCCTTGTTTGCTGGGATGGAAATTTATGCCATTGGAATTGGAACTGAATCGCGCCGTAGCAAACCGACACACAAACATTGCTTGCTCGCGGGGGTTTGACGGTACATTGAGCACTGGGCTCTTGTATTCCCTTGCCACGTACGGCCGTGTGGGAGTTTTCAAACGCCAGCGCCACCTTAGCTCCCTACCCCGCCCCCAAAGGCAACCCCCGCCCGGCAAACGGGGCCAAAGTATGTGCGTACTATATTATGCACCATTAACGATCAACTTCGTCACATTCGAAACGCAACGACGGCACACGCCGTTAGTGGAGAAGAGATGTGCCGGAGCATGGGACGGATGGATAAGTGACGAGAACAGGCGAATGGAAATGTTTCTCACAATAGAAAGAACATTATCTATAAAGAGAAATTTAAACTAAATATTATAAATAGCTAAAAACAAAACTGGTATTTTGTTGTATCTCAGACATTAACAGGGCAGAAGCATTAAACACATCTCTTTATTGAAGTTTAATTATTTATTATTATAAAAACATATTGCCATATTATCGAGCATAAATATTACACTTATTCATGGATGCCGAAAATGGAAATTAGATCATTCTGCCATTAATCCAATCCTGAATTTATATTACTTGTACTTCTACAATTCTCAAACATGTTTAAACTAGTTTTCAATTAAATTTTGTATAAAAAGTAATGAATGCAAGCCATGGTTCGAGAAAAATAGACTTTAAAAATTACAAAAATAACTAGTTGGTAAAACACTCCAGTAAAAATGTTAGCAGAGAGTAATTCAAACTAATTTGACGTTTTAATTTGGAATTTAATTATTTTTGTAAAAAAAATGCGAAAAATATTAAACATTCTCGCAGGAAAACATTATAAATGAGTTCAGTTTAAAGAGTGTTCTAAATTAATTCAATATTCCCATCCGTATTGCCCTACATTGTACTACTTTAACAGAACGCCACTTTTGCAACGCAAAGACCATAAAATATCTGACATCGTTCAATAATTATAAAGCACGACATTTTACTTCAAACGACAAACCTCATAAATTGATATTTTAAAAGGGTTCAGCTAACTTTTCTTCATATCTGTTTCGAAATATTACTGAATTCATGATGGTAACACGTCCGGAAAGGTTCTACACCTGCCCAAATACTTTTCAAGCATGAAACTGTGTTCCCCATTCTGAACCTCAACGGGGTCTCGAAACATTTGAAGCAACATAAAACGTCTGCGCTGGCAACTCCAGTGGGAGAAAGATTGCGTCTGGTCATCACATACCATCCGGTCACATCATCTCGTGGACATCGTCGTCGTGTGTCATAGATAGCATACACACACAGTGCCACATAAGAAACACTCCGTTGGTTAAAGTGATTTTCCTACTCCAACTTTTACTTGCTTTCGGTATTTTTTTGCGCAATCCGTTCCTTGAGAAATGTGATCCAAAGGAGGAACACTATTTATAGCTTCGCTCACCGCAAGCACCACCTTCCCCCCGTCTCCCCCGAGACGAAAACGGGCCTCCGGTTTGGCAATCGATGGCATTAGACAGGGTGGCCCGCCTGAAGGAACGCGTATCAACGATCATAAAGTGTTATTTGTGAGAACAGCGCGCTCACACTTATGCGCGCCTATTACGCCGTCATAAAACGGACCCGAAATGTGCCGTCGATCCATCACCGTCTCGTCCAGTTCTCCCCCTCGGACTAACCCATCACATCGCTCTTCAAACGTCAAACGTCAGCCGTCAACGCACGGGCGGGAAAAGAAACATTTAAATTTCGATCAACCGTCACCCCGTTCGGTCGGCGGATCGTAACAGCAGCTCTGGCAGGAACCACCAGCTGATCAGTTTTCGATGACGGCTGCGATCGAGGGGCGCAGGCAGTGGCAAGATTACCGCACTAACCCTCCTCTAAGATGCGGTTGACGAGCTGCCGCTGAGCGTAATCCAGCGTGGATTTGCTAAATAGATTTTAACGCCGAACCCGCGAAACCAACTCCTCCTACCGTACATGGAGACACACTAAATTTCGAATCGATGGCGGTGTTGGTGGTGATGCTGGTGGTGGTTAGGTTCGTTAATTCGGGCCGTAAAATTTTAAATGCTAAACAAATCACCGAAATCACCGCGCGCGAAATGTTATTATATGGTCAAAATGCGTTCGACGGCAACGAACTCAATGGCGGACCACAATGGGTTAATTTGCGGGGCGGGGTAAAGGGGGTTGCACCCCATATACGGCGGGTGCGGACGCGTTTCGGCAATCCCCTCTTCGGCCGGTACATATGACCTTTCGAGCAATTTGCACCGGTGGACTTCTTCAGCGGTCGTTAAGCGAAGCTTAAGCACCAAAGCTTAAGCCCGAGCGCAGCGTTAGACAAGTGAATTGGACAGTTTAGAAAGAGGCAGAGAACAACTGGTCCAAGGACCAAGGGGATGGAAATGTTGTATTCGATTGTCCTGATTGAGCGTGAAATACGAATTACATAAGCAGTAAGTAATCTCAATCGATGCAAAATGTACATATTAAATGCTTGAAGATGAAAAGAAGAGTAGAAGAAGGCAATTTTGTGGATTAGAAGTGCGATTAACCTGAACGAAAATTGAAGAAGGA
Source organism: Anopheles sinensis (assembly GCA_000441895.2). NCBI lineage: Eukaryota > Metazoa > Arthropoda > Insecta > Diptera > Culicidae > Anopheles > Anopheles sinensis. Next base: position 32,254 of record KE525337.1, on the reverse strand, counting down.
CTCGAAAAGCTTGATTTATTAACCGTTGGAGGTAAGTAGCTTTTTCTTAGGTTCCATTTTGATTGTTGCGAATGTCTTTCCGCAAATTGTAAACCTAATAATTTATAAATTAAAAACTTTCTTATGAGATTCAAATGAAAAACAATTGAATAAAAACTTGATCCATTACATTTTCTCTATTTTTCTTCGAAATCCGCTCTCAATTAATTGAAAACCCAAATGGATTAAATAAAACGTGATTTAAAAGTTGTGGAAAATTGACAAGATAAATCAACTGTTTCTGTTACGTAACACAAAAGCATAATCAAAAAAGTAAATGACCAATAAAATAAAAACAAGCCTGTTTAATATGTTATGCTAGCATATATGAGCTTTTTTTTAACAAAAACACACTCTAAATTGTAAGTTACAAACGTGTTGCTCTTCCTGAACTGATTCTTCTGCACGAAAGTTTCGGCAAACATTTTAAGAGGACGAATTTATTTCAATTGGGGACATCCTTTTATCGCGCTACGACCAGTTCGTTCCCCAACATTTATTTTAATCGCAACAAGAAATGAAAATTGTGCGACATCGGAACGGCAGATTTTAGAGCTCGCAAACAAAAAGTGGGTTAGGTTTAACGTTTAATTACAACGTCCCATTAGTGCTGGCCGGATTGCTTGTCGATTAGAGAGCGGAAAACCCACATTCTGACAAAAGAAGTTACCGTAGTCTGACAGAAAATGTTTGAAAATCTACCTTTCGACGAAATGTGCCGCTCCGTTCGCTGCAATTGCCAATAACTGCACACCTTATCCGCTTCATAGCCGAGGGGTGGAGGAAAGGGGGTTGGGTTCTAAAATGTGACTAGCATGAAATTTAATTACTCGTACCAGTTCCCTCTTCGTGGCCACCTTGCAGGCGCACCATGATGTGCGAACAAATGTATTCCACCCGTCGAATCATGAAACAAGTGTACCACTTCTCTTCCACGCGGAGCATAATGTTGCGGCGGCCCCGCAGCCTCTGGGAATGGGTGGGTTTTGGATGGGATATTTTTCGCTCTACCTTTTCTTCGTGTTCGTTCGCTTCCCCCCTTTTTCCCCCCAGCGCCTAATGTGGTGGACAAGATTTGCAAACCAGCGAGAGGCAGCGAGAAGCAAAACCTGCCTTCCTACTCATCTCGAACCCGCTCGTTTTTTCCCCCCAAACCCAAGACACCGGCGGGCTAGGCTAGGGGCATCCATATAAGCCCAAGCACCACCACCACCATCACCAGCAGCAGCAGCAGAACGCCGAGCCTGTGTATCATAAATGTAATGGCGGCAAGTGGTTTTTACTGTTATTCGAAGTGATAGGGCTCCAGCAAAATCCAGCACTCCAGCAAGCAACCATCAAGGCACCGGAGAGCCTACGATGGTGGGGAAGTTATGGGCAGCATCGGGAAAGGGAACGGGAGGCTGAGCAAAAACCGCACCACACACATAACGAAGCATAACATAAATTACTCAATGCGGATGAAGGTGAAACAAAGCGGTGGGAGAAAAATAGAACGGGAGTGTGTGGGGAGAGGAGCGGCCGAAGGAGGAAATCTTGGGCTCCACGATCTCGACACACTCACACACACACACACGGTGTCTTTCTTGATGGAAGCGAAAAGATTCAACTGGCTTACATTAAGTGATTCAAAAAGGGAGGAACACAAAAATAGGGAAGAATAAATTGCGAGCAGGACGAACGCAGGGACTTCTTCAAATCAATATGCAAAAACGCCACAACGCAGGGTTGGGTGGTGATCGTGGTTGCAACAGGTTCAGCAGGACAGGATCGATCGATTGCCGCGAGCAATCTGCCCACATCAGCAACATACGAAGCCACGAAAGCCACCAAAGGGAACCTGATGGCGTTCGGAGCCAACGACCAGAAAGAGAGAGAGAGGACCTCTAGGTGGCCGCAGAAATGAATCTAGAGCTTGCCTCACAAATACACATCTTGGACGGTGAAAAGCCGGAAAAGCATGGGCGTTCGATTCATTGCAGCAGAAAGATCCAAGTCCAGCCGAAGAAGTGGCCACAATGCGATCGGCAGTAGGCAGCAGGCGGGCGAGCTATAATTGCAGCCTAAAACCCACCTCGCACCGAAGGGAGTGGGTTCGTTCGTTGGTCGTTTTTTTTCTGCCATTCAACGAGTTCAATGTTCCATTAAAAAAAAACTACATCTCATCATTTGTCTTCGCGGTATCTGGTTTTCTTTTCGCTTCATGCGCCGAACGATTGTCTGAATGACGCCTACGCGGGGCCGAATCTCTTAAGGCCTTTAGGTAAGGCCACATCAACGCGCCACGACGTCGTGTAATCTGACGTGAGACGCAACTTGACTGCAAGCAACACGAAGAGGCAAAAAAAAGCTGATCGACTGCCCCGAAACGACCATATGATACCGTATTACCCTTTTTTTCGCTACCGTTTCGACACCTTTTTTCGGTGGCGCTTATCTCGGGAGCGCCGGGGCGCCACCAGCAAGAAGAAGGTGGTAAAGCCCTCCCTTCGCGGAGCATGACTCAAACCAAACGTCGTTAGTATCGCTTCCTTTTCTTCTGGCATTTTTTTTCTGGTTTCCTGTGGTCAAATTTGCCACTGCTCGGTTCGCAATGCAATGGGGTTCTTATCGCGCCACTGCGACGACCCAGACGAGGACGAATGAGTCGTATTTTAGGCTTTTGCACGTGAGATTATTTGTTTTAATGCCCGGGGCATTTTGCTTTTTTGTTTCCCATTTAGCAGGCTCAACCGAGAATGCCGGTGCGAACCACATGTGCCCGACATGGGAAAAAATAACTCGTCCAGATGGCGAGATTGCCTTCACCGTTGACGCGATGCAAGGTTTTTACTTGATGCCATACAGCCATAACAACCCAAAAAGTTAGAACTAAACAGTCATATTTGTCGAATCATATAAGAGAGAGATTAGTTTAATCAGAGTGAAACAAGAGAAAACTATAAGGTTGGAAACAAAAATATATGTTTGTCAAATCAATTAGAGCGTAACAATTATGAAATGTTACGTAACAAATAAAAATTGATATTCGTCAAATTAGGTAAGAGAATGAATGGTTCAATTCGAATGAAACAATTAGGAATCATCATGGTATTTGAAAAGTAAGAACGAAACAAATAAGTTATTGGTTGAATCAAATAAGAGAACGAATAGTTTCACTAAAGTAATGCAATAGAGAACTATAACCAAAACTATCTGTCAAATCATAAAATAGAACGATTGGTTTAAATAGAAATAAAATTAAACAGTATTTTTTGAATCATATTAGAGAACGAACATTGTATATAACAGAACTAATAGTTCCATTAAAGTGATAAAATAAAGAATTATAACGTTAGGGCCAAGCATTCATTTTCGTCAAATCATATACAACAGAACGATTGGTTTGATTACAGTGAAACAATTAGGAAAAATTACGTTAGATTCATGCACAAAGTAGAAAGAAATTCAAATCTTTATGAAGAATACAACAGGAATATTGAAAAACCTTGTTTTAAGTCTAACGGAGCAACAATATATTTTTCAAGAAGCCTCAAAATTGAACTGTGCAAAGGTGATGTGATAAAATATGCAAATGAGTTTATCATAATCATTAATTACATGAAGATCAGTAGAAATATCTTGGATTGGACTTCTTCTAAGAAAGCTAACCAAAGCAAGCATCAAAATCCGTAATGAAATAGAAAAGCACTTCTTTTGAATAACCCTACCACATTAATAAGCATTGCAAGCGAAAAATCAGTCATTCCTTCCTGTACACGAAGTATTCTATTACACACATTCATAAGAGACAGGGTAACCGAAACGATAAAACAACGGAAAGATTTACTGCATGATTAAACCTGCAGCATCTCGTTAAAATCTATTCGTGGCTTCGGCAGCAAAAGGCGCATTAGAATGTAAGATGAATTTCAAGGCTACGGCGCACGGTTTCTATCGCGTCTCAAGATCGCCGTCCACGCGTGTCACAATGATTTAACATGCGCCCCGGTTCGGCGCAGCAAAGGGTGAGAAAACATTTTCCCCAAAAAAAAAAACATGTTTCTTGAAGCACATTTCCGTAGTACCTTACGACAGTATTTATTTAACAACCTTGTGTGTAGGTTTTTTTATTCTTGTTTTCTGTTTGCTTATTTGTTCGACCCTCCGTCGTCGATTGTGTGTGTGTTTTTGCGTTGGCGACCAAAGTCAGCCTTGTGTGTAGCGCGCAAGCGAGAACATGGAAACATCGAAAAAACAAATAGAAATATCGCACATGGTTGTTCGGTGACACGCAACAATCGGCGACAGGCGCCAACCGGCTCCGTTGGGGCAAAAATAGGTGATAACACGAGCAAAGTGTAGAACGGTGATACGGAACCGGACCAGAAGGTGCGACCAATTAGAAACAAATAATTGATAGCAAAGTCCCATCGCCAAGCAACACTGACACTGACGAAATCTACAAAAGAGCAGGTTGAAATAGAAGGAACTATATTCCACTATTCCTTAATGAAAGTCACCTTTAATCTTTTCGTCATGTTGCTTCCATTATTTAACCACTCTTTATGTTGCCACAAACACAAAACAGCGAGGAAGTTTTGATGTCTTCCAACCATGTCATTTTTAGGGGCTTTCTTTTTTCGTTGGGTCATAATGGTTTCCCTCCTCGTACTCCCTCGTGCGTTTTTTTCCCACCCACCCACAACAACTTCACACATCAAACACCCCATTCGCCGTTACAATCATCACTTTTATGCTTTTCTTTCCGCCGCTTTGTTCGGTGCTACAACATGTCAACATGATGGCCGCGCGGGACGGACGCCGGGTATTCTCATTTATCAAGATTGGGTGCAGCATTGTTCCCCGATTTTCCTCCCCCATCCCCAAGGTTGGAGGGGTGGTGTGGCTTGTTGTTGTTGTTCAATTCGACTCGGCAACAAAATGGTGTTTCGCCGATATTTATGCTGCTACCGTTTGTACGTCCATTTTTGCCAGCACGTCTCGTGTTGTCTTCCACAGAAACACTCCAACAAACATCTCCTCGTGCCTGTTTGCTTAGCACAATACACTATCGATTATGTTGCGAGTGTGTTCCGAGCAACAGACAACCGGCCACGTTGAGCCTCACGTACGCACCTTCAAACGTGGAGGGATTGAATTTTGATGCCATTTAAAGAGGCGATCCACCAAGCGCGAAGAGAACGTTCCTGCCTTTCCATTGCTCTTTGACTGTCTATTAACATTCGAATCGATCGACCAACCCCTTCTCTCTATTCCGCGCTCTAATGGGGGGTTGGTTTGATTACCCAAATTTCCGCTCTGGATTTCGAGCGAATTGTTTTGCTAATCCTGTAAGCCAACGGAACACAATCATTTTATGCTGCGAGCATAACAAACAAACAAACAAACATACAAACACAGGGAACACTGAATCGATTACGTTTGCAAACACTCACACAAAGCACCACCGAGGCACCAATATATCATAAATGAAACTATATTGTAGCACCCGTTTGAAAACTCCCTCACTCGTCGACCAGAACACACGCTCGGGGGTTGCGAGTTTTCCACCAAAAGGGGAAACTAGGGAATTTCCCTTTTTCCTCCCGGCGAACCGAACGCGATAGCACGAGAAAACAACGCACTGCCGGGAAAAAAGGGACGCAAATTTTCACGGGATCACTCGGAAAAATTATCTTGCTTCCCTTGGTTTGTTACACTTGTTTTGTTTTTGGTTCCAAGGGCACACACAAATTACAGTTAAATAAACTTCGAAAGCGAAAGCGACGGGGACGCACAGTGACGCCGGGAAAGCCGAACGAGGAAAAACACGGGATGGCGATGTGAACACACCGAAAGCCTAAACGCGACTCACGGCGAACAAATCGCGAAACCAGCGAAACAACAGAACTCCAACAAAAGACGAGAGAGAGAGAGGGAGAGTAACCTTTTCGATCTGAAGAGAAAGAGAGTTGTCGGCGAGCAAAACAACGACAACAAAGAGCAACAAACCGCGGATTCTACGAGCCAACGACCTGCGATGCTGTTCATCGCTCTCTCCTCAGCCTCTCCGACCGGCGTTTTTCGGGGAACCGAAACGGAGAGAAGAAGAGCGAGAAGGATATGAGGTGCATCGGTGCTGCACATGCACCACCGGGCACTGGGTGCATTGCGTTTACGCACCGCGAGTTCAATGCTGCCGTTCGCTAATTATGCCGGTTTTGCCAATGTTTACACAAAGATTATTATTACCGCACGAGGGGAAAATGATGCGCACGTGCAGTGAGCAATATTGTTTGGAATTCGACATTAAGAAAGAAGGAACGATAGGAAGAATCAGGATTAAAAATCCAGACACGAGGTATACACGGACGTTATTCGATGTCATGGATGAGGTTCTTGCATTCCATAAAGAGCAAGAAAAACCGGCCTAAGTTCTCAATACCAATCAACTTTACTATCATTGCTGTTTGATGAACTTTGATTGATGAACTTTACTATCATCAATTGTAGATAAAAATATTCGAAGTAAATTAATTCTCAAAGTGAAGAAACCCAATTTGTTTACTTCTATCTAATGGTTTATTATACTAATGTTTAAGCTGTATGTGGAATTATGCTGATTTTTATTACTTATTTTAAAAATTAAGATTGGAATAGCATTTTATTTTAGTTTGCTAATTATAGATCTTGAAAAAGTTGGTCTATTCATTATTCATACAACACATTAAACCAGGGCTCTCCAAACTTTTTAGATGGCGGACCGCATTAAGTGGAAAAGCCGTAGCTGAGGGACCATTAGATCAGAAACATGATCACTGAAAAATGATACAGCTTTGAAATAAGAATAAAATCATCGTTAGAAATTAAAAATGCATATCGATGCCAAGGTTTTACGGCCCGCGGGAAACCCCTGCTTTAAACAAAAGTAATGACCAACACTGGCATTCTTGAAAAAACAGCATTTGTATTGTACAAACAGCAGCAAATCAATCAAAACAAACATAAATAATAACAAAAGCATTTAATTTTCGATGCAAAACTTATTTATACGCACAGAATCTTTGCAAAACAAGCAAACACACAAAATTACAACTATTTAACAATCTCATAAAAATAATTCAAAGTGAGAAAACAACACTTTGATAGGCTCTCTTAGAAAAATTATCACCAAAAGTTACGCAAGAGAGAGTTTGCAAAGCCTCTTTTGAATCGCAAACAACGTCACGAAAGATCACCCAACGGTGTTGGTCGAATAAGAGCACAACAATAAAACAGCAATCAAATTTATGACCCTATACTCTAGTAAGCAGCCAAAATGTCACCAGCTAATTAAGCTAGATACATAACATCCGCCAGCTCCTAGCCCAACAATCCACTCATGCCAGAACTGAGGCTCACAATCGCATTGTTATTTAATTTCGTTTGTCGCGACGTTAGAAAATTCGGTAATTAATTTAAGCAAACGTTATTGGATAATTTCCTCCGCTTCCTTCCGGTAGAGATTCGCTTTGCAATATTTTAGAAACATTCTTACTGACAAAAAAAAACCCATGCAACCATGACCGGATGTATGTGTTCTGTACGACGATCGCACACACATTCGCGCCGATCGACGATTGACCAAAAGGCAGGATTCATTGACCTGTTCGCTTCATTCGCTCATTCGCGTCTGACTTGTTCTTACTCTATTTGGTTTCATTTCTACAAAAATCAACCGGCAAAAGCCCTCCCTTGAGATCGCGCACCAGCGAGCAATATTTCATGGGCGATCGAGTGGATCTTGCCCCGAACGGTTGGCATGTTTGTTGAAAAGATTTGGGATCGGGCTCCATTTCCACCAGAGCTCATTTTCCTTTCCGATCCGTTCACCCGACGACCGCTTGCGTTTTCGTCGGGCTTTGATTTTATCAGCGTTAATTATTTTTCGTACCGTGCGGGGTTGGGATTTTCACCCGCAAGAGCTCCTCCAAGCATTTTTAAATTTTCATGCTTCTTCCCCAAAGATTGGAGTTCAAAATTGTCCATTCACTTTATTATCCAACTGGATTTTGGGGAGAGTGATCCGAAGGAAGTGCCAGGAATAAGCCAAGAAGATCAACTAAAAGCGAACAATTATTGATGCCACTCGATTTGTGCCGGCTTTCTTAGCTCCCTCCAAAGCCATCCACCAAAAACGACGCTTATGCAAGCCATCGGAGAGGCATTTACTTTCGGGGCTCGCTGCTATCGCTCGGCTTTTATCGACGGCAGATGTTCCACCCAGAACCATTTCCTTCCTTTTCCAAACGCAAGCCTCACGGAGGCCTCGACTCAATGTTGTCAATGCTACTTTTTTGGGGAGTCCTGAGAATGGTGGTTCAGCGAAACAGGAAATAAAAACGGAGACAGTCGCCGTCCGTGCAAGTCCGGTTTGAGGAAGCCACCACTGGAACATGTTTTCGAGAGCAACTTGTTTGTGGATGGATTCTGTTTTTTTTCTTCCCGATTCCGATCGGTGTTTCACTCCATCTTTCTTCGCTCGGCATCCTGCATCTTATCTGCGAAGCAAGAGACGCCACCAGCCCTAATGGAGCACCGAAGCAGTGACGGAAAAGAAAAACAAACGAAGTCCACCCAAAAGCCAAAGACGTCGGGAATCACTTCGATGGCGATAAGAATGAAACCGGGATGGGGGGACTCGGATGGCGGAATCGAGCAGACCGAGGAGAAGCAAGAGCATAAATGTGCGGCGGCGCACATAAACGGGACACCTCATTTGCAACTGTCTTAGAAAATGACACCGAGTGACAACAAACCACTTCCCCTTCGGCTGCCTATTGACGAGACAACACAAAAAGAAGGAAAAACACACAGAGTATAAGGAAGAAAAAAATCCCAGATCCAAGTCCTGGCGCACGAAGAAACTGAACGAGGATTGTGTGATTTCCTTTTTCTTCACCCCACCCCACCCAACCTTTTTTTCTTGTCAAGCTCCCGCCGAAGAAATGCCGGACGCCGGTGGAAGGTGTTCTGTGGGTGATATTCCTTTTTTTTCCGGTTGTCTTCATATTTTGCAACCTCGCCAAATAAATGCCACCCAGCAGCAAAGTGCAACAGCGAGCGAAAGGTGAACCGGGGCCTCGAAAATGCGGTCGTTGACCCTCGGGCCACCTTCCCAAGCCCCGGTCGCCGATAGTTGCCGATGCGGAATGTGAACTTCGACGGGCGCCTTTCGGGAAGTGGCGCGTTTTGCATATTTTTCGACAGCTAATCTGCGCAAAACAACCTCCCTTTAATGGGCTCTAGGTGTTTGGTGGATGGGGCTGACTTTACGTTTCTCCATCCGGCGGCCCAGTTGGACCTTTCGGTTCAACCTGATGCGATGAAAAAGTCTTTCGGTTTGAAGTTGTGCAAGTACATTGCGTTAGTTGAGTTCCTGGTTGCACGTTTTCAAAGGCTTCAATAAGTTATGTTTTGCTTTTATTGCCATAAGGATGAATGATACTTGTCCTGTTACATAACAACATAACATTATAAAGTCTAAAGGCTAATTTAACTGAGTAACACTTTTCCACATCAGTACAGAAGACTCCCAATTATCCGCGGTAATTAGTGTAACGATACCCACGCATAGCCCCATTTCGCGGTTCATCCATAACATGTTCATTATATGCTTAAAGAAAATAAAAAATGACTCAAGAACTTAAATTGTGACTCAGTCCCCTCAAATATTCAGCAAAATACTTCAACAGTCAACAACTATTTATGTTGTCTATTAGGAAGTAACACCTTAGAAACAAATTTGATTCAAGAATTTTACTTCAATAAAGGTTCTACTAATCGTTGTTGTACTGTAATTAATTGAAGTTCTCCACTCTCCCAATTATTGATGCTATGGTCTGTTTCGTTCTTCGATATATTGTTAATAATTTTTTATACCAATATTTTCCCATCAACTTTTGAGAAATGTTCGACAGACAAAATATATTACGGATGTATTTGTAAGACAAGGTAAATTTAAGTCAAGAAGACAGAGGAAATCATGATCTGGTTATAAAATTTATCAAATTTCCCGTAAAGATTCTGTACTACATTTTAAAAGTATTTTTCACAAAAATTTCTTTTGGAAACCTGTTTTAGGCTGTTATCTCCGCAATTACCGCAACAACTTTCGCTGTCCGTTAAATCTTGCGCCACTATATCCTATTTAAATTGTCCGTTTTGGATTGCCCAACATCTATCTCATCCACTTTTGTCGATCACTCACTCGAAAATCTACAATGATCTTATAGGCATATTGTTTTAAAAAACCCAATCCATTTTATCTCGCGTTCCAACTAGTAGAGAAGGCGCGGAAAGATTGCGTTGCACGTGACATTTGACCGTGCCGTCTTTCCGCTGACTGACTTAGAGCCCCTTGGAGTATCGAATAACCCGGCCTTTCTGGTTCGGTGGAATTCGTCCTACGTACCGCGACCACGCACGGTGTAACCGAACAGTGTGTTCTATACCCGGATCCACATTCAAACTCAGAAATATGCTGATGGACAACGAGCATCTACGTCATCGAAATAGAACGAATCAACATTGGGCTGGCGACGACATCCATCGGGACGTTGTTTTCGCTGCTCGCCGGCTCTTTGGTTCAAGTGGTTACAGGAGATAAACAAAAACAAGCGCGAAGTTTGGCCGCCACACATGACGATCCATTCTGGCTGGTATCGGGTTCTTGTGGGTCTAGTTTCAAGGCGATTTCGCGGGTCTTTCTTGGAACGCGAACGGTAGAGTCGTACTCTGACTAGTTTGCTTTTTCTATGGGAAGTTAAGCACTAGATTACATCGCATTATTCTTCAAGTCACGGCAAGTCTCAACAAGGCCGCTGGTGATTTGTTTTAAATAGAATATAAAGAGGACAAGAATATATTTTGTTGTTTGTGTTCTCAGGTTCATCATGGATCCAATATATTATAAGTTTGTACTTCTTTAACTTTCGTAAAATCAGGGGTAGATCCCGAAGCACCATGCGCTTTGGTTTGAATTAATTAATCTTGCAACAATCTATACGACATTGCAACACACTGCTTCGATGTCTATGCCTGAACCAACTCTGCGGTTGTTGTTGCACGGTCATGTGCCTCTCACGTTTCATCTGCTTGCGTATGCAACTTGTTATTGGTCCGTTGCGGGAAAAAATGCACTCCCCACGTTGATGTCAAGTGAAACAACACCACATGTTTAATGCCGACGTCTGTGCGAGGTGCTGCCGGGCGTCTTCGTTAAACCAAACCACAGACGAAACTGTAGCAAAACGCCACCGATTTAAATTACGCGACGTCTTCCAATGGGTTCCGAACCCGATAAGTGAAGCAATCGTTTGCGTTGGGTTTTTTGTTTTTAGTCGATGGCTTTCTGACATCCCGTTATGCAGTTACAGTTTGTTGTGTGAACAGTTTGGGTTGCATAATCAGAAGCACTATGATGGGACACTTGATCAACAGGTTTAAAATTAGAACAGTAGAAATCATAAATTGATTTCGCAAGTTTTTAAATGCAGACAAGCAGTGAAAGGTTGCAAAAAACATCATTACAATTGTACAGTATTACTTTGAAATTGAAGTCACGCATACTTTGGCAAAGTAATAAGTCAAGTATTTTCATGAACAAATATACTTCTGGAATCCAGAATTGCCAACAGTTGAAGTTAAAATGAGTGAGCAAGCTAAAAGCATAAGATAATATTCTTGGAATCGAGATTAAAACGAGATTAAATTTCAACTCCAACACAAAATTGGGCCATTGCATCATTCCAGCTCCCATCCGATGGACTTCCTACTGCCCTACTCCTTATCAGCCCACCCGAACCTTTCGCTGCGTAATCTTTCGTAATTTTCCTCGAAAGAATACGAAGAAAACAAACGGGAACTAAATGTGACATCAATCCGTCGTCCGGGTATTTTGATAGCAACCAGGGATTATTAACACGTTCGTATCAAACAGACCGAAGATTATCGCCTAACGTTCGATTGAACCCCGCTGCCTGATTCGGTACGATTATGATACGATTGTTAACAGGCGGGACATGACGAACGCCTAGGCGATGCATTCGTCGAGGAACTGCTGCGGGACACGCTAATAAAAATCATTCCAGGATGACTCCATTCAAGGGCCAAGAGAGTTTGTTGAGAAGTTCGGTCGTGGCTTTGCGTACGGGCCTACGGCAACCACCTCCTTTCCTCCGGGGGTCGAATTGAATTGATGTCACTTCCGTGCGCACACAATGAGGAAATAATCAAAATTTATTGCCCGGTCCATAAATTAACCACCACGGGTAGTGCCCTCCAAAAGGGGAGAAGCCCTCAGGGAAGCCGGAGGCCCGTTTGGCACAGGACGACGCAGTGGAGGAAATAATTCGGCGCCCGGCGAAACATAAACTTCGCACGTGAAGCCGTGCTGCGAAAAAAAGGCAAGTTATAATAAGAGTGAACAAAAAAACAACACACGCCGCAGCCCAAAAACAAAATATGCATAAACATAAATCTCGGTCAAATCGATTCCGTGCCCCACACAAACACACAATCACACACAACCAGAGCCTACTGCCTCTAAGGGCGGGTTGGCGCCAGCAACGTGCGACGACTGAGGCAATATTTACGAGGAAAACTCGCCCCCGGCAGCGGAACGAGTTCATTGGGACAAAGTAGTTTCAGCGGGCAGTGGGAGGGGGCAAGAATAGGAAAAATGAAAAACCGTCGTCCATTGATACTCATTGGCCCGCATAACACGAACATCTCACCGAAATTGTCATTTCCTTATGGGGTTGCCGAATGCCAACCGGCAATGAAAATGGTTGCCGGCAAAGACGTGCGGCACCGGATTGTCTGACAAATAAATATGTGGTAAGGACACTGCGGAAAATGCGGAAAACTTGCCGCTAGACGCTGGAGCCAACGCAAGGAAGCGTCTCATTTCCTCGGTGGAAACTCTTTGTTAGATTTCGGTGCACGATAGGCAGAATGTTAATCTCGTCTTTTAATGGCGGAAGGTCGCTATTTAGAATCAAATGGTTGTGTTTTTTAAATGAAGTTAGGAATGGGTTCAGTGTTGGAAAATGATAGTTTTCATACGGAAAAGTGCACTTACCGGATAAACTCCCACGACGTGGACAGCTGCTGTGGTGTTGAAGACTTCGACAAAGAACCCGATGCACCGCTCCGGTCTTCATTCTTTCCACCGCGACCTTTTCCACCGCTACCCCCGGCCACACTTCCCCCATCACCACCACCCCTTGCCGATGCACTGGCATCACCTCCCGCACCAGCTTCACCACCAGCTGCGGCTGCACTCTTCCGCTGCGAGCCGCCACCACCGAACAGACGTTTCTTGAGCTTCGGCGTTATAGGGGGGTCGGGAAATAATCCCATGCTTCGCTTCACAATTTTCACGACTTTCACGCACTTTCCACTTCCTTTCTCCAGCGATACAGGATAGCGCTAGGATGCCAAACAAAAACGAAAGCGAAAGCGAAAGCGACACCGAAACGCGAAAACTATCGAACCTCGGCACGATGAAACACGGCACACTGCGCCGAACCTGACGCCATAGTCGGGCGAACGGTCGTCACTCCGGGGAACGATAATTTTACGGCAAACACGGAGGCGACAAATGTTTAAGCTAAATTAATCGAAGCACACACTGCAAAGGAAAACGAGGCACTCGACGAACGGGGACTCGTCGCAATTCAACGATCCCAACAATAGGCAGTAGCGTTGGGAGAATCGGGATTCAAAAGACTCGAAGATTCGATCCCTAAAGGGATTCTAAAGATTTGATTCTATTATAATTCGAATCAGATTTGAATTTTTTGGGATTCCTATCAGGTTTGATTTGGTTGGGATTCGAAACAGATTTGTTAGGTACTCGGTATCATTTGATTCACTATTCGATCGTATGTTTACGTTTTGACAAGATTCTTTTTCTTGATTGGCTCAACATCCCCAAGTGGGACTAGTCCTCTCTCCGTAGAGAGTTTCTGTGACCGAAAGATGGTAATCATAGATAGGTGGTCAGTCTGTGTGGCATGTTTTAACTACGTGAAAAGTTAGTTATCAGTAGTAATCTGATTAGGAATTAAACTAGGATACCCAGATCGCCATTGATTTGTTGATCACCACGACTGTTTGACGGATTGGGATTCGGATTTGGTGATTCGAGTGCCAAGTAGAGAAACGATATCCCCATCACTAGAAAGAAGCCGACAGCACAGCTTGGCATAAACAAACTTCAAAAACCTTGGTCACAGCTTGAAATAATGGTTGAAATAGCCAAGTTGTTGATCATTTTTAAGTTCTTGGCCAATTTTTGCAATAGACCACTCATATGAACGGGTTTCTTCAATAAGCAACCCTTTTTCCGTTCTTCTAAGATACGGAAAACCCAATGTGTGTATTCCGTGATATGCCAAAACCATATTTAAATTACCACTTTACCTGTAAATGCATAAACTTTGGGAAATGTTGCGTTTGTCACTCGCGTGAGCCTCTCAAATCTATATTTTATGACTCACATAACCCAATATTGTGAATAATGTAAACTAGCGAGTTGTGAGCATCTGCATTTGAATAATAGGCAACGGCTTAAAGAAGCTTACACTAATAAAATTTTACTGTTGTAACTTACTGTTTTACTATTATTTGTTATCTCATTATTTACCATTCACACTACTTTCATCTATCCTCAAGAAGCAATAAACTTTCTTGATGTAGGACATGAACTGTAGTTGTTTGTAGTCCTTGGATTATTTTAGTGTAGGATGGGGCAAAAGCGCGCTCTAACCAAGAACATGATATCATAATAATTAAGATTTTATGGATTTTCATCATTTGATCTCGTTTTAAAAGTGAATTACTTTATATACCAAAAATGTATTGTAAGTAAAGGAATAAAAATGAATTTGGGGATGCGCATGACCGATGAAAAAATGAATTAAAATGGTTGTACAAACCATTACCCAAACCTATCACTGCCCAAATCTGACATTGATCCTTGCAGTCTTTTTGAAATTAATAGTTCGTTATCAATATTATACTGCTGTTTTACTATTGTTTTAATGAAGAGTATGAAATGTATTTAGTCTGTTTCTACTTTGAAAATGAACTTTGCATGAAACACGTGAGCTATAAATTGGTTTAAATTATATATTGTAACTTTGTTGCAGTTCTTGCATGGGAAAAAAAATCAGTGCATGTGCAATTGCACGGCTACTGTCTTTATTTTCTTCATAATTACACATTTGGCGTTCATGAGTCACGCATTAAAAGTTCGATAATACTTTCAGCAAAGAAGATTCCACTGCGACGTAAACTAAAGCGGAAGCAACTTAATTCAGCTTAAATGCATTCTAAAACTGTTCAAACTGAGAAAGTTATTTTAAATTTAAGTCATATACCATTCATTAGCGAGAATGAGAGCGTTAGCATAAATTGCACTTGCAAGATTTTCACATCGATCGCGGTTTAACTCGATGCCCAAATCACGGAAATCTCCCTGGTTAGCGATGCACGTTGGCCTTTTAATTGTGCTTCTCACGCAATGTGAACTGCACGTTGCGTAAAGTTCTGACCGATCAATGAAAACTATGACAGTGTAGCAGAAAGTCTCCTCACTACCCCTTAGACGAACTGGCCGATTAATCACCACGTCTCCCCGACGACCGAGGAAGTGCGTCGCGTGAAAATCTACTCCGGAAAAATCCATCCCATCATGCGAACGGCAGACAGTGTCTCTCACGAGCTTTCCCACACACAATGATTGTATTCTAATTGAACGCACCGGGAATCTTTCCGTGCGTTCCGCCAGTTCCGACCGATCGGACGCATCGATAGCGTAAACGAATGTAAACAGCTCCATTTGTCGAATATCGGTGGAAGCATTGGAGGTGATGGCTATAAAAACTACCAACTCCGGGACGGTCATCATCAGTGTTCGATTGAACGGGTTTGCTAGCTGTGGTGCAAGAAACGATCTATTTTTCCGTGCAAGTTCATATACCGATCAGGAGCAAAATGAAACTCACCGTCGCGTTCCTTCTGCTGGGCCTCGTGTGTGCCGTGTACGCCCAGGCCGATGCTGCCAAGGACGCAGCCAAGGATGCAGGCGATAAGGCCAAGGATAAGGCCGCCAGCCTGCCGACGGACGCGCCGAAGCTCGACAAGGATGCGGTCACCACGCCCAACCCAAAGGACGCCGCCAAGAAGGCAGAGGATGCGGCCGGCAAGGCAAAGGAGCAGGCAGCTGAGATCGGAAAGAAGATCACCGATACGTTCAAGCTGTAAAAAACGCGTTGCCCAAACCGTGGAGTGGATGGAGCTCGTGTCGCTTACGGAAGTGACATAATAACAAATATAATGTGTGGCTACCGAGCCCGAAACCGAATTCTTCTTATGGCAGATAAGGCGTCTGATTGTGTAACGATCCGAAAATTGACCTCTTTTCCCTATGTGTTATGCGGTAGTAAGAATGTAAATTGTAGATATCAGAATGGTAAGCGACTCTGGTTGCGGTTTTCGTTCACTTTGCTGATACGGATAGGGGACTTGTGGCATTCAGTGCTGGTATAAAACACTGTCCCCTCGAGGCAAGCGTTTGTCAGTCATCGTTGACATCTGCTCTCGATCGTACAGTGTCCGTAGAGTTTTAGTGCGTCCCGTAAAATTACCTCGCGGAAAACAATCGTACAGGTTACACTTCAAACACTTCAGCAAACCAACAAAACCCCTCCATAAGTCATCATGACGGATGCGAACGACCTGTTGGCGCTGCTGCAGCGACCGCTGGAGCCTACCTTCCTCCCGAAGGACGATGGCAAGACGGTGATCGATCTGCCGGAGGACTTCCTCACCGATCGCTACAGGCCGATCGGGGCGGAACTGCAGTCGCGCTTCTCGAACGACGCCGAGCAGCGCATTCCGGTGCGGAAGGTTACGGTGCCGGATTTGACGTTTGCGGCCGGAATCGATAAGCGTGGTGCTTTCTCGCTGTTCGTGCCGAAGCACCGGGATGCGGCCGCAGCCCTGATTAACCTCTTCATAGAGCAACCGGACGTTTCGTCACTGATGAGCGTAGCGACGTACTGTCGCGATCGGCTGAACGCTGTACTGTTCCAGTACGCGCTCGCCGTGGCCGTGCAGCACCGTGAGGACACCAAGAACGTCAACATCCCGTCAATCGTGTCGCTGTTCCCGGACCAGTTCGTCGATCCGGCCGTATTTCCTAAGCTGCGTGAGGAAGGAGCTGCAGTTCAGCAGGAAAATCGGGTAAGTAAGAGAAATGTTTACAACCACCAAAGGATTTCCTTCACTGTCAGGAACCTTCTGAGAGCAATCTGAAGATGTGAAATTGATGAAGTAGTATAAAATCTTGCGAGAGGCTTTTAGAACTCTTAATTAAACATTAAAATCTATTTGGTCCTTCCGCACCCTAGATGGTGATTGATATTCCACCAGCATACACCGCGTCCGATCGGGAGGAGGAGCAACGGATGGCGTACTTCCGTGAGGATATCGGCGTTAACATGCACCACTGGCATTGGCATCTGGTGTACCCGGGTGACGGTCCGGACGCGGTCGTGCGCAAGGACCGTCGTGGTGAGCTGTTCTTCTACATGCACAGCCAGCTGATCGCTCGCTACAACCTCGATCGGTTCTGCAACAAGCTGAAGAAGGTGCGTCACCTCACCAACTTCCGCGAGCAGATCCCGGAGGCGTACTTCCCGAAGATGATTCGCAGCTCCAACAACCGCTCTTACCCAGCTCGTGGTGCCAACGTGACCCTGCAGGATGTGGACCGCATCGACAACGGTACGATCGTGTCGGTGAGCGACCTGGAGCGTTGGCGTGACCGTATCCATGAGGCCATCGACCAGGGATTCCTGCTCGACAAGGCCGGCAATCGCATCCCGCTGGACGAGGAGCGTGGTATCGATCTGCTCGGTGACGTACTGGAAGCGTCCAGTCTTACACCCAATCGTCAGCTGTACGGTAGCCTGCACAACATGGGCCACAATGTGATCGCGTACATCCACGATCCGGACTACCGCTACCTGGAGGACTACGGTGTGATGGGAGATGTGACGACGGCGATGCGCGATCCCATCTTCTACCGCTGGCACGGCATGATCGACGGTATCTTCCGCCGGCACAAGGAACTCCTGACGCCGTACACCGCGGCGCAGCTCGGCAACCCGGGCGTCACGGTGGCCTCGGTCGGTGTCCAACTGACGCGCGCCAACACCCCACCGAACGTTCTGCTCACCTACTGGCAGCGCTCGCAGGTCGATCTGGCGGCCGGGCTTGACTTCGGACCGCAGGGCAATGTGTACGCGTCCTTCACCCACCTCCAGCACGCACCGTTCTCGTTCCGCGTCGAGGTCAACAATGAGTCGGGTGCGGTTAAGAAGGGCACGCTGCGCATCTGGATCGCGCCGAAGGTGGACGAACGTGGCACGGCACTCAAGTTCCGCGAGCAGCGTCTTTTCTTCGTCGAGATGGATTCCTCTACCGTTACGCGTAAGTACTGCAAATTTCTAAGTTAAATATGTCTGATCCCTTACAGCATTAATCGATGAGATCATCGGTAACGTTTACTTAGTTTTTGTTGAGAAGCCGATACTATGGCAACCTGATCATGTAACGCCAATATCGATTGATTCTTTTTCGGGATAACAAACGTAACGAGCTAGTAAAAGATGGACACGCAATCGAATTACTTTCTCTCAAATGGCTAATAGTCAAATTACGGAGACTGTATAACCTTATCTAGCGCTTTATCGATTACTCTGTGACTAAGTTCTAATCTCTCCCTTCCTATCTCACCAGTCAACCCGGGCATGAACACAATCGTCCGCCGTTCGGACCAGTCCAGTGTGACCATTCCGTACGAGCGCACCTTCCGAGCAATCGGCACCAAGTCCGTACCGACCGATGCGGCCGGTTTGGCTCAGTTCCGCTTCTGCGGTTGCGGCTGGCCACAGCACATGCTTGTCCCGAAGGGTGCCCCCGAGGGCGTCCAGTTCGATCTGTTCGCGATGGTCACGGACTACGCCGATGACGCTGTCGAGCAGGAGCTGGATCCGTAAGTATCCCACAAAATGGTGTGGCCTGAAATGGGAGACCTTTATCAAACATCCCTTCTTTCTTTCTTCCATCTCCGTTAACCACAATAGTAACGCACCATGCGACGATGCTCACTCGTTCTGCGGTCTGCGTGATAAGAAGTTCCCGGATCGTCGCCCGATGGGCTATCCGTTCGATCGGCGCACGGAGGACTCGGTGAACACGCTGGATGACTTTGTCGCACCGAACCCCAACATGAAGACGGGCACCATTACGGTGACGTTCAAGAACACCGTCATCGCGCGCTCCTAAGTAACAAGCCCGAATCTTCTACCGGCCTTTTGATTTCTTTCTCTAACAAATGAATGTACTTTCGGAAAATTTGCAATAAAAACGAAAAGAAGATTTGTAATCCCAAACCTTCTTACCAGAGCACTGTTTATTGCTTTCTTTATTGACAGAAAGGGTGTAAAATCACAACCGACCATTTCTAGCCGCCAACGGGTGTGCAGGACTCGGTAACGGTGGTCGTTATCCGCGTCGTGATCGTAGCAACCGTACTCGTAAGCGTCGCTGTTGAAGACACCGGAATGGTAAGCGTTGATGGTACGACCACGGTGGAGGTCGTTGTGAACGGGGGCAACGTGGTGGTCGTGGTCTGCGTTACCGTAACCGATGACGTTTGCGTTGGCAGTGTGACCGTCACCGGGATAGTGGACGTTACAACCGATATCGTTAGCTCCGTGTTTGGCGCTAGCGTTACGGTTTCGGTAACGCTCGTGACCGCAGTCAGGGTGGCCGTTTCCGTCGTGCTGATAGTGGACGTCGATGGTTCCAGGGTGGACGTCATCGGGTAACAAATGGTTACCGGTTGACTATACTCGTTCGAGTGCAGCAGCGTGTGGTAGAGATGCAGCTCGACTGGCCACCACAAACCGCAGCTCACTAAAACGAAAAGCACAAACAACTGGGGACGCTATTGTCCTCTTTGGTTAGAGGTTGACCATTGGCTCAACTTTACATTCCTTCACTTCACTACATACCATTTTTCAGTCAACTTTCTTCCTGCCTGCTTGATGGTCAGCTCGAAACTAAACGGACATTCTCAATCCAATGCCGGTCCCAATCAAGGGTTCAACGGCTTAAGGGAAACTGCTTATCCGAAAGACAGGTTTTTCAACTGGCCCAAGAGGCCACAAAAACAAACCAAACTTAATTTCATCTCCGTGACTTTATTGCGATCTTGTGGAAGACTCAAAGTGCTGATCGAGGAGAAATGTTTTTAAACAAAGTGGAGAGAAAGTACGCCTGACAAGTATTGAAACATGACTGGTTGATTCTGTATAAAAGTTAGTAAATGTTCAAAAAAAGTTTTCTTGAAACAACATTAATACTAGAATTAATTAATCTGAAAACTTGTCCGAATGCTTTCTAGGGGTCATTTTGTAACTTCGTTAGTTTCCAAGATTTTTTAAATCCGTGAACAGCTACTTTTAAACATATTTGTAGACTATCTTTTGGGGTTTTAGGAATTTTAATGCAATTCTTCATCATTAAGCTAGCTCGGTGTGAAGCAAAAAAGATCGATTTGAACCGAATTTTTTTTTTTTCAACTTTTATTTGTTCAAAATGTGAAATGGAAATTTAAAAAAAAGTGTGCGCTAGAAAGCTTACATAAAGCCACCTTTAAAAAATAAATTTCATACTTTTAAGATAACAAATGACGGCATAAATTGACCTCAAAGGTAAAACATACCATCAATTTTCATAGCTACGCATCCTATGCGTTATACGCAATATAAACTAAAAATCGTATTTGAAGATACCACCGAAAATTTGGGCTAACAAACAGGTTAACAAATTGATCAAAAATAAACCTACTGTGACCGAATTTGGGAAGTTTTTAAACCATTCTCACCTATGCTTCCCGTCGGTCTTTAGGTGGATTGATATTCAAACATCGTTCTTTCTGCTCCTGATTAAAATGGCGTTACTCATGTTGCCATTCTACGACCCACTTACGATAGAATAAAAAATACAAAAACCTGGCTTAATTTTGGAGGCTTTTGAACTCCGGTCATACACCAAGATGCAGTTGATTCTTGTGATGATCGTACCGGTGCAGTCGTTCTTCCGTCAGATTATGGCAACCAGTTTACCTTTGTGCTTACTTTCGAACGCATCGCTCGTGATCTTGTCTGGTGCAGGCGTTCTGAAAAACGTGTCAGTCATGCGTAGAACGGTAAGTCTTCACGACAAATTATTTTAGGAATTGTTTTATCAACCTTAAAATTATTGTTTCCTTCAAGCTGATACAAGCAGTTGCGCTAGTTCTAACGCTGGGATTACCAAGTGGTCACGCTTCGCACTACTCCCATCTTCACCATGCCCATGAGAATCACATCCAGCAGGTGAGCTGTATTAAGACGTTCACTCAGCCCATCGTCACTACGACGGTTCCGGCTACCACCAGCTTTACCTCCATCACCAACACCGTCAGTACCTACACGATCGTAACGCCACCGCCTGTTCTGCTGCTTGAGACGTCCACCTCAGCCATCTCGACCACGGTGGGCACGATCACTCCGAGCACGGTGATCACCGGGACGACCACCTCGACGTTCACTTCCACGCCACCACTCGTGCCCGCCGTCACCACCGTCACTACTACCGTCGTTACACGGCCCACCACCACCTTCACCGTCACCCTTTCGGTCACCTCCACCAGCTCGATCATCACCACGCGGACGTCCCGGATTCCCATGTGTGTGTAACCAATGTCGAAATGTCATCTGGCGTGCACCCTGGAGGACTGCGCCATCTTACAACGGGTAATAAAATGTTAATGGCCGCGATGGAGACTGCAGATGTCCGTTGTTTCCCGTAAATCAAACCCTCAAATGCTATATAACTCCATACATGAAGGTATCTCTGACTGGGAGAGATCGTCCCTTGCGACCAGTTCCCTTTCAATCCACTATTAAATTCAACTAAACAAATAAAACTTTATAAAATTACGTAATCATTCTTGAAAGGGTAGGATTAAATCTTCTGGATTGAATTAAAGATTCATTGTTGAAGGTGTTTGGTTTTATACCTTCTTCAACCAGCTGGTAAAAAAAACCTGTACTTTGGGTAGGCGTTCGCCGTTAAGCCGTGGAACCATTGATTATATGCGTTAGATCGATCGAGTTAGATCTTTTTTGTTTCGAGTGATCGCACATACAGGAACGAACATTTTTTCCATTTCCTGCGAAATTTTAGCATTTCTTGAAACAATTTGAAATTAACGCCATTCTATTGTTCTTTACTCTACGGTAGTTTAGTGACTAAAAATTGTGTGTGTGTGAAGTGAATTTAATAAAGCTAAAAACGCCTGAAACAAGCCCAAATGGGTACTAATCAGCAGCCGTTAGTAGAGTGGCATTTATTTTGTGTTAAGAATAAATCTGACTGCGTTATCACTTAACACTAGAATAAATTAATTTGAAAACTTGCCCGAATGCTTCTTACGAGTCATTTTGATCCCAGTTTTTAAACACGCTATAACTTTATTTTCAATTTTCAAGATTTTTTAAACCCATAAACGACTTCTTTTTGTTGACTATCGATAGACGTTTTTTCGTTTTTTGATGCACTTCTTCATCATTCCGCTAGCTCGGTGTAAAGCAAAACAGATCGATTGAAACCGAATTTTGATTCTTTTCGTCTTTTATTTTTCAAAATGTAAAATGTAAATTCAAAAAAAATCCTACGCTATTATCTCGTAGTGAACATGATCAGATGTGCTTTGCTTCTACATGTTGTTGCGAAAAAAATGCGGGAAAAATGTTTTTTGCAACCATTTTTGATCAAATTTGTTTAAAATTTTATTTTAAACCAATGTTTTAAGAAAACCATGCCAAGACTAAGATCGCCAACGTTTTAAATTGAGTTAATTATTGCAGCTTTAGCGCCTCATTTTAATTTATTTTTAATGCTACCACATCTTAAAACTCATGTCAACTAGATATCACAATTGTTAGCCATGGCAATCAAAGAGGTCAACAAAAGGCAATTATAAAGGTTTAAAATCCATTTGAAAAACATCTAAAATTGAACCCACAGATATCACTCAAAGTCCAACGATAATTAAATTACAACTCTCAATTATTCTTCTTCGAAGATAAAATCGCTTTATTCGTGAAATCATAATGCACATCACACGCACACACACAAACACACACATACACATATAAACATGCTAAAGTGATACACAACCATTGCTGGTACTACGTTAGTCTGCACTTCCGTGCAGCCGAATGGTAAGTGTCAGTCTAAGCGTTTGTTTTGTATTACTTGTTCTTCGATTTTCGCATCGGGTCGGGGGGGCAGGGGGCGGAAACATTTCCCGGACGAAAGGGGTTGAAACAATTCCATCGATCAAGCTTCTTCTCTAGGGGATTCTTATGTACAGTAACGGTTTATGCCTACGGACTAATCACTGGCCAGGTGAGCGTTACGGGATGCACTACTAGGAGAACTTATAACGCATCACCTCACCACCACCGTTGAGGGACGGACGTATGAGTATTTGTTATCATTTGTTGTTCTCTGCTTCGGGGAGTCGACAAAGTCGACCTCGCATCAGGTAACCGATCCTTAGGCGTTCCAGAACAGATTGTTTTGCTCGTCGCTCTGCGGTGGGAGCACAAATCGTTTAAGCTCGGGAACGCGGGCGTACGCGGGGGAAAACGAATTGGCGGCCACGGTCTGCTGGGCCGGTAGATAGAGTCCGGTGGGCGTGCAGCTGATCACGGTCGTGACGAACAGTTCCGTTTTCGTTTCGGTGTGCGTTACTTCGCCTGGAACTGGCAGGTAAGTCGCTTTCGGTGGGCAATAAGTTTCGGTAAGCGTACTGGTAACGGGAGGTAAGGATATCATCGTCGTTTTGGTGCTGGTAGTAGTTTCTGTTTTGAGAACGGTGCGTAGCGATGGAGGTAAAGTGGTAGTACTCGTGGTTCTTGGAACAACGGTGGTTCGTCTAGTCTCGGTTTCAGCAAGAGTCGTCGTCTTGTAAACGGAGGGCGTGTACGTTTGGGTTACGTTCATCGTTGGAGCCGTTTCCGTGACGATAATCCTTGGCGTAAAGGTTCTGTGGAGGAAAGTGGGAACATGGTGTTAATAACGTTACGTTTATTTCACACCAGCTTTTCAAGCGCTACTCACGTCGTTAATGTTCTCGTATCGGCCGTCTGCTGTTCAAGGAAGGTTGGTGTGACGATACGGGTTTCTGTATAGGTCCTGTCAAGCGTGTTAAGTATGGTCGAGGTCGGCGTAACCGTCCGATTAATGCTGACCGTACCGACGATGTTTCTATGAATAACGGTTGGTGTAAAGTTTGTGGAGACCGTTACCGTGGGGAAGTAAATGTACTCGGTATGGACAGGTGTTACATTGCGTGTCGTTGTCACCTCGGGGAAATAGTTCACGCTAGTGTACGTCGGCGTTACATTTTGAGCGACTGTCGTAGTTGCAAGCGAGAAGTAGTTCGTGGACGTCGGTGTAACGGTTCGATTCACTGTGACCGGTGGAAATTTGTTGGAGATAATGACCGTCGGTGTGACCGTTCGGGTAGTTTCTACAGTTGCTGCGTAAAAGCGGTTCGTTGAAATCGGCGTTACGGTTCGGGAGACCGTAACTGTGGACGTTGTCGTCAGATATGTAGTGGTTGGCGTTATTGTTCTACTGATTGTCACGGTAGAGCCGAGGGTGGAGTAGTTTGTGACTGTCGAAGTAACGTTTCTCTTGATCGTTACGTAGGGTGATTGACTGATGAGGATGGTAGTCGTCGGCGTTATTGTTACATATTTCGTTATGGGTGGTGGACGTTCAGCGATGGTGGTTTTGCTCGGCGGCAACGTCGTAGTAGTTACGGCAGGTCTTGAGGAGCAGGTCGGTCGTTCCGGCATATATAAGACTGACGGGGTTTTAAACTTGTCATCATCGCACAACGGTGGCTCACTGGTCGACTCGTAGATGGTGGTGGTGATCGGGACATCGACGGTCGTTGTAGTTACTCCACCATCCCACGGACAGTCGCGTTCCTCTTTCGGGTAGCCACACTTGTCCGGACCTCCGACGCACTCCTCAGGTGGAGGGGGCCTTACACGCGGGTAGCCACAAACTTGCGGATCACCTTCGCACGGTGGTGGTGGTGGTTGTGGAGGACGCTCGAAGCGTTCAGGCAGAATATTCACTGGTGGCTTTTCGGTATATTGCTGGATTGGAATAGCATTTTCACTGGGATAAAGTGCGCCGTCTCGTAAAACGGACAGGTCTCCGTCGTTGGGATTCCCTCCAAGTTCGATGATTTGAAAATTGGCATTGGTGCATCCTAGCAGCGCAAGCCACGGTAGCAGTTTTCGTATCTAAAAGAAACGGAAAGAGATTTTGAAAAAAAAAAGTTTGATGGCATTTTTAAAACTCTTACGTATGAATACAGCTGTACAAAAACAATATTAAACAATAAAATGTGCAACCATATACTAAAACAAACCTTCTATAAATAAAATTATAGAATACGGTAGCCCATTTAAAATCATGGTAATTTTTTTTTTTGTAAATCTAAATTTCACTCCCATTTTGGTCCACAGGTTAGACGTTATAATAAATATGTATACATATAGAAACCTATACCTAGGACTATCCACACAAAACAAGCTACATTACATTACAGAAGTTTTTCCTCCTTTCTGTGGAGAAAATATCGAAAACTGTTTCTTATTCAATATCTGGATATGGAATACAACTTTCTTTGAAACAGATAGCGTATGGACGTAATAAAATGTAACGTTTTGTAAACGTTTGACAAAAATAAATGAATAAAAATAAGCTTTCGCTTTCACTCAGCGTCACCAAAAAGGGAATCTTCCAATGTTGTATGTTCCATCTAGAACCTTGTTTGACGCAAATCCAATAGAATAATTTTCGAACGACCAAATCAATTGTTGCAAAAGTGGACACATCTCCTAAACATACGACAAGTTCGTTCCATGTGCGGGTCCTTCCATTCCACTCGGCGTTGAGTTGGGGTTGGGTTTGTTTGACGTTCGGCCAATATTTATCCACCCTGGTCTACGGATCGACCTCAACTACAGGTTGGAGGTGGTTTTCCTTCCGAAAGACGCCACTAAACTGAAATGCGGGTCGCGGTCGCGGAAAGGTTAACGCTGTTTGCTACCGTTGGTGGGTAGTTTTGCAGGAGGCGAGTAATTTATCTACCAATTAGAGCCACGTGATGCGCAAATGCGTGAGAATGCGTTCGTAAAATAAACACCGAGTGGTGAGTAATCGAAAAGCTCTCCATAATATTTCGAAATGGCATGGGGGTCGATTGATTTTAGTATTAAATACAAAGTAAGAAGAAAAGTAACTTTTCAAATTAATTAATTCAAATTAATTTGCTTCTTATTACCATAAAACATGAGTTGAAGAATAGGATTAGAGCCGGCATTAGGCACAATTTCACAAGCTGTCGGAAATGAGGCGTCATCCGTTTTCGGCTTGCAAGCGTGCGCAATTCGGTCCAACCTTTTATGTTGCAGCTCATCTCGTGATAGAGATCTCATCATACAATGTTTCCTGCACTCGGTGTGCACAGTTTCGTTTAGTTGTGATTCACGCAAGATGCAGATGCAGTCGAGTGGTGTGAAGGATGCACTTGCAATCCAACACGCCGCTTCACAGCTCGACTAGCGCCGGATGGATGACGGATCTACGCATGCAAATGGGAGGCCGTTTAGTAGTAATACCCGCTGTCTCCACCCTTGACGCCCTTTATTCTTCCTCCGCCGACTGGCGTTATTTAATTTCAGCTGACCAATGGGCAATGAATGTGAAATAGGGGAGTGATGTGGCGGCTTGCACGGCTCGATGCCGATACGCGCCCGTCCACAACGGATTCACTCGTCTTCTCCGACCTGGATCGAGCTGTGAATGAAAGAATCCGGCCTGCACCGTACCGGATCGTAGTGACTTATCCGGTTTTTGTGTGGCGTTGGCTGGTTCGTTTGCAATTCGCTTTTTTTATAACTAAATGAACCATCGAGGTCGCCATCAGTGGCCGGGAATTGGCTTTCCTTGGGCGTTGGACTGTAGCAAGTGATTTGTAGTTTGATTAAGCACCGGGGCGACCTTGCCAGCATCCTTTCTCGATTATCAAACTTGCAAACAAGGAAGATGTACGAGGGAGAGATCACTGGGCTAAAGATGGTTATGCAGATGGGTTTGTTGTATTGAATTGGATTTAATTCTTCGTTGGAATGCGGCTTTCAACTCACACACCTGATTATTAATACACTTAGAAACATTAATAAGCTACGTGGTTCATTCGAATCCGTGGAATAACCTGTAGTTCAGCTTAACATCTCTACCCAAACAAAACGATTTGGCTTGAAAACCCGAAAGAGCTTATGTAAATGTTGTAGCCCAAGCGAAAAATCGGCTATCATTTTCACATTTTAGACACAAATAAGCAAATAATATTCTACACGTGTACGACGCAAACCGTGGTTCGCCTTTGAAGGCAAAATAAATGTCAAATCCTAAATTAAGCTGAACGCTGAAAAACAAAACATCGTAACAATCCTAAAAATAGGTCTCCAAAAGCACCAAACCGACGACGAAAAAGTCCAATGAACTGACAATCACAACCTGTTTGCCGCGCGAAGCACGTTCCCGAGGAGATACTAACCTTCGTAGTGGTCGGTTGTTAGAAGATGGCAATGTCAAGGCGTCGTTACCTTTGGCATGACCCACCTGCGTCTTGGAAGCGAGATTTCGGAACGTTTTTGTGCGATCGATCCTTAGGCAGAGCTTTGAGCTTCGACAGCGATTCCCATGAGGCACGGTAAGCATGTGTTTACTAACCGGTTTTCTCTCTATTTTAAGTCCTTCTATCATTTCTCCATTTTTTCCTTGTCCGATGAGCATCTCTATCTTCTGAATCAAATAGTTTTTTCGCAACACCATGCGGACGTTCCTTCTAATGTGGGTTGATGACAAAATTAACATTTTGTTATCACAAAAATAGCCATTCGATAGAAGTACAAATTTT
>KE525336.1:665414-677710 GCA_000441895.2 Anopheles sinensis | reverse complement strand
CGGAATTTCTGTCGCTTTCTCATCTCGGCAGGGCGCCAAAGCGGGAAACAGGGTGGAGCGTCAAACGGATGCGGATAAGCAACCATAAATTGCATCTAAAGTAAGTGATGACCGAGGGACGACGACATGAGAATAGTGCTGCAAGCCTTTACCATCTGGGAAGCCGTTTAGCGACGCAAACTTTAGCATGGAGATGGGCTTTGGAAAGAAGGTGCTGATAAGATGCATAATATTAACTCAGGAAGATCTTCGCTGATCCATTGTCGTCAAAGACGGGGCAATGCAAACGTCAGCAAGTAAGCAATACAATAAGTTGATGGTTATAGGCAAGTAATGGTGGAGGAGCGCGAAGGATGGATTTGAAATAAAGCTTTTTCCAGAACTTGTTGCCAAAGTATCATGTTCCTAACAACAGCAGTCAATGAAGTTTCGAATGTTCAGGAATCGTTGAATGATCAGGAAAAGGCTGATTGAAGAGAAAATGAACCTTCCATTCGTTCAGAGCAAGACGCCGACCTAGGTCACTTTATAAATAGGGCTCAGTTGGGTGAATAATCTTGTTTTAGTATACTGTATTCCCTTTATGACGAATGCACCAGTTTGTGGCTGATGACGTAATAGAAGATGATGATATATTTCATAAAAATACAAGACGTTTAGTTGAATATATAAGCACTCTTGGGAAATCGATGAATTGAACGTTGATAGGGAAGACAGTTAGCAAACTGTTTTTGCAATCTACTGAATACGCCAACAAAATGGGAGACTAGGGCCGGTTTCTTTTCTCTCAAAAGTCAAGTAATGCCTGCATCGCAACTTCATGAGGATCGACCAACGATTCCAATATCGTTTGAGTGCATGTTCCTAGCCAACCGTGGAAAATAAGGTTAGCCTGATCGCACACACTCACCCATTTATGGTCAGATGCCACCCCAAGACGATCATTTACCATCATCGGATCACTACTGGGTTTCGATTTGTTATCACCCGATATTCTAAAATGTGAAAACTTTATGCAAAAAAACAACTCTAGAACATACAAACCGACACGAGTGATAACATTGACGATCGTAAAAAATCCATGATTCGACCGACCTCTAGAATGGTTCTACTACAGCTTTGAGAGAAAAATAATGGCTCTTTTGTAGTTGTTTCAAAATAGAAAAAGCCCGAAAACTCTGAAACAATCGAAAAGCTTTTAAGAGGTACTGTTCATAAAATTTATTGATTTATCAAAGAGTTCAGTTAGATTGGACAAATTATGTATGAATTGATAGAAGGTCTGGCAGACCGACACTGAGCTTTGCAGACTGTTCTTGGGATGGCCAGGAGATAGTCTTGGCAAAGTAGGTGTTGAGGATGAGTTACATTGGCGACACAATGTACATGATTCTGAATCTAAAGAAAAAAAAACAATGGAGTTAATGGATTGGAAGACGAATTCGCTCTACCCGCCCGTAAGAGATGGTACTTACCAAAAGTAATCGAAAGAAACTCAGCCGTATCAAGCTTCGGCCAAACGCGCGTTTTGTGATGTTACGATGAAGTGGTTGATGTTGGGTGGTTGCTTCTTAAAAAATTGTCTGGACTATAGCCGTCGCGCCTGCTGAGGTGTTGGATGCCGCAGACACCACCACCGCCATCGAACGTATCACATTGCATATCTGCTCGTCCATATCCGGGCTAGTTTATTATATTTTTCTCGATTCGTTTTATATACTATGGCAATTTCGGGCACCAGTGGATCGTCCGGATTCGGATCGCAGAGTATAGAGCAAATAGATAATAATACGCTCGACACGGTAAGAGCGGGTGACCATTTATTTTGTAAAATGTCAAGACAAATCGACCCGTCACCGCCTATGTTAGGGTGAAATATACGTGTTGCAAAAACCACTTCAGGTGGCTTAAATGGGTAACATGCTGGGAAATCTATTGTTAGGGCAAATATGCCTCCCTGATATGGACTGTCTGGCGGACCCATAATTGTTGCTTGCCAATGGAACAGATCGTTGTCAACTAGACCTGCCGAGCACTGTGCCGGAGGATCTCTCTGCAAATCTTCTAGTTCCTTGGCCAGTCTATTCGATGCCATCTTCTGCTCCTCCGTTAGCACTTCCACTTTGCGTGGAATTTGTGTGTTGCTACGATAAACGGTACTTTGCGTTTTATTATATTTCAACGATCACTTTTAGTAACTCTTTCTGGCCTCGGGGCTTTCGATCTCGTTGTCTGCGTGTTGCCAGCTGCTGTATTTTATCAGTTGCCTCTTTTTTACGCTTTGGTATGTTCTACACAGCGAACTTTACGTTGAATACCTAAGATTTTGGTTTAATCTCAGACACTTTGTTTTGGACTCGGTTCAACAACAGTTCATTTCGTTGCACAAATGCACTACGGAATTCATCACCAGATTGACTAAACAGCGTTTCGAAGTACGAATTGAACAGTAGTAAGTACTTATTAAGCTAAAAGCTACTACAGAGTAAAGTTGCTATCGGATGCTAGAATTCCACGCGACCAAAAATTTTGTCACAAATATATTAGATCGATGAGAAAGAGTGAGACAACAGTATATCTCACTGTGCGGTTGAAGCTGTCAAATTTATTCATGTAAGGTATTATTATGCCGACTTTTTCAAGTAAATTTGAAATTCAATCGCTATTTTAGTACAACTGTTAATACAACTATTTTAGTACAATTGTAAATTTCTGTACAATATTGGAAAATAGCACTAATACTAAGACGAAACACTATTAAAATACCCAAACCAATAATTCTATTGTATAAGTATCGTGGCCAAATCAAAATTTCCCTGGCCCCCTGGTGTTTGGCGTTCAGCGTGCAATTGCGTGCAGAGTGCGAAATGAAATAAAAAAATAGGAGCGAATACAGTTTGCGAAGTACTACCAGCCTTTCCAAAACTTGTTTGAACGCTTTGTTTCATAAAGTATTTTGGCTACATTAAACTTGCGTTTGAAAATTACTTTCGGCATTTTGGAAAATAATGCATAATCTCGCAAACTTTGTACAATTTGTGCATAAACTCGAAGTTGTACTGGTTCCTCATTCATAAATAATGGATAAGTATCGACTTAAAATGTATGTGAACTGTTGTTTGATTTTTTAATTTATATCTTGGTAATATCTGTTACTTTAGTCGAAACGAAAGAGACTGTTGGGTTTTAGATCGTTTGAGAACACATTATTCTTTCCCAGCATCCATCCATGTACTGTATAGCGCCGGCCCTGAGCGGCCGATTGACGGAACTGATTTACTTGCCTGCTGTCCGAGATTTGTGGCACGAAGCACGCCATGTTTGGTGTGACAGGTTCAAGAAATGCCGATGAAACATTCCTTCCATGACGATGGAAAGAAAATAAAGATTTTCGCTGGTCGGAATTTGAATATAATGCTCCCAGAAGGCCACGTGTTGTACAACACAGAAAAACACCTCGAAGCAAAAACACATCCAGTGCCGGCGACGCACGGCGGAAGAACGATAGAAACAACGACGGAAGGACATGCGAAAAATTGGTGATGAACCGTTGATTGAATTTACGCTTCCGTTTGCTCAAACCATACCCTTCTCCAACACACACGCCACGTTTCTTCGCTTCGCCTTCGATCTGTGGTTGAACGCAAACTCGCGGCCGCGACTGACTTTGCATACTGGAAAAGGAAAATCGGCCTCTGGCGGGACTGCTTCGCCACCTCGTTTTCCATCCTTTCGTTGTGATACTTGTGGATGAGAATGCAAAATTTGTGTTCGTAGTTCACACGCCACCTTTTCAATTCCATGGTCGCGGTTTGATCTATGCTGTTTGTGGCGTTTGTGATTGACATTTGAATTGTTCATCTTCATTCCTTTCCCATTTCAGTCTTTTTTTTTTCTATTTCTTCCCTTCTATGGACGCACACATAACTCACATTTCGTCCCATTTTCCTGATGGATTCGATAGGCGAGTACAGAAGGTGGTTAATATGTATAATGTTTTTTTTTCCATTTGTGGAACAATTGGTTTTTATTTCGTTCGATGTCGGTTCTCTACTGGCTGAAGATTACGATGAAAATGGAGTGTTTTACAATGGAATGCAATAATACATTGATTTCTATGCATTGAAAAGCTTATTACAAAATATTGTTTAAATTTGTTTGTTTTATTATAACTAAAATAGTCATTTCAATTGGTATCCAATAATTAAAAAACGCTGTAAAGCTTTTATTACTATCTGTTATCACTAATGCGTGAGAAAAGTAAAAGAGAAAGCCTTAACTATGCTCCAAAATTAAATTTATTGTGTAAGGTAAGACATCTTTATTTTAAGAACAAATTCCTTGCAATTCTGTTTTTATGTCATCTGGTAACTTTCTTCATATTTTTAAACATAATTTTATGATTCCCCATAATTTCACTTACTCTGAACGGATTTCCCACTTCGACTATGATGTAGAGATGTGGCAGTCGATTGTATTTTGCTTGATTTCGTACTGCGCCTTGAGGAACCCAGCGTCTGCCGCATCATTCCATCCAATAGACCCTCCGCAACATATGCAACTGAACTCGAACTGTTTTGATTGATATTCATGAGATTGTGCAAACCCAAACAAACTAAGAGGCAGGCGGAGTACCATCCATCGGCTGAAATACACAAGTTTCTTCATCCTTTCGCCATCAATCAGAACGGAATTGGCATCGGGGATAAGCATGGTTGGGAGGAAAATCAGTTTATCCTCCATCCTGGGGATGGCATAAAAGGTCAGAAAAATGATACTGTCTCCTGCAAACCGATTGTGAAAAGCCGGAATTGAGGATCTTGGAGAATATAAGGAATGGGAGCTCCCGCGTAGACTCATATGTTGATCATTTCTTGTCAATTCAACATGGGGCTTACAAAACTGTGCTTATCGAACGTTATGTTAAAGTTTGAAGCAAGGATATTTTTGTCTTATTTTCTTTTTTTTTTTGTGCCTTCATAGATCAAAAATATATTCTTTAATCACATCACTAGCCAATGGCTTATGCAAATATGTATGCATTGTTGTTCCGATAGTATGTTGTGCTGCAGGCCTGAAGAATCATTTCTCGAAAACGCATTTAGTTATTCAAAGGAGTTCACTTATTTGCCAAACAATGGTTTTCAGATGGTGGTCAAGAAGAGGGCGCCTTAGCTGGACAGGCGGAAATTGTATTTATTTTCTGTTGCCGAAGAAACGATTCGTCAAGATAGCGTTCGATGTGTGCGCGGTTGTTCTCACGTATTCGCTCAAAGGGCTGTTATAAAATATTTTTCAATCTTTCATCAGAAACAATTTAGTAAAACACATAATTTAAGATTACTCCATTCAAAAGCCCTCTTCATAATTTTCCTCTCTAACTTCGATGCATTAATAAAAAAGGGTTCCCCAAGATATTCTCCGCCACACACAATTACACAATCAATTTTCATCCGAAGATCAGCTGTTTGTGCGCGTCTTTTCACAAATCATTACCGCATCAAGAGCGGAAACGGACTGTTATGTAACGGAGCGACATTTAAATAATTTATTGGTCCGGAAAACCCACTAACTGTGCTCTCTTCGTTCCCGTTGTCTTCAACAACACCATGGTTGTCATCTTCTTTGATGGTTATCAGATTTCTCCGGAGCATTCCATCGCGGGAATTGAAGGCAAAGTAGGTGGAAACTGAAATTTTCTTTTTGAACTAAAGAAAGTAAAAATAGAGCTGATCCAATGTGAAAACTTAAACTGCCGATCTGTGTGGCTGTTTTCCACGGTTTCCAAGACAGCACAAAACGCCTTTGTAATGATCCATTTAATCGAAATTAACTGCGATTATGAGACGATGATAGCTGGTGCGTGCTGACTCTGGTGAAATGCGTTTGAAGCGCTGACAGGCGCTGGAAAATATATTTTTCTCCCACCCTCTCTATACGACGCGAAAAGTGCAAACAAATACGTTTATACGCCCGTCAGCTGATCACCGTCTGGCAAATGGGAACCTAAAGTGAAGCTTGCCAAAAAAGTGTAACAAACGCATGATCGAGGGAGGAGACAATAATCAACAATAAGCTTGATTGAACGCTAGAGCGCTGGGATAAATAGTTATCCACGGATGCAAAAACGTGATGCGTCAAAAATTCCAATGACACAATGCGTTGTTAGTTTCATCTAAAACAACATTTCACTCTTGCAATCCTCCATTCTCCTCGTTAGATTTGGATTCCTGATCACAAAGCGAAGGAGAGATGCCTGGGTAATTTTCATTACGGCTTGCCACGACCCCGAACGCAACCTGAATTTTTCTATTGATTCTCTTAACTTTTCACGAGAAGTTTCCTCATGCCTCGAGCAGCTTAACGTGGACCGGAGTGCAATTTCGAACTGGAATGGTTGCACTTTTCCACCGAGCAGTTGTACGTCTGTGCACTTGCGAAGCAATATCCACCCATTTTCCACTGACATCAGCAATATGTTGGCTCATTGAGGCGATCTATTTTGCTAATGTCGATTCGCAATTCTTTCACATCTATTCCGAGTCGGGAAAAATCTAATGCACTAGGGAAGGATTCGATTGCTCCGAAAAACTACTTCCGACTCGGGCAATTCAATGCACTGACGCTCGCTGACTAGCACATTTCGTTTCGCCATCTTGGAAGAGTGATGACAGAGCAATTGAAAGCGTAGTGAAAGGTAGTGAAAAACGCACTCCACACGGAGATGAATTATTGCAGCGTTGTGCATGTCCATTGACTGCCAATCATGGGTGGAAATCGTCGGAGAGAAAGTGAAAAATATTAAAATATCATTAACTGTTCAGCACATTTTTAGGTAGAAATGAAACGTTCGATTTTTTTTATGACGAAAACCATTTTTTCGCTTTTTTCAAAGCGTTTGTTTACTTTTTGTATGAAACTGTCAGAATAACGACGCTGTTCTCGACGCCCGAATTATGATAACCCTAAATATATCAGAGTCTCTGATTTTTTCTTTCAACATCCAAAGACAATCTTTAATTGTACATGGAATAGAGAATTATTTTTTTGCAGACTTGTCATATTAACTGTCGATTAATTGTCTAGGGCGGTCCATTTTTATGCTGTATTTTACTGCACGCTTCCGGAAGAGGCTCTATCTTAAAACAATATCAAATTTATAACAAGTTATCATGCTAAATTTAATTTCTCCGTCTTTAATTTCCACTACAATTGCGCAGAAAAATGCTTTACAGATAGAAACATAATGTTCTTAGCCTCGAATAATGTTCCCAACGGGTAATACTTCATATTTTTCTGCCTTTCACAGTTGGTTGTTTTTTCACCCTCGATTTTGCTCTTGAAAAAGAGCTGAAAAATATCTACCAAAATTCAGACATTCAAGTCTCACATCTCCTTGTTGCGTGCAGTCAAAGATTAAACAACGAAAAGGGAACAACGATGGGACAACTTGGCATAGCAAGCATTGCTCGGAAAACCCCTATTTGTAGAATAGTAGGATGCTAGAGGTCCCATTTCTTTTCGACACTTTCCGTCTAGCGCTGCGTCGAATTTTGAATGGAGGAGCAGAATCTTATCAAATATTCATGAAGTAATTGTCTAGTTTTATCAGTTATCCTGACAGGGGTTTGAGCCGTCGTTAGCATCCTTGCGAGTGGAATTCGCTTCTTTGGGACTTGCGAAGGGGGAAAAAGGACCCTTAAGCGCAGTAGAGTATAAAACCTACATAAAAACTTCTGCAGGTTTCTCTTGTTGAATTCTCTCGGGTGTCCTTTTTCGCATTCATAATCTTGGGCTGTTTCTTCTGGGCGACGACAAGCAACTCGTAGTAAATTTCACGCAATCTGCAGGACATTTTCTGCACCAGTGCAGGGTTACGGAAGGCGACAAAAGGCTCATGCATAATCGTGTCACTTCACTATCTCACGATGTTTTCTGTTGTTGTCTTGCAATCGCACGATGGAAGTCTGTTAGGGGAATATATTTGGAAAGGACGTTTGAGGCTGTGTTTTTTCCATCTTACTCTTATGTTTCCAGTGTTTACATTTTCCTTGAGCTGGTTGTCTCCAGTTGCAGAGAGAAATTGACGAGGGTTTTTGTTTCTCCAAAGTTCAGTACAGGTGCATTTGTAGAGATCCTTGAGTGTAGAAAAACAAGACTGTTAAACGATTAAAGTGGCATAAATAAAAGAAAGAAAACGTAATCAAGTGTAAATTCATTGAAAAATAGTAGTAGTAGCAATAGTAGTATTTTTATAAGCAAATTGTACCCTTCTCTAACAATAACGGATAAAAAATGTAATAACGGGTAAAAATGTGGACTATTATCAATTGAACCGAATAATTCCCATAAAAAACAACACTTTAATTTGTGTTACGATCTTATAGAGAATACTACTACACACTTTCCGTCTAATCTCGTGTGTGCTAGAGAACTCGACCTGGACGATTGCTACTGCAATCGGAAAAGCACCGGTAGTTCCGGAAAATCCAAGCGTAAAATAGTCGCAATAAATTACTCCTTTCAGTTTGGATGCCAAACGGTCCACCAGAAAGAAAAATAAAAACATGCTATTGAACCAATCTGGCATCAGTCGAGCTTTGCCAAGCAGCTAGCTTCGCGAGCATAGTATCGGGTACCGACATTGACCACTCAGCCGTAGTGACATGTATTTATTTGAGTTGAAGTTTTTCGGTTACCAAACTTTTCCATCGGCAAGCACCAAAAGCCGGACGTCCGTTGTGCACTCGAATGGTTTGACACTCGACACCCTAACGACTTTCGTCCCATTTTGAACATTCAAGCCGCTCCGCTCCTCTATTCACTCTCTAACCGCATTCTCCCATCACATAGAGCTGCAATTTTTCGGATGGCAAATTTATGTTCATTTTGATAAAATTATAAACAACTATTAATTCAATTTCCGGGCGGCTTTCATTCCGGTCCCTCACGCCAACTGGCCAAATTGCGACGCATTCAGAACGGAACTGCAGTTGATTTCGATTACCGGCATGCGGAAAGTTGTAGGGCATTTGAATTAGGAGTCGGAAAATTCCACGTGCCATGGCAGGTGGTGCTGTTTGGAATAGAATATTAAGCATTTATGTGGCAAATTTATGTAGCAAATTCCTTTCTAGTCTATTATGTATTGTAGCTGTTTCCGCCGAAGCCTAAGTTTGCGGTTGAGATTGGTCCGTTTTTCATGTGTTGATGAATAAATTGATGCTTCTAACGATGAGAAAACTAACGATCAAGGTGCTTGAATTTTAGCATAACTAACAATTCCAAAACTTCTTCAATCGGTATTTAAGTTTAGTTAAAGTTGTAGTTTTCGAATAGCATTAGTCTCAATGAAAAGAGGAGCTTCAAAAAATAAATTCATCACAAAATTTGTTGTCACAATGCATTGGAAAAAAGAAAAACGTGCATTCGCCGTCGAGGTCTACTTTTCGAAGAACCATTCAGTGGTAGCTTCTGAACACACTTCTCACCGCGCTCCTCCGATTTGGCTCTCTGTGACTATTTAATATTAAAGGGGATATCTAAAGTCTGTCGTTAGACAAGTTAAGCTAAAAGCTAACATCCCCAAAGCCATCAAAAACGTTTCCGTTGATATGCTCGAAAGAGTGGAGCAAAACTTAAAAAAAGGGTTGAACATTCTTTTTTATGAAGGACGTCATTAGCCCGATATCGTTTTCAAAACCACATGGAATACTATTTTGTAAAGCTTACTATGCGAAGAAAATAAGAACTTTCTTAATATGTTTGTAATTTTGTTAAAAATGAATTTTCAAATCATCAAATGCCCCTGCCCCACCCTGTACTACTGTCCAACAATGGAATATCACTGCGGTGCGTTTCCGTATCACCAACTGCTCTTAACCGGTTTAAAATGGATTAATTATATAAATGTTGAGGTATCGGACACATAAAAGATTCACGGATGGCCTGAAGGTCCGAAAACGAGCCAGCGAATGGAGCGTAAAACGAATGTGGCATGATTTTTCCTTTGGTTTCAGTGGAACATATCACGGTGCACAATTAAAACGAAGCACATTGAAAATAACCACGACCAAACCAACTGAAAAAAAGATCAATTTTCACTGAGAAAAATTTCCTTGCACAAGGACGCACACGAAAAGAATCAGTGAAACAAAAATGATAAAAAGCTTTCCAGAAGTGAAACCACATGTATGGCAAACATTTGCCTCATTATACGCCTCCAGAGAAAAACTACAGGGAAAAACCCATGGAAACCGAAAACCCCACACCATACAATACCAGGAGGCGGACCGGTTTTGCGGCGGACAGTGTCGATGGTCAATGTCGACCCTCCGTTTGTCCCGTTTTTCCAGTACCATTTTGTCACTATCGTTCCCCGCTTCGGACATGGAAAAACGATTTCCACGCTTCATCCTGCCGAGTCGGGGGCTGGGGAGGGGTTTTAATGTTTCGAATCATTACCTATGCTATCAATACACTACCAATATCGGCAGTATTCTCCGGGACGTCGTGTTGGGAAACGAGGAAGGAGGTTCTAAATGGAGAGTATTTCCAATTTTTCGTCTCGTCGGTTGTCCACGTTGTCTTGAACGGGACGGAAATTGAATGAAGCTCGATCGATGTGGAGGTAGCCAGGATGAAAACCAGGGGAACCACACGGTTATACTTTGTCCATATCTGCATCCATATTTTCCAGTGACACATACACACACCAACGCTCAAGCACATCTGTGCGGCTGGTGTGCGTAATTTTATTATCCTGATTATTACGTTATTAAATTCGATCGGTGAAATATTATTCTCGAACATGTGAGAGATCACGCGTTGGACACTCGTTTGCTTGCGTGTTGGGAAAGCGATGGCCATTTTCCGTACCACAGCACATAATGCGCGCGTTGAACAGGTACACAAAATTCGATTACGATGTTCGGTTGAGCATCATTTTGATCGTTTGTTGGCCGAAAGTGGATCGTCGATGGGAGCGCGGGAAAAACGCTGAACGTTAAATTAAGTGGAATTTTCATCGAGTTTCCACACCGTAGGCTGCTTGGCGTTAGAGGGTTGAAGAAGAGTGGAACTGAAAAATGGCACATAAGGATATGTTTCCCTTCCACGTCCCATCCCTCCTCCGATGTTGCAGGTGCGGAAAAGTGTATTGCTGTCTCCCATCACAGTTTCCACGCCTGGAAAAACCGTTCTGTTGACTTTGGTTTGGCTCGTTGACCAACGATGGTGTCGGTTTTTGGATGGGTTGGCTTCCATTTTCATCGCCCAGACGCTTTTGAGGTGCGTATGCGGACAAATTCGGTGTCCTTAAATCTTTCCGACCATCGGAGTGGAAAGGCGCAAGTTGAATTGAGTGTGTTTGCTGTGTCCAGGAATGACCATAATTAAATACATGTTGCGATTCGATTTAATTTTGTCACCGCCTGCTCGGATGATGCGCTCTTTTGGCATCCGCATTCCCACCCCCGTCAAACCTCCCAACCACGAAAGTGTCCTTCACACTTCGACTCGTCTCCCACACAACACGAAGTCGCATACAGTTGGATAAATTTAATCTCAAATCAATTCATTTCGAATCGGAATCGTAGAAAGCATTGACAATGTACGAGCAGTGTATATTCTTTGTTGAATATGTTACCGCGTAAGAACGTAATACGATTTGCTTTTGGTATTCTTATATATGAACGAGCAATGTACGGCCAATGTACATAGTAAGTCCTATATAATACCGGCTTAGAAACATATATGACTAAACTACACAATGTACAGTTAGCGCCTCCACTTTTGTACGTATAGGTATTATTTTTGCATAATACACGATTCAATCACATTGCATAGATGTTCGATTATTGGAAAATGATTTCGATATAGATACAAACTGTGTTGTGTGGGCTGATACCTTAAAAGGATTGGGAAGACACCGGGACAAGGGTTTCGATGGGTAAACTACAGGAATAAGAACAAAGAAAAGCATATCATTATGTGTGTGCGTGTGAGTGACAAAAAACGAGCATACGAGGGATGTTAGGCTACGGGGGACCTGCAAGGGGCGTGGAGTCCAACGATCCCTTTTCTAGCCTCTCCTCCAGAGGTCCTTTTTCTCCTCATTTCCAACAAACATTTCCCCAAAACTAACCCAAAACGATGATGATGACGATGCTGATGATGATGATGATAGGTATTTTGGGGACAGGATCTGGTTATTTCTCCCATGAGGATGGTTATTAGAGGATGCCGATGGGGACAACCAGACATCAACAACTGACAATTAACGGAAACACGCACTT
>KE525336.1:645529-657390 GCA_000441895.2 Anopheles sinensis | reverse complement strand
AAGAATTTGGTCGTTTTTATTACAAGCTCGAATTTACATGCATACGCTATCCGCGGGATTACAGTTTGGGAAACCTAGTTTGTGAACGAGGAATCTTCGCAATATCTCAAAACAATAGTAAATTTTCGGTTAAGATCTTCAACGCATACTTTTAGTCCTATCCCAACAAAATTTAATTATTTCTCTTCAAATCCATACTTGTTTGATTTAACATTACATTTGCTCCACTACTTTTTTTTG
This sequence comes from Anopheles sinensis, assembly GCA_000441895.2. NCBI lineage: Eukaryota > Metazoa > Arthropoda > Insecta > Diptera > Culicidae > Anopheles > Anopheles sinensis. The sequence goes on along the minus strand of KE525336.1, from coordinate 657,150 downwards.
GGTATGTTCTTTGACCTCATTAAAGATAATTCAGACATGTCTGAATAAACGGTGAACAGCAAAAAAGGCAGTTTTAAGCCATTGGAATTAAGCAAGATAAAAACCTAAACCTTGCTTGAAAAATTAGACTTACTTTGAAGTCTTTTTGGTGGAGTTATTTTTTTTTTTTAGTTTGTGTAACACACCTTTTGCTTAACACCATTCTAAAATTTTCGAAAAGTTGGTCTTCAAACTGGTTGCGTTACATTTTTGCTTTTCTGTTATTTGCAAAATGGGTGCATTTGATTTTATTATACTCTTGGCAGAATTCATTGTTATGGTGGTGGCGTACCGGTAGCACGAGGAAACATCACGCCATAGGTGTGGGCTCAAATCTCGAGTCTGGTAACCCCCAGTATTATGAACGACTGACACCCGATCTATAATTTTCGGTCATAGTAACTCTCAACGGAGGGAGGCCTAGTCCCACCTGGGGATGTTGTACCACATAATAATATTCATTATAAGTTTAAAAATATTCCAATTTAATTTTCTTTGGATTAACAAAAAAGTACTACGGCCTCATAAAGCTTTTGATACTACTTTTAAATTTATTTTCTTCTTCTTCTTTTATATTTATTCATTCTCTTAAATTATTTGCAACCTTTTCGATTCGTTCTGAACGAAACCAATTTCTAGCTGATGGCTTTTGAGGACTTGATACTAAAAGCTGTAATTAATTAATTTCTGTGTATAACACTACTCCCATTTTTCGTCGCTAAAATGCTGAAAAATATAGTGTTTACATCACAACACTACAAAAGATTGATCTGTGTTGTGACAGCTAGTATTTGTAATCCTTCTCGTTAAATAGAAAGCAAATTTCATTCTACACCTTCTTCCAACAAACCAATACCAACAGGAAGCCTCACAGAAGTCATTAGCACTATTAATAATAGTTTGTTATCTTTCGTGATAAACGGTTCAGGTTGGCAAAGTCCCAAACCTTCCGAAATCAGAAAATCGTTAAGCATACGCGGACAACTAGCGTCGATCAGCACAGCCAAGGCATTCGTCGCATACGACGCTACCGTAATGAGTGCGATTCGGAACAGGAGGGAAGCCTTGTCTCCGGGGTCTGAGGAGTTGCGGGATTTAAACGACATGCATCTACGATAAATTAAACATATAGACTAACAGCTACCAACTATCCTTGTGATTCGATCTATTTTCCGGTTTAGCTAGTCTGCCGGAACGCTTTTCCATTCATTCATGCCGGAACCGAGGCCACAAAGCAATATTGAAGACACTCCAAAAATAAATGCTAGACAAATAGCCATAATGAATCAGCAATGATAGCAGCCAAATGTCCTGCCGGATGCGCCCAACGCCCTTTTCCATCCATTCTCTCGGACCCGGGAAAATGTGTCTTGCCCCTTTTGAACAGGTAACGTGATGCTTAAGATCTAATGAGAGGGCCGTAGCCGAGTCTGAAATGGCACCAACTCGAGTCCTTGGTATCGGACATCGGCGTCGTTGTTGTGAAGGTTATTATACACAAGTGGGAAAAGTATGCAACTGGCACAGTAGGTACGGAGGATACGGAAGCCTTTTTGTCCCTAGGACAAAGCAAACATTATATCTTCGATGCGTTTGAGGACATTCCATTCCCGAGGTACGCTTGGTTCCTTGGCTACTTTATAGCGGGCAACGAGGACAACGACGCAGATAAATATATCCTTTCTCCCCTCGACTGACCAAGACCGAACCGGAGGGACCACAATATACCAATAACTCACCACGATGGGACTCATTCATACTGTGGCATAGCAACAATCCCTTTTTGGCGCGTCCTGTTAATCGCTTCCGGTCCAGCCTTTTGGAAGGATTTACCCCAGGAAACACCCCAAAACGAGGGACCGCAACTTTCTTCCAAATTCAGCCACGGGGCCAATGCGATAGTCATTGATTTTCGGAACCAAAGGTAAATCTAATTGTACCAAAATGAAGTGTCCACTGGGGGGTTAGGAACGTCCGATGATGTTATTATTATTATCGGATCTGGTGTTGAAAGAGATCATTCAAAGGACTATTCGATAGGTTCGTTTATCTAGTGACAAAAATTCGATATACACATCTCGTCCAATGAAACCAAAAAAGCACGTACACGTTTCGTAGAGGGAAGGGTCAGCCCTAATTTTGATATTTTTATTAGAACCACCGGTAGGTCCTTCGTGTCCCCCTTGAAAAACGTCGAACAAACAGTGCGCAAACAAGTACCGAAATGCATGGGGTCGGTTTTGCTCTCATCCCCTTGTCGAAGTGCCGCTTTTGCCGTAGTGTTTTAATTCGGTTGGCCCAATAAATTACCCTTGCGTCATCGAAGTCTGGAGGATTGGTTATTGTAACGGCCAGAGGACAATTTTTCTTCTCCCACACGTAAACACTCAATTTACGCTCCATTGTGGACAATAGGCAAGTTGATGCTGAGATATGTCTTTCTACTCAGGGTTTTTAGTTTTTGCCTCTCCTCATTCTAATTGTCTTTCATCCTTCGAGTAGCAATGGCCTTGAATTGCACGTCCACGCCGATCGATGAACGATGGCGCAGGAACCAATACACCGGGGAATGGTCTATATGAAAGCAAGGACATATGATTTACTCTTCCGTACGCCCCGTTTGGGTGGGATAAGGATAATGAATGAACTAGAGAATGTATTTCTCTCGTAGGAGCGACAAAACTACTAAACTAAACACATTAAAATATTGGAATGGATGAAACCTGAAAAAAGTTTTCATTCCATTTTCTGTCATTGAATTTAATTTTTTTATATCTAGGTGCTAGATGCAATTTTAAAAGTTGTTAAATGTTAAATTATAATAAGAATCAAAATTTAAATTCCGTTAGATAAGGTAAAGCCTCAATTTTAATGCTACAAAAAGCTTTAAAAGCAAAGAGGAAGTTTATCAGTTATGATGAATGTTAATTGTTCTTTTTTTAATTATAATTAAATACATTAAAACATAAAAAATAACTTGTTTGTGTAACCTCGTAACTACAAAATGTTTTACTTAAACGATATACTTTAAATGTTTCGAATATTCTAAGCAGCAAAGAAAAAAATCCAATTGTTCAGAGCAACATAGTATGATTACAGCTCGTTTTTTTTCGAAATGTTCGTCTTTTTTCGAAATGTTCGGGCAAAATAAATGTAATTACAAATTCATTAGAATCACAATCATCATTATCATCCTTATCACTGTCGCTTTAATCAGTTGTTTTGAATTAATGGTTACAAAATCCGTGTTTTGGATAGACGTTGCACAAATCAACTATCGGAAACCCAAATCGTCTCTAGTAAATCGAGTGAAGATGAGTTGGTGGAAAATATTCTTTCCCGCGAAAAAGGCCATTCAACATTTGACATTCGTTTACAGTTGCCAATAGTACGTTCAAATGTTTCTAAGGAGCTCTTAGGAGTGAGTTTCACATCTTGCACGATGGGCTCTAGAAGATACATTGGTTTGGAGGAAATCTTTCCTTTTATTTGCCGGAAGTGAAGAAAATAGAGGACTTTGCTGGACGGAGTTGATGGGCGATAGGAATGTACCTGGAAATGTTTGAAACAGGGGAAAGTGTGGGTAACTGGAACAAATGTACAACGCTTTCCATGACGGCAGTCAAGCAAGGAATTTTCCGGGAATCCGGGAAAATTGCTTTTTCCGGCACACAAATGGACAGGTTCTGATATCGATAGGGCGAACACCGCATCAACCGCTGGTGGCACAATCGGAATTGAAAACCACTCGATACTCCATCCACACACATCCTTCCACTTGTCATTTGCTTTCCTCTTCCTCTCTAGGGGTTACAGCAAGGTGCCACTGATTGTGACGGTGATGGGTTCGCACGGTTCGTTAGTGTACCGTGTAGTTTTCCTGGTGAATGGTGTTGGCAGTCGGTTGCACTTGCTAGGTGCTTCCGGAAGCGTCTCGGTTGGCAGATAATTCCACCCTGCACTCCCTACTCCCGCTGCCACATTCGAGGGCTTGTAGTTCTAACTCTAGCGAACACACATTTCATTATGCCATCAAGTGGCGAATTCATCACGTCCCATACACGCTTAACCTGGTTCGCACATGTTTTTCTTTGCTTTTTATCTTTTTATTATAAACAAAAGAATCATGTATGAAATATATTACATAGAATTGTCATAGGCTAACTTAGAGCAGTTTACATGGCAGGACCTCTAATGGGCTCTTCGAAAACGAAACATTCAAACATACCCTGGTGAGGTGTAAATTGGCTAAATCCCAAAAAAGTCATATTTTACTTTTAGGTCATATACAAATACAAAGTGAAATATTTTAGCGGTATGTGTTCTGCCCACAAACTTTATAGTGATGCTAAACCATAAAAATAAGAGATTTCGTTGCCATCTTGTATAAATTGTACCCTTCTTGTATAATTGTAGTTGTATATTGGTCGAGTGTTGAAACACTCTTGCGATAGTGATAGCACATGGAACTCTCTGCCGATATGATATTTGAGATGCGATGAAATTCAGAAAGGAACAATATGGCAATACAGTGGAACAAAACGCGAAGCTTTGTGATTTTCTCAGTTGCATTTCAATGTTGGATGCGAATGGTACGATTGGTCTGCAGTTTTTTCGTTTATGATAGGCATATTTTGAAATGTAAAAAAATTAATTGAAAAGGAAAAATTACTACAGGATTTCTTTTTAATGGTTCAGATATACCATATGATGAATGATTAATTAGCAGTGGATAGAGACAACGAAACTTACTAAAAACGACGCCAGGACGTAGAAGAGATGGTGAGAAGTCAAATTAAGCCAATTATTGTATCATCCCGATTCGCTGTATAAAAAGAGGCATGACGGGCAAGGATAATAAATGGATTATGAAAACGATTCTTAAGGAGCAAAATTCCAATAGAAAGGGGAACACTTGAAGTGGGAAATACAAAACCAGGGGTTATGATTTATCCTGACCTAACAGAATCCACTTTCCAAATCCAAATCCTAAATGCATCATTTTATTCATTATTCTTGGGGCATCACAAACTACTAAACCCTTATAATGGATCCGGAAAACGGAATATTTAGGCTCAGTTTTCCAAAATCTTACCATTGCTAGAATTTAGCAACAAAAATCTGTCTGTGTTTTTTCAGTATGATACGATAATGGTTATGGTGATGATGAATTAGTGGAAACCGTCCTCAAATCCTCCTTGCACCTCTTATAATCCATCTTTCGCACAGCAAGCGAAACACTTTCAGAAGGTTTACCCGGTTGGGCCGCGTCTATGAGCTTTTCCCATTCAGTCAGGTCCTATGGGGACGATTTTTGCATAATTTTGTTCACCAGAGAACACTGTTTTGAGGGGTAGAAAGGAGTGCAAGTGCACAGCTGGGGAAAGATTGAGTTTTCATTATTTTTCCGAACGTGCAGTAGCGTTTGTTGATGCTGAGCACGTTCCTGTAACTGTTTGATGTAGAAAACGCTGATAGCCTGGTCTTCTGCACTCTCGTAAGTGCTAGGGTCGGGAAAAACCAACCGAAGGACTATCATATCCCATGATGAGTTGAGTGACGCCCCCGCTCTAATGATTTGAGCAAAAACAAAACCAGGCAAAAATAAATCGGGACACCAGTAGGCCACAAACAAAATAGTTTTCACTGGGGAAACTGCGGAATAGTTTACTATGGGGACAAAAATGAGCTTAAAATTACACTGATACTTGTGTGTGTGAGTTTTTTTCCTTTTTATCATTAAATTGGCATGTTTCATGACGCACGCCATTGCTGCAAACTTAACCGAACACAAGAGTACCCTAGTGTGCCATTTTCTCAATTGCAATGAAAACTCGATAACAATGAGCATCCATTTGACGATCCAATAACTAGGCTTCAATGCAAGTGCATTCAAGGGAAAAAGAATCAAACATAATCTGGCACTTTTTGGTTCCAGTTTCCTCCGAAAACGCAACGGGATTTCATTATTCAACGGCAACCAACAGGACATATGGTATGCTCGCGCAGAGTAATTAATCCACATCTATCTTCCAACAACTAATGGTATTCCGAAGAGGACGTGCTCGAGCAGTGATGTTTTTCCTGACTCGCTCTCGTTTGCGTTTCGTTGCAAAATTCGCATCCTCGAGCGCATGTTTGAATGCCTTCAAGTTCTCATTCGCTCAACATGAGAACACAGGGATACAATGTTTAATGCTTTGGACGAATTACTTGCAGACGCAATTCGGTGCACCCGAAGCAGCATGTGGCTCATAAACACGTCCTGAGAAGGGCAGGTAGGCATCGATTCTTTGCAAATATTGTTTGTTTTGTCAACCTGTTCAAACCTATCAAAATCTTGCACAACTATTTGCCAACATCCTAAGTTTTTCTTCGAACATTTTTGCCAACACACTTTCTCATTCCTCTGAGATATGGAATGTTGTTGTAACACTGTTTTTGCGTCAAATGTTTACTCATTACCCCTTCCTTCTAACCTACCCCATACCTACCGCCAAATGGTAATGGCACAAGTCTGCAGTGAAACGATAATAGTTACAGTACCGATCACACCAATTCTCTTCAAACCAACACGATGCTTTTCATGGAAATCTTTCCCCTACACAAAAAGTTGCCGTGAGTTTAGTGGATTTTTGCACCTGGTTGCTGCTTACCGTGCTGTTGTTGTTGTTGTTGTTGTTTAAACCCGACAAGACTCGACACGAAAAAATTTGCCCCATTAAAACATGCCACCACCCAGAAAGTGCAATAAAAATAACTCCCTCTGCTCCGGCCAGGCCAGCTCTCTTTCCCAGCCCCAAGGTTTCGCATTTATTAATTATTTATGAACTTTGTTTAGCATAAATGTGTGCTCTTCCCCGATCCTTCCACTCTGCCTCAAGGCCGTTTAGAACCCAGATTTCGCTACAGATAGTTCGTGCTCAAGATAGTTCGCTTCTGCTAGAGAACGAGGGGACGTTTAGGGTTTCTGATCGGATACAACTGGTGCCCTGTTTGTCCCGATGCCAAATCTAGTTTTTCCAGGAGATTACCAACCAGAGCTTTGTATTGTGGTTCGATGATAAAGTGGGGAAAAATGAACAAGATAAGCCCCATGTTCGCCATTGTTGCTTTCGTCTTTTAAAGAAATGGTTTTTGGTTGATTTATATTGCACAAATTCGAATAAAATCAGTATGTATTTTTAAATTTTTCGAGTTGTGAGAATACTATAATCTGTAATTTTAATTAAAGTTTTGGAGTTATCATTCAGACAGCCCACCACTTACGTTTATTTTATAATAGATTGTTTGTAATCATATTTTTCTCATACAATCATTCTCGCATGTTTTACGCAAAATTGGTATTATTGGGAGCACTGATAGTTTGTGGTCCATTCAACAGTAAAAATCATGCTATCTTTAGATTTTCGAAGTGGACGCAAATTTGTTTCTATTTCGATAATTGGCACAAGGTTTTATATTAACCCAGGAAAAACGAATTATGGTATAGCTAGATCATCTAACTAAGTTTTAATTTCTAACATCACTTCTTAATGATTTTGAATCCTTTCGTCTAACGAATGTTAATGATAGATTTAAGTTTGTGATAAAACAACCTTCGCCTTATTACAAAAATGAGCAATACTCACTAATACAGTGTAAGGTTTAAACCTTATGAATGAGAAACCAAACAAAATATAGTTTGAGAGGATGGGAGCTATTTTTCCCGACGAGAGTGTCGTCCTAGAAGGGACGTCCTTCCGCCCCAAGCGTTTCGGTATCGATCTCGGAACAATAATTTAATTGGTATTAATGAACAGAGCCTTCGTTCAGTTTCGATTCCGGTTTGTGCCACGAGGGGGATTATTTGGATTTCCGGATTTTTCTGCTCGATGCAGAAGGCCAGCCTTTCCAGCTCCAAGCATAAGCCAACTCGCACTAAGCCTCAATGTCGATCAGCGATGATGATGGCGACGGCGACATTGGCTACAACCTTTTACCGATGGTGGCTTTCCGCACCGATGCATCATTTGCATGTTCATATGCTGGTCACCCTCCCGTTCGCCTGAAAAAAGCCAGCATTTTATGCGCAAATCGTTGCCTTCTCCCAACCAAATGCCTTTTTCGCACCAACGCACGTTTCCAGAGTTCTGGATCGGATGAATGACAAAAATAAAAGTGAAACTTACCTTGCGTTCCAGAACGCTTCGGGAAAAACACCAGAAACGCCATTTGTTTCCAGATGCAGTCGAGCGTCACGGGGCAAAAATCGAGACACTACATACCATCCCGCACATCATCGTCAATGAACAAGTCGTCGGGAACGAGTGGAGTGGAGTTTTCGTTCAACATGTGTACGACTGCAGTGACGATCGAAACGATTGACGTGCGTGCTCATACCAGCTCATTCTCATATTTCTATCATTTATAGACAGCGGGGAAGAAAAAAGAACCAGAAAACACGACTCGCTTGCGGATGCACGATTTAATCCTTTTATCCATCCTTGTGGATGATGGCAGCGAAAGTTCGCAATGATTTGATATATTGCGAATGATCGATCAATTAGCAAAACATTTTCAAACCTCAGAGGCTGTGGGGCTCCCTTTTTCAATCGCCCTCTCTTATTCGTCCTGGTACAACTCTATTGTGATTTCATAAAGCTAATAAGTTTAATGCATCGAATGCAGGTGTAGTGAATGGAAAACGGATGGTAAATAATGCAAGCAGCAATTGAATCAACGAGTTTTGTTTATTGTGTTTCTTCACAATTTCGATCCTTTGCCAAGTGCAAAACGGGGGTCAATTGATTTGGGAAAATGACTGTGATGTTTTGATGCATTCTAAATGCACTGCTTTGGAGTGATATGTTGAATTCTCGGAATTCATGGGCCGATTTTCTAACCGAGACAAACGTATCTATAGTTTCCCACTAAACTCATCATGTATAAATGGTTTTAAAGGTTATTGAGTCTATCGCCAGCGATTTGGAGTTCGAATCCCGAATTGGTAATGTTCTTACATGTTCTTTTTTCAAAATCAACCTTTACCACAATTCAAGGTACAATATTTCCTTTCGATTCCTAACTTGTGCTATGGTTCCTCAGCAATACTGCAGCATGGCTCTTGGAAAAACCTAGGTTCAAGTTTCTCATAAGAGTCAATTAGGAAAAAAAAGTACACTTCACGTGCTTTTTAAAATAGTACTGTTAATTGTTCCATCGCATCACGGCTCTTTGAAGCTGAAATTTACTAAAGTAAAGTAGATTAAAAATTTGTGGAAAAATTTTCAACAAGCATTGATTGCACCTCATTTCTTGACTGATACCTCATTTGTACATTTATACGTATGCATATAGTTATTTGGACGATGCTCCTAAATGCCAACTGCGAGTGGTGGTGTAATTAGCTATCGTATATTAGGACTCATCCCGGCGTACTGCACACCGCTGTAGTTCACCAGTATATTTAGTGGATATAGTNTAAAATATATGTAACTGGACAAAGAGCTTACCTGTAAACCCGAAAATGTCCGTGGTCTTTCCATTGTACGTTGGCGTCGGGTAGACGGACATATTTGTGGCGCACCGATGCACCCAAACGTAGCTACGACTGACCTCGGCGACAGCAGTTTTGGGGAACATGAGCCCGCCAAAAAGTGTTAAGACGTAGATGATTTCTAAGTCTGGGTTTCCTATGGATACGCCAAGTTAAAAAGCTTTAGGAACCTCTTTAATCATGAAACCGGATAGAGGTACATTTAAATCTATCACAGCACTTTCGAACTTCGGTACCAATTCCATTGCTTCGGATATAAGATCCGAAAACTTCATCAGTGTATCATCCGATTGGAGGTCGATTGTAGGTTTCATAGATGCCAATTAATTAAATCCTCATAAATATGCTGAAATGTTGTAGACAAGTCAAATAATCATGAATAATGGTCTATCTATATTTAACACATTTTCAGAGGCATGGTTTACCATTTTTATGATCTCCAACTATTTAAATGTGGGTTCGAATCCCATCCGTGACCGGGTCCTCCCATGTACGAGAGGAGTGACTATCCACGTACATAAGGGAAAAAGTCTTGTAAGCCCATAATGGGCAGACATGATCAAGAGGTCGTTACGCCAAGAAGAAGAAGAACCATTCAAATGTGTTGATATAGTGTCATTTGTATGCGACTGAAGGAACTCAAAAAGATTGAACTTTCTCAAATCAAGCCAAGTACTTATTATCTTTTTTAAGGACTTTGAGGATGTTTTAATAAAAAAATTACACGTTTTCGGGTTTGTTGCATATTTCATTTATTTTTCAACTTATAGGCTACATAAGTACATCTCCACAATCAAAAAGTATCGATATACTTTCACAAACATTTTATTCTTATATATTCAAACTAATATCACGATGTTAAATATATAACAGCAACACAAAAGAACATTCATCTACTATTCACATTCACACTTTTGAATACATCCTTTATGCTATAAAAGGCACATTAATCCAGAAACCCTTTTAATAGCTTTTCCATAAAAGTGCTTTTCTGAATCATCTAGTTATGTACTACACCATTCTTTTAACTTATCTTTCGCAGTCTTGTTTTGTGATCACTCGTGAAGCATTTTTAATAGCATCAATTAGGTTATCTACATTGTTACATTGATCCTAGGAATTGAAACGACAGCGTTCGGCTCGTAAGATAAATGTAAAACCGTTGACCGGAGCTGGCCATTCCCTAGACGTAGCGTGTTAGCTGTGCGTAGAAATCTTGCAAGCAGATTTGAAGCTTTTCGAACGAGGGTCGCTCCATCGGTAGCATCGTCCAGCAGTACGCCATTATTGCGAATCTTTAGTGAGAGTAGAAAATTGTAGGGTTAAAACTTTTTAGAAGAAAGATTTTGGAGGTTATTTTGGGGAATATCAACTTACAGCTCATCTGGACAATTAATTGGTTGCGATAACCGATAGCCATCACGCAGATAGTGTTCCATCTCAAATGGATCGACCTGTGAGGAGGGACAGTAATAACGCTTTCAAATCCACCTTTGAGACGGTGTTTAGTGTGAGAAACTTACCTCTGCGTACGGTTGTCGCGCCAGAGTGCACAGTTCCCACATTAGAACACCAAACGCCCACGTGTCGGAAGCTTCGTTGAACTGTTTGAACTGGATCGACTCCAGTGCAAGCCACTTGATCGGTCGGTTTTCGCTATCCCCAAGGCAATAGTAATCGCTGGGGAAGAGATCGCGTGAAAGGGAGTTATCCGCCAGCTTCACACGCAGTTGATCGTCAATTCTGCACAATGAAGGAAAGAAAGGTGAGAGTGTTTAGGACTCTACTCTAGGAGTTTCGATCTACGTGCGCGATAATACTTACACACAATTACGTGCCGCAATGTCCTTGTGGATTACACCGTGACTGTGCAGGTGTCCTAGGGCTTGTGCGAGCTGGAGTTGAATTTTGTACGATCTGGATCGTGGTCAGTGTTCGAGCCACCGGTTCCTGGAGGAAGATCTTCAGGTTGCGCGAGTTCTCTGGCGCCAGGTAGAGTAGGAATGGAGCCGTATGGTCATCGATCGAGACACCCAGGACGGAG
>KE525336.1:605060-634112 GCA_000441895.2 Anopheles sinensis | reverse complement strand
AATGAATCTCCAAGTTTCATCAATGTTCTAAGATTAAAGAAAGTAAACCCCACAACATGCAAACTATGGGAAGAATGGCTTTCTTTTTTTCGCTTAATTGGCATGGAAAGAATAATTAAGATTCGTGAAAGATTCAGGACAGATTGATGAAGATTTATTAATGTTTCGAAAGATTCATGAATTTGGAGAATAATGAACCTCACGAATCGGATTCAAATATTGATTCGTGAATCAAAAAACTTTGCAAAAGATTTATATGAATGAATCTCATCTAAGGATTCTTAAGCCACAAGCATTTCAGATGTGTGTTGGATCGTTATAAAATGCTGATAAGTCCCACCACGCATCCATACGTAGGTTTGAAAAGGACGAAGGTATCTTAAGGTATTAAGTGTGAATTATTCAACGAGAGGTAGCGTTGGGGCAGTACTCTCCAGAACATTCGCATCCAACTCTGCTCCATTCGCACAACGGCCGCCATCAATTGCACAAAGAGGTACATCCTAGATTTCCCATCTAGCAAAAGGGGATCACTTTCCGGAGTAGGGCAGGTATTTTCGCACTGTTTTAGTTTACTCCGCCAGTTATCATTGGTTGATAATGTGGTGTAACCTGCCAGTACTACTTAAGAGACCTGATCTTGTTCCTAGCATACAACGGTCCCGAGCATTCACCTTGACAGGTAAATCGCCGAGTCGTCCAAGGTTAACGAGACACCACTTTCCGGAGTGTAAAAGGGTATTTTTGCTCTGTTTGTAGTCAAAACCGCCAATTACCATTAGTTGATAATGTGGTGCCGCTATCAAGAACACAAAGGGACCCAACTACTGAGAGATGTAGATGCTACTAGTCCTTTTCGTACAGCCATGATGAAATCTTTAATTTCCTCAGAACGAACAAGTGACCTAATTTTCTGCTAATTTATTCGATCCAAATATTTTTCCCCAAATAATCGCAATCCGGAATCGCAATCCCCATGCATTCGATGTCAGTCCCTAGCGTAAACGGACTGACGCTTGCGAACCAACACAGTGGAAATACGCACCTCATACATTCGTTCGGTGATAGTGAAACTGTAGGGACTGACGCGGCCTGAACGGAAAGTGTAATGTCAGTCACTAGGGACCGACATGGCGGTTGGCGTGATAAAAGGAAGAATCATTCCAACCTTACTGACGTGACGTGACTCCTCTCTTCATACAGACCATTATTCAAGTGCACTTTTTTTCTCCAGTAGATCCACTATAAATCCTCTGGTCAGCTGTCCTCCGAAAGTAAAAACTAAATTTGTAAGAGAGGAGGACGGTTAGAGCTTTGTCTCAGATAATTACTTCAATACGTTCAGTTTGAGTGGAAGGTTTCTGCAGTGAACGGAACTGCAGCGGCACTTATTATAGCCAGTTTTCCAATTCGTTAGTTTCCCCACGCCTTCGTTTCGTTGGGCAATTATACCCTCAACTGTGGTGACGACAGTCGATCGGGAAATATGTCCACCTCCTCTATCGTTAATTCAACATGCTCCAATTCCATATTTTTTGATGGTAAAACTGAAGTACGGCTAAAGGAAAAATACATCGGATCTTCTGGGAAAAACGCATATTGCCACCATTGGGAAGCGTCGCGTGTCATGCCAATTTTCTACATACCTGAAGGAGGAGGACACGTTCAGCCTCCAAAGGCTGTGCTTTCCATATAATAATTAAATTAGAACAGACATCTTCAACGGCACACAGGGATAATAAGAAAACGAAAAACTAGGTGAAGACACAAGCGCGGCGCGTCTAAACGAACGATTTGACGGCTGGTTCGCTAGAGCGTGGGCATAACATAAATAGCAATTGCCATCACCTTTTGCCCATCCGCCATCTTCAGTGGCCCTGTCACCAAACGATGTTAATTAAATGCTACACATTTCACTTAGCCTGCTTCTCTGAGAAGTTGAACGACAAATTCCTTCAAATGAAACAAACGAATGGGGCGCGACAACAAGGCTGGGAAATGGAGTCCTCTCTCGCTGGGGACGAGGACAACAGGCAATTTTCCTTCAGTGGAGATGAGTGTAAAGTAAAATCATCTTTCTTCGAAATTGACTGGAGGCGTGTGTAAGACACGGCTTTTCGTTCATCAACCGAAGTCAAGCAGGGGCAAAAGAGACTATAGTTTCAGCTGCAAGACGTTAGAGCGACCACATCAGAAGAAATGTCGCGAAATATTTGCAAAACCAGGACGCGTGACGTTGACGTTTTGCTTGACATTTACATGAAGAAGTACTACTCCACTACCGTTCGGACGGCGATGATTCGAAGGTTTCTGACGCGAAAATGGAATGTTTTATGATGGAACGATATTTTAAGCTTATTATTGTTCGAAATTATGCCGCGCTTGACGATGGCATGACACTGTGTTGGGTCTGTGGGGGTCTTACAATTCAGTTTACTCTTCTCAATACAACACAGGCGTGAAGAGGAGGCTGGGGGAGCTCTGTGTCGTCGCTGGCACGTTGGATATTTTCTCGCGTTTTTCGTCATGGGAACGATTCGAGGGAAAATTTTCGTCAAACGGCCAGCTTCCTTCAAAGCGGACGTGGCAAGTAATGCGCTTTGGGACTTTGCCCCTCCACCTTCTGATCCGTCAATGAGCGGGAGGAGGGTAATGGAAGGCGCGACATCTCATACCTCCAAAAAAGCAATTTTGTTCTCTTTTGCGACCGGTAGAGGAAATTTAAAATATTCACAATCGGGTCAAATTTGACTTCGTCGCGAGTTCCGAAAATAATAAGAATAAGAATATTTACAAGAAAATGAAGTGATCCCAAAGAGCGTCGCGGAAGGTGGAATTGACGGGGTGTTATTGTAGGAAAATCATCCAACAGCTGGCCTTTCCCCTCAACGATACGGAGGAAAAACGTGAATCGTGTCTCGGGTTGGCAGATGGAAGCAAAAGACGTAACGAACACGTCTCTAGGTCGTGGAGTTAATAATCTCTTAAAATCAGGAAAACAATCGTTGAAATCATTCCCTAAAAGTAGCACGGCTAAATATCACGGCTTGGTAAGTATTTTTCCAAGATATTGGTCGTGAGATCACGGATGTGGATGGGAAATATCGAAAGAAAATTCAACTTCAAACTGGTCTGGGAATATTCTGAGGAACGTTTGAAGTGGAAATATTTGTTAGACAGCGTGTGCGAAAAAACGTTTCAAAAACAAATTCCATGATACTCTGTTTTAAAGCTGTAGAGCTAGAGCATTTTAGTTAAATACTTTGAAGATTCGTTTCTTTTTGAATAATAAGGTCATCACTTCGATATAAAGAGGAAACATAAAACTATAAAACATTTGTTCAATCACGACTCACGTCCAAATGATGATGGACATGTTAACAGGATGCGGGGTGGTAAACAACTCGGAAAATAAAAATCAAACCAGATCCAATATGGAACCTACGCAAATTCAATTACACTACAATCGCATCATCACCATCGGAGTGTTTCCTCAATGTTTGTCCACGAATGTACTTTGGTGTCCCCTGTTCTCTTTGGACCACACGTGGTTCAATTTCACAGTTTGTTGCCGTTCATTTTCAAACGCGTTTGCGATAAAGAGATAGGGTGAGAGAGACGTCATGTGCAAATACAAGCTGCTACCACCGGCACGTAACCTCAGCTAAATACAATTTTATTGAGCATTTCACGGAAAAATGTAAATACATTACTTCCCTGCCTTTCCTCTAACACCAAACCGATGAGATGAATCCGGGAGGGACTCATTTGGAATCGGTGAAGTTATTCGCACCCTCGATAGAGAAAAAGCGAGCATTCAGAAACAAGTCTTAGTCGACGAAGGTTTGCTTTAATGTAAGTCCGTCATGTTGATTGAAGAATCCCGGATTAGCAGGTGAGAGCACAAGGATCACTGAAAGTATGGCGAATACGAATTTGTTTCTTCGCACCATAGAAACAGCAGCGTGTGAGAGTTAGGCAAGGATGCATCAGTTACCCTCAATCAGTAGGTCACAAGCGTAGGTAGGTACCTCAGGTAGGTTCACAAAGCGAGGACTTGATCTGGAGGACTAGGACACATCGAAGGTTCCTGTAGGGTATCGACTAAACGAAGTGACGATTAACAAAGATTTCCCTCGATGGAAGGATGTGTGAAAGGTTTTGAGAGGAGATTCATTTCGAGCTCGCAGATGGTGCATTGTTGGTCCTGGCTGAATAAAATCGCATCGTTTTGATTAACTCGAAATCTATACCGTGTAACTACTCTATCGTTCTCTATAAGTTTTTGAAAGGGACACATGGTATTTTCTTTGAATTCCTCCTGCAACCGGTATCTGTCAAAGGACTAAAGCACAACTCTTCTATATTTTCTGCGTGCAATTCATAACGGGCTGACGATAAGTGTTAGATTGCTGCGCAAAAAGGTGATTTCACCATTTATTCTCCCTCCCATATTCCTTTTTTGTACCTCCTCCTAGGAGTGAAGAATCTACTTTGAAAGATAAAGGAAAAAGCAATGGAACTATGGCAGTGCACCCACTACAGAATGAGGCCTTCGGAAGTTAAAAAAAAAGAATTGAATTGAGGAAAACAACGTTCGAGTGGACTCTCTCTCCGATAGAGATGCGTGATAAAGTGTCAAATTTAATGGGCTCAACCCCGACTGCGAACAAAAGTGCGTGAAGTCTGCCTATTTTGCCCGGAAGACCTGGTGCCAGCGTGCATAATGTTAATGCGTGAAGTTATGCGTTTTAATCGAAAACCCCGGCACCGGTCCGTGGGGTTGTTGGCACTATTGCATTTGGTAGACAAACGATTGGATATTGGAAAGGCAAGGTTTCATGAAGCATGCAACTGTGCACAACGGAGTAGTTTGAGCCGGGTGCTCGACGGATAATCGACAAAAAGATAACTGTAGTGAAGTACCAAAAACATTAGTCTAACCATTTGATAATTTCAATTTCTTCAATTACTAACTTTTCAACTCGCACACCAAGCATTCAGAAACGATTTTCCATAATAGACAATTCAATGCATCATTCAACACAGAATAATGGAGAGAGCAATCATTCGGAAGTTGAACAATTTCCGACAACGGCTTCTTTTTCACGTTCATTCAAACAACACAACCTGCTCTATGTGGAACCAAAATGGCAGCGCGTTCATCAAATGCGGGATATCCGTCGATTGGTGTTTTGAAGTGTCCACGCACGTACTTTACACATGGTCGGGTGTGTTGGACGTGATTAATATCACCCCTCAGGATTTGAGGGCATTGTTTCAAAGTGATGAACGGAAACGAAACAAGGGGAAAATCCCATCGATCAATAGGGAAGGAGTGCCGGCATCATTGGTTTTCAGCAGATTCTGATAGTGCCGTCTCCCGTTGTGACTTCCCACGGAGTTTGCTGTTCAAATTGCCGAAAGTTAACGAGCCGGCGATTGATTTGAGTGGAAAAATCTACAACAATGGGCTTTTAATGCGGGTTTTTAAAACATTGCAAGTTGTGCGACTGAAAACGGGGGTTTCAATCTCATAAAGCACAGTTCAGAAGTTCGTTGAAGGAAAAATACACAGATGGATTGAAAGTGTTTTTTTTTGTGCCAGAAATTAATATAACAAGCCATCATTTTTCAAGCGTTCTATTTAAATAGAGAGGCTTAAATAAACGGTGAACCATTTGAGATTCATTCCAAAACTTCACCATTTTTGCGGCATGTACCAGTTTTTCCCCAAAAGGAAACTTCAAAAACCGGAACAAAATAATGAGCGCCAATTCATTTAGCTCATTTATGATAACCATTGGCTTCGTCAAACAAGGTGAGATGCTTCCCACCCGATTTTCGCACTTTGCTGGTAGCAAGCTTGCAGTATGTGCGTGCATTGAGATCCATACATCGATTAAATTAATCCACGCTGTCATGCACTCCAACATAAACACACACAAGGATTAATGTCCAACGAAGATGCCATTCATTAAACCAATTAAAACCCGACACCCACGGCGAGAAAGTGTAGCGAAACGGGATGATGTGAAATGGGTTTCAATCGATTTTTGAAATCATTTTTAATGTCCCCTCATTGAAGTTTGAGATGAATCTTCCCGGAAAGTATGTAAGTGCAAACAACACTTGCAGTCAGCTTGCGTTGTCTGAAATTGTGGGTTTATAATTAATTTTGGCGGCTTTTTCCCCACCTACTCAATGTCACACAAGTAAACATGTTCCCCAACTCTCATCACACTGCTTTACGTTACGAGCACGCAAGTTTGTTGTTTTGCATGGAACCAGTGGAATTACATTATGTATGCCAATTGATATTGTGTCACTGCAGTGGGTTGATCAGTGAGTGCAACTGGTTAGCGCCTGAACAAAACCGTAACCAGGAAGTGGAAACTGGAAGAGGAAGGCAGAGTGAAACCATTTGCAGTGCGATAATGGTTGAAAATTAAACCAGCCAAGTAAAACATGAAAGCAATGTAGGCAAAGATTTTGTTTTATGGAAAACCAACCCGGACAATAATTAAGTGAATCGAGCAGAAGGATCGGGAATTGATACAAGTCTTGCGCATTGAGCGCATAGTTTTCACAATTTAGTACGTTACTGTCTGGGAGCAGGGGAGAGGGGTGCCACCACCAGTAGGAAAACCACAGGAAAATCATTGCATAATGCACTGTTTGAGGCTGTCAATTTCATTCTGATTTTGATAAGCGCAATCAGCGTGTCAAGGCAACGCCAATTAACCATTTAAACCTTTTCCTCTTCTGCTTCCAGCTACTCCAGAAGAATACAGAGTCCAAGCATTGTACCAATGATGTCACGGGACAAATGGCACGCGATTTGAATGCGTGATTAATGTTCGCTGTTTACTAAAACACTAATGGCCACGCACGGTGGTTGATAGTTAATTTCACAATTCCATCGTGCATTATGGAAAATTATGTTTTTTTCAATGCGAGTAACAGTGCAATACAAGAAACGGGAATTATGTTTTGATTTCACTACAAAATGTGAAAAGTTTTTATTGGGATACACATCTGAATTCAATTCATTGTTTTCTAAAGGAATGTTGAACAAGTTTCTACTTCTTCTTCTTGGCGTATCGACCGCTTGGGCATGCCTGCCCATTAAGGGCTTACAAGACTTTTTCCCTTATGTACGTGGATAGTCACTCCTTTCGTACAGGGGCGGGTCTGGTCTCGCATGGGATTCGAACCCACGCCGTCGAGCTTATGGGCCGAGTTTTTAAATGGCGCTACCGCTCGCCTGTCGCGGACCCCCCGATACAAGTACAAGTTTACTAAGTGCAAATCAACCTTGTCCAGCAGCGACGTGACTTGTTGATGAGATAGCAAGTTCATTTTGATGCGATAATGCCCTTTTATTAACGAAGCACACTCTCAATCGACGATTTTAGTTGACTCCCAAAAAAAGTAAATCAAAATTTTCCTCGGTCGGTCACAGACTTCCATCCAGTTTCTTCTAACAACTTCAAACGAGTCAACAGACGATCCCCAAAAACGAGAAGAAATTTATGATCAACACTCGTGCGCCTCAGAGGACTCTCGTCCTCTGCTCTGTTAGAAAGAATCACGTCTTCTTCCGGGAGCGCCGTTTGTTGCCAACGACCAACGATGGCGATTCTAGAGCCCCGGTGGTGACCGGTAATCCGATTAATTTAATGTCTTGGGAACGAGACTGCGGATAGTTTCTGTGGCGTCTAGAAGGTTAGACCAAGGATTGTCATCTCCTGTATCTCCCTCCCTCCTAATTCAGTTCGATCTTGCTTTCTCTCATTATTCACTTAAGCAGACGTAAAAGCGGCACGTCCACGAGCGTTACTCCAGAGGCAATAAATTTGCGTTCCGCTGGGTGTTTTATGCCTTTATCTCGCACGAGGAGCCCTTCATACATGGTATTCTGCTTCTAACTTGGCGATCCAGAGCAAAAGGAATTGCGCTGGACCCTTTAGGAATTAGACTTTTTTATATAGTGTCTTCATCAGCTGACAGGTTGAAGCTACAAAACCGAACTGCTAGCCGTTCTTCAACCAGCGATGTTGTCCGTCGTCGATGAGGTTTTTTCAAGCTCCCATTGTAGGTGTCTATATAATGGTAATGCATTTTCTTTCTCTGCCATGACGACGACGCGACACGAGGCGAGCAAGACGTCGATGATGACTTCCGCGCAAGCAGGAAGATACGGGAATTAGGTGATCGATTAATTGAAGAAGCGGAATGTGGCGCTTCAGAGAATGTTTGCTAGGAAGATTTTGGGTTCTCGGACGTGTTCCCGGTTTGGATACACGTAGAACTTTGGAAGAATTTCTATAAAAAGGCAGAAGATGCATACCGGTACGTATCGCGATACTAGGAGGAATTTTTAAATGGTTCCTCTGTACCCGGGAGTGCGGTGTGATCCCCGTCGCCCTTCGGAATAATGCTTGTTTTGATGGTTGCTACTGTTCTAATGAACTCTGGGCAAGGTTGCGTCGGATGGGATGATGAGAGCATGACGCACAAAAATAAGCTCTAATGTTCGTTTTAATATCAGACTTCATGACATTAAACTGTACGTTGGGAATGTGTTAAATACTATTCGACCAGACTGGTGCACCGTGTCATCTTCATGATGGAAATTGATGTAGAATGTCTTGCTACGTGCCAAAATTTCTTATCCTTGGCTTATATAAGGCTATATTTACTTTCGAGGATTAAAGGGAGGAAGGCTGTACACGGCATCTAAATGGCTGGTTAGGTGGCAGGTTGCACGGGATGTCTTTTGACATCTCAAGACTTCTGAAACTATTATTTTTGATATCTAACGTAATGCAATTTCTGCAAATAGGAATTATTGATTGCAGTTTTAAAATTCTATGGCCCCAACAAACGAAGTTGCAGAAGGAAAAAATAGCAAAATTCCAAGCAGAAAGCAAAGCTCCGAGGTGCTGTACACGTTTAAATATGTCCTTCGTTTAATGGGTTTTGAAGCTAAACCGGTAATTTCTGTATCATTTTCCTATGCTTTTGAATCTCTTTCTAACTCTGTCTTCGAGGGACACAAGAATTTTGTCTCGGTTGAGATGTATCATTAATTTAAATTTCTGATACAATCCGACAGTGTGGTTCAGCCACCATCGACTCCTGGTGTCGCTCATTCCTGTGTGCGGGAAAATACCCCTTTATCACTGCCAACTACCGGAAGGCTGAACATCTGGAGCAACCTACACTCAACCCGACGCGACGAAGAATGGAGACACTTCCGGCAAGTTGATAAAACTCCATCAACCAACGACGGGGAGGACGACATCGGTGACAAATACCAAGGTCTCTTCTCTCTCTCACTCTGGTTTCGCCTCACCTAGTATATCTCCCGGCGTTACACTCCAATGGATTGCTGGATGAAACGTTCCGGGCAGTTCACGTGAAAATGGCAGGAAGTGATTTATGGACATATAAACCATCCACACACAACTCGGCGCCGGTGCCTGTCAACTGGCTCTACTTCCGCTTACGACAAGGCATTAGTAGTTGCCTGCCTTCGAATACTTCGAAACGATCGGAAAATACTGCATCAGTGGCAAACTCCTGGTCTGAGCAAATGTTTATTCACCGAAGTTTCATCATTAATCAAATGATCAGGTGGCGGTCAGCGTGGTGAGGAGTCTCAAGTGTGTCCTGGGGTGATGGGCTCACATATTTGTGTGTCTGCAGATATTGGAACAGACTTGCTCTGGAAAAGCTTGTTCTTTTTTCCACTACGTGGTTTAATGCTTTTCTTTTCATTCACTGATGACCATCCACCAACATATTCGGTGGTGCTCACAGCTTGGAAAAACCGCCGTCTAATAGTTTTGCAAAGTCCACTCTGCTCTTCCGGCGAACGTTTATCGCCGATCGATTGGCACGTGGGTCGTACTTCATGCTATCGTGTTTTTCTCCGGACTTTGAACACGATTGAAAAACAATTTTGGCGGGATTCATATCGGTTGACTGATCGAATCGATCCGCGGTTAAACCTTACAAAAATCGAATCATCTGCGTCCTCCTCTTGCTGGTGTACGTTAGGGTAAGCATTTTTGTTCTCATTTTATAACCAGTTACTTCCCGCATGCACTGAAGAGATGCACGCGCATTCCACCAGCAGTACATTCGAATCGCTGTTAGAGCAAATCTAGTGAAATTAATCACCGTTCTTTGAAGATCCAAAGTAAATAAATAAACCACCAATATGCCTATATAGCACGCGAAGCTTATGAAAAAGGGTAAAATGAAATAATCAAACATATCACTACGGGGAAGTGTGTTTGTGGCAACAAGTAACATGCCCCGAAAGGGATCGTAAGTCACGTGGGACCAACGCTGCAACCACTACTATAGAGAAAGAACTCGCAAGGCGAGACCCGATGCAACGGTTAGCATTTTTTTTACAATATTATGCTGATGAAAATGCCTAGAAGAGCAAAAAAGGAAGTGTTATGACGAAGGTAATGTATTGAGATCCCGTAGAGGTCACAAAGACCTACCAGCCTCGGTAATTATCTTTGGGATCTTCCAAAATGTTGTGTCGCTTTATTCCTACACTTCCTTGGGCGTGGAGAGTCTTAATCCAACACCTCGATCTGTTTTTGAGTTTGTTGTTTTTTCTACACCTCACAACCGATCGCCTCTTTCATCGTGCGGGATCCTTGAACATTGTCCGAAAAGCAATTCGCCTTGGATGTTTATTTTGGGTTCCAGTATTTATTTAACGTTTGATTGAGATTGTAATTTATGAAGAATAAATATTGAAAGCATGTGATCGCCGCTCGCAACACGCTTTGTTTCTTCGAGGAGAAGAAGTGGGCAGGGGATCGATGAGTTTTTGTAGCTACAACCGTATTCAAAGCATTGGTTAGTGCAACACCGATGGATGGTGCGCCTTGAAGATAGGGGTTGGATTTTCTTTTTTTTTTTCTCGGAGAGTGAATTCGGTCTTCGCCAAAGTGTTGCGTACGAGGTTAGAAGTTATATTTATGTTTTTGATTTCTCGAGATCGTTACGAGGCTGAAGGTGTTTGGTTTCAACACAATCACCACAGGCGCACAAACTCACACACCTTCGAACGTTGTTTTTTACCAATCCCGATCAAGAGGAAGAGTGTTTCGGAGGGTTTCTTTTTGGGAGGGTTTCCCACCCTTTGAGGGCTCCCTCTGTTTGACAAATCCTGGGGCATTACTGTCCCACTGGCCGGGAAGGGGGGGTCAGCTGTCGCCATTGCCAACCCTCCAAGAAAGAACCGAAGGTCATCAACGAGAACACTTTCTCATTCATTAACGATGGTCGTGTGCAGTGCATTTCCACCAGAGGTTCATTACTACACCGGGAGAGGTCGGAAAATTCTTACAAGCAGGACCCTTCGGGGGTAGTTCCGCTTCGCACTGATCTCCGGTGGGGGGCTTATGACTTTTCAATTTACGATAACATGTGTGAGTTTAGGTGTTGTACGTGTCCACAAATTTATTAGCGTGTTTCGAGGGAGTATGGGCAGGTGTAATATGGTTGGCTAATTAAATTTTCTCATAAATATCATAACGTGAACAAGGAAAGATAAAGAAAAACATAAACATGAGAAAAAACTACAGCACAAGCAAATTGCATGATGTATTTATCTACCTGAAGCTATGAAAGAACGTTAAAAAAAAACGTACACAGTGATGTGGGATCGAATACACCAAAAGATTTTAAAACATAACTCGAATAAGCTTCATTTTAATATAAAATGATTGACAAATGTAGGCATTTTTGTCAATTGCACGTTGGGTATTACTTTTAGTTATTATTTACGTTGCTCTAGCGAAATTGACAGGATATCATACATTCCCTCAAGCCCTACTGTTGCTATTTTCTCTCAATCGATGGACTAAATTTAATATTCCGGAAAAGCTAGACAATTTTTGGTCCTGCACAAGAGGCCACATTTCTTCGACACTTTGACAGCAGCGGTGTGCCGTCGGAACGAAAAAATGGAAAATCGATCACCAGTAACACCCGTTGGGAAAATATTGGCAGCTGAAGGAAACAAGTGAAATTTGTTTATCATAAGGCAAACCCTCTGTCAAGCCGCCGCAACCTCTAACCCTTGCTCAGAGAGGATTGCACTGGGGATTCTCAAAAGCAAATCAAATTAACGTCAATCGAAGGCGTTTTGTCTGCAATGACATTCTCGTTGCTGCCAAAAACTGCTATGGACGACAACCATACGCCTTTTGTGTCCCGATATGCGCGAACGCATACATGGCACGTGATTGAAGCCACCACACGCACCTCCTCATCGATAGTTTGACATTTCTTACCATCGGTCGCGTTTTTAATCCCACAATTTACCACTTTTGCTTAGAGGTCGGAGCCCTTGATGGAGAAAGCAGCAGCAAATCAAATAATACCGCGTGATATACGCGCATCCATGACGGCAGCCATTTATCTCCCTAAGGCGTTGTCTACGTTTATCTCCCTAAGGGGTTGAGCTCGTGCGATGGTTTTAAATTGATATTCGCCCTCGAGAAGACGGCCATTCAAAGTCAATTTAATATTTCGGAATCACTGCCTGTCCCTTGGTAGCATCTTTCAAATGACCCCTGGTATCCGGCGCTAACAAGCCAGATTCACACAGACGGATGATGGGATATTTTTTAACCCCTCCTGGAATCTTCCAACACAAGAACCTTGTCTAGGGTCGCGGAGTAAAGGGACGCAATCAGCAACATACAGCACAGACATAGCTGACAGTAGATTTATTGCAAACGCCTGTCTCCGGTGCTTCTGGTCCTTCAGGGGTGATATGGGATACACGATATTCGGTCCTGGCGAAGACATCCCGGCGAATAGGAGGAAATGCATTTGAATCAGAAATGCAACCCAATCAGGGCATTGGTCCAGGGTTTGGAGATTGTCGACGGGAATTACTGGGATTGAGGCATTTCTGGTACGATCTTCTCGCGGTTCTGCTTCTAGCTAAGCAGAGTAGTATACGCTCTTTATTGGTTTTGCGGTGCAGGAATCAATTTAGATACTCTTTTGCTTCTGCTATTGCACAAGAGGCCACTTTTGCAGCTGAAAGATTATGATTTTCAATCTCCGGACAGCACCAAGTAACCGAAACGACATTCTGATGCTGTGCTGTGCGGGAAGCAATAAAAGCCAATAATTTGATCGTCATATTTCTTGACTTCCTTAACGAGATGCAAAAACGGGCTGCGGTGTTGTTTCTTCAGCCACAAAACATCAATGTGATTTCAAAACCGCATTATTGAAATCGACACAAGCAAAACAAATAGAGCAGGAAAAACGTAGTGTGTACGATCCGGCTTCTGTTCCAACTTTCATCAATATTCCGTTCCCGTTGGACGTTCTATTTCCATCTCTGCCACTACGGACTTCTCATCGTTTGGTCCATTTTTTTATCCGGCTTCGTCTTGACTTCCCTGATATTTCGCCTTGCTTATCGGTTTTACATATTCGTTGGTGCGGAAGAGAATTGATTTTAGTGGGAGTTGTTTTTGTACACTTTTAAGTGAAGTTACGTTCTGCCCTTGACTTTTAACTCGAGCGAGTTAAGGGTAAATCTTGTAATTGGTGCAGTAACTTATGAAATGTTTTATAAGTTGGTATGTGCATGAATTAAATTTTGTCGGAAGATCAATCGTATAGATAGTGACCATTGAAACGGACGATCGTCAAGCTGAGTTTAAGCTAACATGATTCGCTTCGAACCAAAAAAAGAAAACAAGTCATAAAATGTGAAGCCATATTTCAACCCAGTGGACGTTTGTACCATAGCATGCAGTAAATTAGACTACGACGCCAACGACAAGCGAGCGACTGATTTTCGATCGCACACGTTAGATATACGCAACACTGGGGTGCAGGAGTTGGACAAAAAAAAGTCCAGAGTTAAAGATGGAATAAAGAAAATGCAACCCCACGATGGACACCGTGGATATAGCGGGTTGGTGGTAGTGGCTAAGGAGGAAAACCGGAAGGAGGCGAGTTAATTAATTTTACATTCGGAGGCGATAAATTTTCTTTAAACAAATCTTCGATTGAGTGCAACCTGAGGCGTCGCTCACAGATTTGCTCCCATATCTTGCTCCAACTTGGGGAGGTCCGGGATCTTCTTGAGGCCAGGTCCCAAAGTTGTCATATTTTACTACATCCCGATCATTCGATACCTGTGTGACAACTCCGATGTTTGATGTTATCATTGAGGAAAAGAGCACTCTAAAAAAGGTGGACAGTTTACGGTCCGCGCTCACTAAGAGATTGGGTTACGTTATGTTAGATTCGCTGATTTCGCGCTTTGTATAAAAAATGATTCCAACCGAAATGAGTTTTAATAAAGATGTAATCAGTTGCATCTGTGTATCTGAATTTCCTGTTGCGTTGAAATATCTGAAATGCTAAATTCCAAGGATTCGGAACGGATCTCATCGCATCCGATTGTGAACTAACCAGTTTTATCGAATATAAAAAAAATAAAAATAAACAAATTTTTCATTTCTCAAATTTGAAGAACAACAAACAAAGTCTGTCCGTGTTTGCAAAGCAAAAACAGAGAAGTTATACGTGGGGAAAACTTTTTCGAAAGATTCGATCCTACCGAGGCGCTGCTTCATTCGACTGTAAAATCTGGAACAAGACAAAGAATCGGGATTCTATTATCAAGGCAGACTGTAACCCTCTTCGGGAGCAAGTCACTCCTTCCTGTGTTGCGTTTACATCGATGGTAATTTTAGCTAATTTCAGCGCGACATTCTGGTCCCTCAACGTTATGAGAAATTGTTTTGTCTGGAGACTCTCCAATAATCTTGAAGAGGTGACTGCGCGCGATTATTTCTTGGGTACTGGCACGATAATCATCGGTCTCTACTGTGAAGAACTGTGGTTGATTGTGGTAGCTATAAATATTTTTTACTTTATTTGGGTACTTCACGGTACCAGCAATTGAGCAAAACTGTTTCTGGCCGTGGGTAGTTGCTGGCAGAGACATTAGCCATCTTGAAAGTGCTCGAAGGTGGAACCAAAAACTGCACCTTGTTCTTCTATTCATGCGCTTTCCCAAAGGCAACAGAGATTCAGTTTCTGTTACGACTTTCATTTTTTGCTGCTGAATCTCCTGTAAAGATTGTAAAAGCTTCTTTTCGTTCATTGCACTTTTGTCGCGACGCGCCCCCCATTTGGTTGCGGTGTTGTCTCATATTTTATATCACAATTTAAATTTTTTTTAACCTTCCACAGGGTACCACCGAAACTCTGCCAAGTCCAATTGGTGTTTTTTGTGACAACTTCTCCGATCCATTTATGCAAATGGAAGCAAAATGTATTTTTGACTATGCTGATCCTTGAGTGTTTTGATACACTTGTTTTGCCTTGTGGTTGAAATTCAATTGAACTGCTTGTCTTTTGCAATACATTCGAGAAAAAGGAATTTCTCTCAGATATTTAATCAATCATGTAGAAACTGATTGAGAAAATAACTGTAAGCCAAAACTAATAAAGAATCTACTGAATGTCAACTCAAAGAAAAATAACACCGTACTGCCGAGTCATACACGATCTATGCAATCAGTTCAATGTTATTGGAAGCGCTCAACTTTTATATTCTTTTTAATAACCTACAAATCGTAGCATCGAAAGAACTCGTAAAATAACCATGTAAACTTGAACGAGAGAATTTTATTACCATACTCGACACAGAATCGGATGCCTTTTTACTCAAAGGAAATTGCAAAACTAGTACCCACCATTACCACGATGTCTGTTTTGAGTTCTTTTCATTTTTTCTTGTGGCATCCCATTCCGGAACCCACGAAGTAAACCATCGGCCACCAACCACCGGTCGTTACGAAAAGGCTCGAGATAAACGTGATTTATTTCAAATTAGTTTTCTTCACTTTTCACTTGCTCATAAATAGAGTCCGCGACGCCATTTTCACTTTCGGGGAGTTTATGCTCTGCTATCTGATCAAGCTGGTTGTGGTTGATCATGAAAAACGGTTCGAGTGTTGAAATTCTTTCGTTTGGCGTTTAAGGCTAAGACTAAGGCTAAAAAAAAGTATATGTTCGAAGGATAATCCAGGGTGGAAACGGAGATGACGTCGCAAGAGGACCTAGACCTCTCTATCATCCAGTGCAATCAAATCTTTTTAAAATGTTAACAACACTTTAACCATTTTCGCTCCGTTTTCTCTTATTTTTCCAATGGTTTTCCTTTTCTATCGCTTCCCAACTATTTTATTACATTAAACGGACGAGAAACAGGCAGTTGTCCCCATGCATTTTTGAATGGTTAAAACTCTCGTTGGTTGTTCTGGGAAAAGCTGTGCAAATCATCGATAGAAGGGCAACATTCGCGTCATTCTGGTCCCACAGATGTTAGGGCGACTTTAAACGGGACCAAACCAATTCCAAACTTCTGCCCGAAAATCATGGACGTACTCCTCGCCCCAGCCTGTTTATTTTCTTTCATCCTTCCTCACTAAGCATATGAAATGGAAAGCGATGTTGGGTCCATCCGAAAACAACCGACCACCCACAACCCTTAGATGGGTTCTTTATGGGATTCAATCGTTCCAAAAACTCGCATCTCTGTCTGGTAGTGGTTATCGCCTAGCAGCAACATTTTGTCCTTTTCTAGGGAGACAGAAGCCATGCATGATTGCGTCGATGTCGATGAGATTTCATGTTGGTGTGAAACGAGTGCCGTCTCTATGCTTTCCCCACAGGTCCTCCAATACATGCTGGACTTCGTGGTTATAAAGAGCCATACGAAGAAAGTGACAATAATGCGCGCCTCTGTTAGCTTCCGTTGGAGAATTTACAATCGGAATGGAACCAGCGTAAAACGATTGTTCCTCTTGTGGGATTATTTTTTTAAAATTTTGCTTCGTAAAACATTTCAATATACACACACACACACATACACACAGATTTACCCGGGTGTGCAGTTATGTTCAAACAATAAGGAAAGCTATTAAGCGTAGTGGGGCTATTTATGAGGCTTGGATGCAACACCACCGAAGGACCACAGGAGTTCACCATCCGGGGAGCGTCCATATATTGCCAGAGACTCTTCCCGATTCTCGACAGATAGGCTATTCCGGGGACGACGGTTGGCGTGGTCCATTTGTTCTCGACGCTACGAATTTTGTCGGTCATAGAGAGAGAGAGAGAGGAGGTTCACTGCAAAAGCCACCGCAAGTCATAAAGTGGCAAGTTTAGAAATCCAACTCGACCAGGAGAGCGCTGAGATTTCAAAGATAGCCTTCCGGTTATAGCGACAAAGCGTTTTCCTCTGTTATATGTCCAATGGCAGAGAGGTTGTGGGCATTATAGTGACCACACTCTTTAAAAACCATAAGTCTAGAGAGCTATGGAGTGGGACACACAGCACGTACCGCAGGATGGCTATTCCCAGACGGTAATCAAAGTTTATAAAATGAAGGTTATGAAGAGTCCAGAGCACTGCTATGGATCAGGGGTTCTGTGAAGCAACATACGCCAATAACCCAGTTGCCATACTTTAAGAACGAGCAGAAAATCTCATAAACGAACACACGTGCGAAGCAATCTCTTCTCTACAATTCAGCCTGCCTTGGTATTCAAAAGAAGACTTCCATGGAGAAGCGGAAAGTATGTGGTTTATAAGCCACTGCGAGAGATATCACTATTTTAAACTAAATAACAATTTCCCCCATCCATCTCAGCCACGTGTCCGTAGTATGTGTGGGGGCTCGAATACCGGCTTGGTGGTTTTAGTTGCACCAATGCGTTTAATGTTGTTTTATTTTGCTTCTAGAGAGTTGGCAAGGCTGCATGTGCATGGATAATAATTTAGCATTAAAGCGGCAAAAGATACACAAAAAGCGAAACAGCATGAATTTATTGCCTGTGAGACTATCGAGCAGAGCGGTGGACCAAAATGGGCAAAGATTATAAACGAATCAAAAGTGTAACTTACTTCCACGTGAACATATTAAAAGAGCAACGAACTATTAACGACAAAATGGGATAAAAAAGTCAAATATATGAGTGTGGAGCTAATCAAAATTTAAATGAATTACCAAAACTTTCATCAGGAGTGAAAAAACTAACGAGAGCATTTTATTCAAGTAAGAAAGATAAATGAACTGTTAGTTAAGGATAGGTCGAATAAACGATTCCATGCTTCAAAATTTCTCTCAAAAACCGTACCGTGTGCCTTCCGAATGGCCCCGCTCGTTGTACACTATCTTTTTGCCATACTTTCAACAGTTGGTTCACGATGGTTGTAAACCTGGTGGAAAAAAACACAAAACAAAAAACTCATTGCAAAACAATGTGGAATAGAAACGAGATGGTGATGCACATACAGGTATCGTTCAATCGGGTTGTCTGATGTGACTCGAACTGTTTCACCTCTTGTTGATGGTCTTTAAATCACGGTCTTAAAAGAATAAATGAGTACCGTGTACTTCGGGACAGATATATGCTCCTTAACGGCATAAATACACACATACAACCAAAGTAGCTCATACACGGGAAGGAAGGATGACTCCATACCTTAACCCACGCTGCAGGGAGAGAAACACGAAACACAAAAGGTTTGATGTTTTATTGTGCCACGATTGCGCAAATGTCATTATTATTTAGCACCGAGGAAATAAAAAACAAGTTCGAAATTGAAAAACAAACAACAAACAATCGAAAGAAAAGAACCAAAGATGATTGGAGAGTGGACTGAGGGAGCCGGACCGGCCAATAAAAAATTTCAGGGAAAGAAGTTGTCATGGTTCGACGCCACCTTTATGACCCAAGCCGGTGAATTATCCTGTCCTCATCGCATCACCACGGAGAAATATAGCAAGGGGCAGACGAAAAACTTTTTTTTTTTTTTGACAAATACTGTCCAGCCTCCTCCTGAACTTAGTGTGTGCGGAGAAATAAACTTGCACACTTTACTGGAACAGTTTTATTGGACAACAAGCTGACCCGACGAACTTCGCCCCGTCCAATATTAATTATTTGCTAATATTGAAGAAACATAGCATTGAAACTCATGGGCATTTGCGAGATAAAACATTCTACTCCTTGTAAGCTCCCATAGATTCGTCGGATAAAGATTTCAAAACATAAAAATAACACGTTAATCTTTTAGTCGTAAATCATGCAAGAATGTTATGAAATTCCACTGAATGATTTACGGCTACATCTTGGCTTTAAAAACGATCAATTAATTGGTATGAGCGCGATCGAACAGTTGGAGTCATTAGCATCGATATTTTAGGCAGCTAAAATTGCACTTTTGGCAGATAAAATTGAGGCAACCAATCGTAGTTTCGACACTATTGGGCAAAATTCAGATAATCATTTGTGAGGAGTTAATTTTTCGTAACAGCGAAATGGCAAATAGCTGGTGTAATTCGTCCATTTCGAAGTTTTAGCTATTTATTCGAAAAAACTTCTACGGCTCTTAACTGGGGCTGATTTTTGGTCTGTTCGTATGTCCCTTTCAGTTATTAGTGCCCTGATGAAAGCGATTTCGTTACTCAGTCGATTGCTTAAAAATGTTGCAATTAGATGTTTCTTAATTCCCATCTGTAGCGGAAGCTTTAGTTCCGAATGTGTCATTTTTCCACCTAGCAGTATAGCCAACGCTGTAAGATTTTGCTATCCTTTTTTTTGCCAAAATCAGTGTTATCTCCCAATTCCGCCAGGCGCTCTTATTTACAGCCTTCATCAATCCATCAAATGCACATATTTGCTGCACTTTCAATAGTAGGACAGTTTTATATACTTGTTGTTTCAAAGGTAATTCTGTTCCAATTCACAATGCAAGCTCACGTTCAATTTTCACATCTCTAGTTCGACGATTCTCGCACACGAATGAAGTAAGGATCGCTATCGTAAGTCGGAAAATCTCGACAATCTTGTAGCGTGTGTGTATGTTTATGTAGTTTGCTGTACGGCATGGCCCAGCTTTAGCGCTAGAAAAACCACGCCGTAGGTTAGGTATGGGATAGAATCCAGAATTTGGCCCTCCCGGTATTACGACGGCTGACCACCGATCATAATTTACCGTCTTTCGGTCACAGTCACTCTCTACGGAGAGAGAACTTGTCCCATTTGGGGATATTGAGCCAATTAAGAAGAAGAAGAAGTACGCCTGATTTAGTGGTCTTTGGAACGTTCATCGGCCATTCTTCAAATAAAGTAAAGAATGGCAGCAATTCCAAAAGAAATATTCTTAAGAGTGTTTCATGGCAGTTCACGTATCGGTTCATTTGATTCTCGCTTATCTAATTTACTGCAACGCCAAAAATCGCAAAGTTGCTGCGACGTACTTGTTCGTTGTAAACCATACAAACCAAAGTAGAGTTGTAGAATCTGCAAGCTCCATGAAACATTGGATCTCCACCTTACATAGAAAAATGCCTAGCTTAGCTCAAATGGATCAAATTGAATAGCCCAAGCTAATTTTTAAGTATTTTTTTTCGAATTTTCCGATGTTCAGGCTTCCGATGTTCCTTCTGCATTTTTAACTTTTATCTTTTCATTATCCTTCTCTGGGACAACTAAAACTACATTATTCAAAGACGTCGTGAAGATCCAGCCGTTTTTGAGTTGAAATGATATAGATAGTATATTTGATTATTTTATGTGGAAAACGATGTTTTTGTGTATTTTTTCCGATTTTTCCGGTTTTTCCTTGGGTATTTTTCCAACCGATATCTGCCCTTTAAACCTACTTCGGAACAAAAGGAACAAATCATCTGAAGACACTGTAAAAATTAGTCCAGCAATTTTTTAGTTTTAGCGTTACAGATGCTTTTTTTTCGAATTTTCCCATTTTTTGGTTTTTCTTTTCGAATTTTCTTTTTTTTAACTTTTTTTGGCTCAGAAAGAATAAGTCATCCAAAGGCATCGTTAAGATTCCCTCAGCCGTTTCTAAGTTTTAGTTAAACATTGTATATTTGGTTGTTTTATATGGAAAAAGCTGATTTTACGGGTTTTTCCGATTTTCCGGATTTTCCTTAGGAATTTTCCCACATTTATCTATCTCTAAACCTTCCTTGGGGTAGAAGTAACAAATCGTCAGAAGACATCATAATGATTGGTCCAGCCGTTTTTGAGCCTTAGCGTCACAAACATACAAACATTCATTTTTATAGATATAGATTAATGATGCCGTTTCGATGGTGGTTTCTTTCTGGCTTTTACCACAAGAAAAAATTGTTCGTATAAGCCTCTTTTTTGTAGTTCTGCAACATCTGTGACACTCTTGGGCTCCTCCGTATATGTTTACAGTTTTTTTCCTTCCGATTCCACAGCAAACGATCGCATACGATCTCATTACATTTGCATATTCATGCGCTAAAGAATTTTTAACAAACAGCCAAGCAATACTTCTGATTAAAAAGTGTTTTTATGGATCAGGATCGAAATGCATATTGTACAACCGAGGTTTGTATTCAAATGTGTGAATTTTGACGCTACTGATTACGAACCGTTGACATCATTGCCATTAACTAACGATTTCAATAAAGATCGCAGTTAAAACTTCGATGCATTCTTATTTCCCCTTGTCCACATACCAAACGCCGTTTCAATGCACCCTTCTTGTCCTTCGCCCGAAAAAATGCTCGAGAGTTTGATTGCGCAATTAAGGGGCCCGGTTCAGTAAAGAACGTTTTTCCAGGGGGAGTTCTGGATGAAAAAAAGAACGGCAGCCGATTATCGAAAGTCGCACACGCGTAGAAAATCTTTGTTTGCACACAAAAGAGCGACGGAGTAAAAAGTAATGTGGCGGGTAAGGATGCAAAATTTATTACAGTTAATGTGTGCAGCATGTGACGTTTTTTTTTCAGAAAAAAGGGCGCTGATTGTTGAGGGTTTTTGGCCTAACTCGACACGATGGTGGTGGCGGTGGTCGGTGATTAATTTCACATTCTGAATACACGCCGCTTATATTACTTGCGTAATCTCGCGCGCATGCGATACCCAACCATGCGTATTATGGAAGGGAGTCGTTGGTGCAACTTGCAGAGGGAAGTGCATCATACTTTCCTCCCCGTTTTACGCCCGTTGTATAATGAGAGGGGCGTTTGCGTTCGCACGTGACCAATACGCGCCAAATGTAAACACGTGGACGTGAGTGTGAGAAACTACCACCATTACCAACTAGGGATCACTGCCATAAAATAAAGCGAAAAAACCACCATCCACACAAATCATTTTCGACGAGATGATGTACCATTTAGTGCAGCGGGTATGATTTTTCACACGCGTACGGCTGGTGTAAGGATAGGAAAAAGTGAAAAAATACGAAAAAAGTTTTTTTAATCCATCTGGGCAAATGATGCTGGGAAAGTCGCAGGAACATTTGATTCAGGTTCCCTATGAGGGAAACGCACTTAGAAATACGGTTCATGGCAGCGGATTAATCTAATAAGGACACGCACGCTTTCTATTTATTGAAGGCTCAACGGTTTTTTAGGTGATGAGAAAAATCATGAAAAAAGGGTTGGAAGTTTTTTATCGATATTTTAAAATATTCCAACAGCTATTGCAAGTTCTATTTAAACTATAATTTACTGAGTTTCATGGGAATAAAAATGTTTTAGTAGAAATATTTGGCTACTTAATGAATAATTTGGCAAATTAGTCATAACTTAAAATGGGAGGCTTCAAAGGAAATAAATAGGAAAATGTCTAAAACAACCCCAAAACGAATTACTCCTTTCCACGCCTCGAATAAAAAAAAAAAAATTCCGTTGCCAATAAACACGAAAACTGACACGAAATGAACGACTATGCATCATTTTCCTCCTGCACTGAGGGAAAGGGTCGATCGAGAAAGTTGTGTCCCTCGGACCACCACAAAGATCCTTCGTATTATCAACGAGCCAGTGATGCCTCGGGTTCCAACAAGTATATGTGTGTGTATATTGGTTATGTTGCCGGAAACGGAACAGAGTGATAGTACCCTCCAACGTAATAGCTTCCTCCCCTAAATGGCCCCATTTGGTACTTATACAATCTACATTGGCTCCTTGGCTCTTCTACTGAATGTGTCTGTAGGAGTAACTGGCTTCTATTTTCCCTCTAAAACCGACGCGAGCACGCGCTGCTCATTGTTACCCATGCCATGGCGAGGAAATGGGAAAATTCGTAATGAATTTCTTTTGTTTGTTTGTTTGTATGGCTGCCTCCTGTTTGACTTTCCATCACCAGTGTTTTTCCAGAGCTTAAGCTATTGGGAGCAAGCTATCATACCAACATCCACGATGAAGGCGCACTCTGGCGCACATTAGGAAACACACAGGCCTTAAGACTATCCAGGCCACCTCGAAGATGGCGAGACAAACACACTCACAGAAACACACCCATGTCAAGATTAACTGCACGGAGTGACGTCCCATTTTTCGTTTAGGAAACCATCGTTTTCTTCGGGTGGTCCCCCGGAAGTTAGTCACGCCGCTGGTTGAAGCACTTCTCTTGCAGGCCACAGATGTTTATATAAGTAGAAACGAATAGACCGACTGACTCAGTGTGTTGGGTTACATTTGGGGCCAGCCTGGAAACATTTATCTAACGCCCCTCGCGAGGTAAACTAATATCTTTGAGCCTCGGGATGAAGCCTTACGCGAATGACTGTTCGAGGTACATAAGACTTCCGGCTTGCGAAGTAGTAGAGAGCGCCTCCTGTGGAAGAGAATTGATCGTTCCTGGTGCTTCCGAATTGAACCTCTCCACAACGTAAGGACCATCCATATCAAACAGTAATTAGATGTGCTCAAGAGAAACTTACACCTGCCATTCCAATTCCTTCAAGTGTGTTTTTCATGCGGCAAGGAAAAGTAGGAGGTTTATCGCTATCAGTTTACACACAGTCAATACGACAACACGACAACCAGGACTAGGATTCTTGCTTGAGGTGTGGAAAATTAGCGTAATTAAACTTTTTCCAAGAATTCTAATTACTTTCAACCGAACCGGGAATGCATCTAACTGGAAGACGGTAAGCCCCGGTGTGAGAAAGAGGACGAGGGTGCTCAGACATGTTTAAAAGCAAAACACAGTACACTTCTCCTTCCCTAAGGAAGCAGAGTAATCGTTTAAGTCAGTGAAGAAATTCGAGAAAGATTCATTTTTATGCTCTACCACACCTTTTTCTTTACTTCCGAACGGTGATGGTGCTCGAAAAGTGGGGATGGAGTTTGAAAACTGGCCAAAACAAAATAAAAATTTGAAAGCAAGAACGCATATTGAAGAAACCTTAGCAGGTGCTTGGGAACAAAATAGAACTTGTCGTAGGTATTACAATTCTTATTTTTTCTACCAAGAGGAAGAGACTTGACTAAACTCGCTAAGAAGTTTTCCCTAGTAGAGAGTTTCTCTGCTTAACGTTCACCAGGTGTAGTGATAAGTAATGAAAAGAAGGATATTTGTTACCTGATCACCTTCCGAGACGTAGAGAATACTTTTTACGGAGTATCTTTAACTATGTAATCTAATTACGACCATGAGGATGGTATGTCCTTGAGGCTCACCTGTAAAGATAAATACAAACAAAATGAATTGTAAGACAATAAAACTGGAATTAATTCGTTTAAAAAATAAGCTTTAGTATTTAGTTTAAATACTATAATAATAATTAGTATAGTCCTTTTTAAAATTATCATGTGTCAATGTTTACGGTAATATGCTTTAACGAAACTAAACGAGTTTTCTTAATGCTGTAGTGCAGTATTAGATTTTCAGTTTGAGTGTACATTCGCTTATTGCATCACAAATGCATCTGTAAATACACATTCACTTTCGCGATAGAATCATGAACATGAGATACAGCATTGTTTTTGACGCGTTCCAGATGTGCTCGGTCCCAAAACTTAAACGTCGATAAGTGTCAATGTCCTCGTCGGAGGATCGGCTGAATGCAACACATACTCTGCAATGGTCCGGCATCAAAACAGATGCAGATGATTTTGTGGCGACAGAACACTTCTTTCAAAATTTCAACCAGACTGCCATGCATACTATTTCTAACTTTCGTTTGGCTTTAATGTGACGGCAGAATGGATACTATGGGCCACGCAGAAATGTGCGTCGTTCCCTACACTGTGAATAGATTTCACGGAAAAGCTGCGATCCTGCAGTTGGAAAATTAAATGAAACAGTCCTCCTCAGTATATCGAACACTCGATAAATGAGAAAGTAACCCAAATGAAGAGGAATATTTCGGTGGTTCTCAATCGTTTACAAAATAATTATTTTACATTTCACCGCATATCCACAAATTTCCACTTGGAAGCTAGAGCAAATCGCAACCGAAGCCAGAGTGGTTGAGACGACAATGATTGGATCGTGCCACTAAAGAAACCGAGAAGCTTAATGAAAATGGAGTAAATTGAACGAGTGAACACTTCTGAGCCGCTTTGTCGGTTTTGCAAAACTAAAAAGGAACTTTTCCAAGCATCCCATGAATAAAGAAATCATTTCGCAGCGCACCTCATCGAGCTGTACCTACGCATACATACAAAATAACGCCGATGGGCGACAATGATCTCCTCTCTGTTCTCCTTCAGGACATTAAAGTTTTCCTCGCTCTGGCTCGAAGCGTACAATTTAGCAATAGATAGTGGAAATCCCAGGAAAGCATAAGAAGGGAAGGCAAGAGAAGGAGAGCACCTTGATTACCCAAACTATGTTATCTAAGTTTTCCCAGAGACAACCGGAGCCTGACGGTGGTTCACACTTGCCTTCGGGTTCCACTACCACCAACGAAGAAACGCTGCTGGCGCCAAACTGACCAAATATCGACACGGTCGAAGCTCGCTTTTCTCTAAGGTCGACAATTTTGAGCACTCGAAATTAATTTCACTTTACAAGAGGTTCATTTTGTTCACTCGCACCTCGCTTCAATGAAGCTCCTTGCTTTCTAAAACTGCTATCCTGTCTAGTCCTGCTGTATTTCGCGCTCCGCCGAACACACCTTAGCCACTGTTCACCGAGGAAGAGTTTGGTTTCGGGAAATAAAGAGACGGGTGGGATCCAGAATCATTTCCTTCACCTGTACCAGCAGTTTAGCAATTTATTCCTTCAAAACCTTAATGTGAGTTCACATCGATTGCCTTTAGTTTAGATTAGCGTAATAGAATGAACACTTCTGGCATC
Source organism: Anopheles sinensis (assembly GCA_000441895.2). Classification (NCBI taxonomy): domain Eukaryota; kingdom Metazoa; phylum Arthropoda; class Insecta; order Diptera; family Culicidae; genus Anopheles; species Anopheles sinensis. Next base: position 607,919 of record KE525336.1, on the reverse strand, counting down.
ACCTTAAAGAAAGTTCGCCTTCCGAAACTAGGTCAATAGTGATCAAACGATGCGCCACCGTTCAATATGATGTCATGCCCACTGAAGAAAACGATGAGGCCAAAGATTAAGCAGCGTAAAGCAGTTTATGATGAACGTGCGCATCGTGGAAAAGTAATTAAGGTGGACCGTAAGGTTCGGCGGTTTTGCGGTTCGCTGGGTCCGCGTCCGGACTTCATTATCGGAGCAAGATGACAGTAGGCTGCCTTATTAATGATCTCGACGAAACGATGATCCCGGATCCTCCCAATAACCCACATGCAAAGGTAGCATTTGTGTGTTTAGCGATAATTTTATGTGCATAAATGGAAATAAAAAAGTTCGTCACTGTGAGTATCATCACGCCGCCTCGCCATCCATTGGTTTTGACTGCAAGTTAACCTTAAAATAAAATTATGAAAATAAACCTCATTTGATTTCACAGTTCACGTCCGTACGATTCCATTTTTCCGCTTAGGAATGTTCTAATTTTCATATGATTTTCTTATGCCCACACAGAGAAACTACGGAGCATACTCATGCATTTACGGTCGAGTGAATAGGGCACACAGTCGGAAACATACACGACCTTCTTATGTTAATGTGTGGTGGTTTCGCTTCTGCTTGCCCGGAGGGCGATCGGGGCGCAAATATCTGTGGCTGTTAATTTAATTAGCCGTCCTCCTTCTCACGTTACGCGATCGAAGCACACCATTCTTCCCGGTGTTGAACGGAAGTGACATTACTCAGGGCGCCTCGCTATACTCGCCCGAGAGTAGGCTCAAGGTCAAATGAGGCTTTAAAATTGAAGACCGACCAGAAATTCCAGCCTGACTGCATCTCCTTTTGCCTCCTCCACCTCCTCCACCACCTCCTCCACCACCTGGGAAATGCTACAAAAAAGAAAAACATATAACCCTTGACTGGTTGAGCTCCTGTGCGTTTCAAGGGATTGATGTACAGGGCAAAGGACGAAAGGGTGGTGGGTGGTCTGAATTGGTGGTTGACTAATTAATTCCTTGTAATTATAACGAACATGTGCGATAGTATTAAACGCTAAAATGAAGGGATGGACGGTTGGCGTATGTTCCTGTATGTATGACGATGAATGGGAATGCGGTGGAATATTGCCTTTTTTCCAACGCTTTGCGATCATAGCGGTTTAATGGTTTCCACAAATTTTAAATCCTTCTTTTATTGTTTCAGTTTAAGTTGTTGGATTATTCATCGTTTATGCTACGAGTAGGTAAGAGGGAAAAATAACACAACGTTGATGAATGTTTTATTTTGCCGGCACCAAAGTGCACTTCGGGGGTGCCCATGGCGCAGTGGTAGCGCAAGAAAACACCACGCCATAGGTGTGGGATCGAATCCCGAATCTGGCACCCCCCGGTATTACGATCGGCTGACCACCGATATATAAATTTACCGTCTTTCGGTCACAGTAACTCTCTACGGAGAGAGGCCTTGTCCCACTTGGGGATGTTGAGCCACATAAGAAGAAGAAGAAAGTGCACTTCACGATGGAGGGGATTGTATTTTGAAAGTCTAAATGATGAAAAAGCTGGGTAAATTTCTCCTGGCATTTTTTCATGGTGTGGAAAGGGTTGATCGAGGCCAAGGACTTACAAAATAAGAATCTGGAGCGAAATCAATTTTAACTTTCGCCAAGGCAGTCTTCCTCTCGGTCACAAAGACACGGGGATCAATCATGTAAATCAATCAATCAGGTCCAAAAACGAGCCGGTTTTACTGATGGGAACAAACAACATTTATAAATTTGGCAGTATTAAGTCTGGGGGAATGGGAAGTAATTTTTGACCGTCAAATAAACAGAGCTACACCAGCGAGTAAACACACCCAGAGCTACACCCTTTGGTAAAATATCTAACTTGCAAATAATACAAAAGATGGTATTAATTTTCTAAATCACAAACACTAGCACAACTTCAAAGATGCGTCTTCAATTTAAAATAATAAAACATACTTGGTTTAGAAGTGCTACGATCGCCTTCAATTTCAATTGAAAACCAAAATGGCATCGCACTCCTATCGGAAAGAAGTTTTTTAGCCCGAATAAACAAAATTTTGAACACCACATAAAAACGATACCAACCCGCAAAAGCAAACCATCCACAAAATGCCAATAACGTCTTTCTCCCTCATCATTCACTTCACGAGAGGCGAAAGATGCCTAACGGCTCAAAACCTCTATAATTCTTCTTCTCTCTCTCTCTCCCTCTAGATCACTTCCCGCACAGTTTGGCAATTTTTCTAGCAGATCAGTTCGTACGTCATGTTTTCATCTCGTTTTTATCAAACCGTTTAGATCAGAACACGAACCAATTTAATGTTGTTCGTCCTGCATCGTCCGCGTTTGATTTTTCGTTTTCTTTTACTTGAATCCCGAAACCATGCGGGGTTATCTAACAAGGAATCACTTAAATCGATCTTCGAATTAATCATTTTATGCCAAGCGTTTCACGATGCTTGGTTAAAGTCGTGCCTCGAATCGTTCCGCTGTCCCGTTCACTCGCTTCACGGGAGGTAGACACACGCTGGGTATCGGCATCGGACACCGGTCAGTGAAAAACAGAAACCCCAAAACAAAGCAATCCTGCGGGCAAGAATTTTGCAGATCTTTGCAAGTAGATTAAAAGAAACCATTAACCCAGTATCCAACGAGGACGATCAAAGCAAAGTATAGTAAACCGGTGAGAAAAGAGTGAAACATATCTCCATCTAACGAGTGAAATCGATTTAGAAGAAACAATCCTTTCTCCTTCCATAGACTTAGGCGACTGTTTCCTCTACCCATCAGAATCCTGGTTAATTCTTCTG
>KE525336.1:588027-602052 GCA_000441895.2 Anopheles sinensis | reverse complement strand
GACGCGATCGAGGCCAGTCACTTAAACAAACCGGGCCTCGAAGCTTCTGTGAGACATGTGCTCGGAAAATCACAAAATTCGGTCAAATATCATAATCGATTCCAGCACTAATAATCCTATCTATGTCCCTCAACCACTTTCCACTGATAAAACCTTGATAAATCTTAAACGTAGGATTTATTCCAACAATTAAAAACCCATGTGGAGCAACAGGTGGTCATGTAGGCCATACAACTACTGAAAAACATCCTTACACGATTAGTTTTGTCGGCTCTGGCTAAAGTTTCGACCAAGTACCGTATGGCCGCCTTACTGGCCGACAAAATATTTTTTTTAAGTACTTAAGTGATGTAACTTTACAATAAAATTTACTTCATTCAATTAGCTTAGTTAACTTTTTCTTATCGTCGATGAAAATTTGTCTATTTTTTTTAATGCATACGTTAATGTACCCCCATACAAAAATTCAATGCTCAAGATGATAGAAGAAATTGAAATTGAGTGTCTTTCGACGAACGATTTTTCTTAATTATTTTCTCTTCTTTATAGCAGAAGGTTGTTTTCGTTTTTATGTGTTTAAAGTGGAGAGTTATAATCTATTTTGGACATTTTTGCATCATTGAATTAAGTAAACCCTAAGAAAGCTCACTTTAAGTAGACGTGGAGGTAATGCACGAACTATTCTCTCGTAGGTTCCATTTATACTGTTGAATATTTTTACGACACCGTTTTTCTAACATTGCTTCAAGCGGTCCCCTTAATATATCGTGTTTGTGATGCCCAGTTGCGGAAGGTTTGATTTATCGGTCAAGGGTGCTGTTGTGTGGAATATGCGGACGGAGCTAATTATTCTTGGGTGATTTGTTTCTTATTTGCATTTAAGAAACACCATACAAGGGCAACATACATTTTGAGACATTGCATCGCAAAACGTTGTAAGCAGTTGATTTTACTGCCCAGTAACATCAAAAAGTCAAACTCAAAATATGCAATACAAGCATTGGAAAGAAAACACGTTATGAGATGAATTAATATATTCTGCTGTGACCCCAATTATTCACGGTTCGGTTTCTCGCTGGCCCTAAAAGGAAGACTCGGTTCGAATGTCTCCGCCAGTAACATCTTCCCATGCGATCACATTTTCTCCAAGTGCGGAATGAGAGAAACTGCTCCCCGGTTTACGTCCTCCGTACTTTTCTTGGCTGCCACAGCTGGAGCTGGCATTTTCTCCTGAAGACAAGATTGAAAGGAAAAGCATCTGGAAGCAATTACCACGAGCGCAACGGAAAAAAGTTACATTTCGCACTGTCTGATGCAATGCTTGTTGTCTTTTTCTTTCCTTCACAGGGCATTTCTTCAATCTCCGTGTTGAAGTGTTACAAGAGATTAGGGGGGGAACGTTATCTATTCCACGGGAGGTTGTGGAATCGTTCGCCAGCTAATTAAATCATTCACACCAAACAAATTATTCGCTTCTCCAAACGCTCCGTGATCTGATGATAACCGTCGTGAATTGGAATACTTGTTCATTCTGGACACCCGAGCTCCAAAATATGCTGCTATTGCTCTAAGCGATTTCTTGTTAACTTGACGATCTTTTAGTGTTAAATCAATATAGGAATAGGTTGACGAATAAGACATATTCAGATTCGTAGGCCACAAAGGGAATATCACATGTGATATGAAATCAAATTCCAAAAGCAAATAATAAGTACGAGGTAAATAAAAAGATTCTTTGAAGATTTACAGCAATTTTGAATTTCAATGATAGCTTCAAATAACACAGTTAGATACAACTAGATACTCCATTTGGATCATCTTAAACTTCAAACTAATTAAATTGATATTTAAATAATATGAAAATTTAGGTAATTAAATTGATGGTTTCTAGTGTTTTCGAAATGGGTGCACACAGGCGAGCACGTAGCAATGTATGGCAGAGAGTATTTGCTACGGTAGAATTCATATCTGAATATCGAGAGGTGGAATGCTCGCCTCGTTGAGGAATCCTCAACCGAAATAATCGCCCAAACTCCATTGTTGTATTTACATTTAATAATCAAAATCCAAACTATCGTAATAGGAGAAACCATTTAACCTAATCAATCAACTTCACCCTTAAATTCGCAAGTAATGTCGGTATTTTCACTAAATTGCCCACACCCAATACGTCGTTCGAATTACGGTCCATCGCTCGAAGTGAAATTCATGTCACAAACCTGCTGATGGTTCTAGTAAATAGTTTGCTGCTATTTACTAGAACCATCAGCGTGCCTGTGGCACGAACCATGCACATGTTGTCCCAGTAACCAGAATTCGTCCGCTTCTTCAACTGAGCGTAGGTGCTTAACTTAATTACAACAATATGCCAGAAACATACCTTTTCAGCCGCTAGATGAAGGCAATTGTAGCTGGGAAAAGCGGTACGACCAGGATTAGAAACGTCGCGTTCTCTGGGAGCGATGTGTTCTTACTCGTAGCAGCATGAATTGTGCTCTGAAACTACCAACACTCTCGCGGCCGAGTAAATTAGTGCTATCTATATTAAAATCTCTCCTAAGATAGTTGGGAAGGTTTAGTATTATGGCTACTCATGAACAACGAGGATGACGGGGAGATAATTCACCGTAAGACGGCTTTCATATGGCGTTGTCATCAAATCGCCGTTTTGTACACACAATCATTGTGGTATGATGCCTTCACAACCGTGGAATTTGGAAGACCCAACGAAACGGTATGTTTCGAAGGGAGGAAATTGTCTTCTTTGCAAAGAGGAAGCAAAGATCCAAATATTACCAGGCATTGTCAGTAACAGGTTCCTTTGCACAGATTGAATGATTTTTTCTAAAACGATACGATGACGCAATAAATTAAAACGTTTACACATTTGTAATAAATGTGTGAAAATAATAGTAATACCATTTCTTTCTTCAAATAAATTGGTAAGCTATATGTTGAACCAAAAATTTAAAAATACTATAGGTATCCATTGAGTAGGGTTCCGGACAGCCGAGCGGTAGCGCCGGTTAGAAACTCGGTCCATGCCCTCGACGGCGTGGGTTCGAATCCCATCCGAGACCGGGCCCTCCCCTGTATGAGAGGAGTGACTATCCACATACATAAGGGAAAAAGTCTTGTAAGCCCTTCATGGGGCAGGCATGACCAAGAGGTCGTTACGCCAAGAAGAACAAAAAGATCCATTGAGTATTTCCTTAATTTCAAAGAGTAGATCTCTGAATCAAATCTTGGAAACCAAGTACCGCAGAAACGGTATCGTATTAATTTGAATGTATTTCTGCACCTTGCGGGATTCAGCAAAAATATACCCAACATAGGATTTCCTCCATTTCAACTCCAGCTATTATTATTGAGCCGGTATTTTGATAAACTGATTTTAAATGGTCTCCGCCGTTTTTGTTGAAGCGAAAAAAGGGAAGTGGAAGGAATTCCTATTGCAAGTATACATCCCCCCCCCCCACCCCCACCCGTTAGAAGAAGCTATATATAAACTCCCAAAGTTATTTGTCAGTGAGAGTGACGTGAAATTTATTATTTGTAATGCCTAACAGAAAAATGCAAAATCGAATCCTATTCGAATTTCAGTAAAGCAAACAAAAGTTCTGACGAATTACGAAAAGGAAGGAAAGCGTTCGAACAGATTTGGTTGCGTCTGTTGGAAGAAGACTTTATATGTTTATCTCGTTCAACCAGGCACACATTAATTGCGGTTTCATCCAACCGCGGATCAATCAGGGTGAGAAAGGTAGAAACATTGTTAGATCGGAGATCTTTGGCCTCCGCGCAATGTCAAAAATTGGATATATAATGGACCTCGTAGAATCGATTATGGCCGGGAGCAACACAGCTATCCCCAAAAAGCACACACAGGAGGTGATGGCGGCTCTTCGATGCGTTAGTGGCACGAAAGGGTGTAACCACGGTGTATTTTATCTTCACCTTAAATTCACCAATTGGATCATGCGTTCTGATCATACTCGAAAACGAAGCGAGAGTAGAAAACGTGACGATATCAGAGATCAGAACGTGAATGATAGCAAGGAGAAACAAAATATCGCATGCTTCTTATGGCCAGCCAACATCAACCCGGTGAACCTATTTCAGGATACAAATTAGAATTTGCTATGCTTCTTAAAAAAGAGAAAACTAAGACAATCGATCATTAATCATTTTCTTAAAGTTCGCTGCCCATGAAGCATCTCAAAGTGTATCTACCTCTGCTTGATTTTTCCAACATTGGTTAATTGATTATGTTAACAGAGGAATGCAGAGGCATCGGCACCTGTGTGAACGTGCGAAATATTATCAACGTTTTATCGGTTAGGATAATTTACAATCCAGTTCTCTTTCCCGAAATGTCGTGAAAGCAACCCCCTAGGCAGATACAACCACCACTAGATGTTAAATAATTTGCACGCCAAAACCTCAATCCAATAAAACCATGAAATTATCAACTTCAATCAAAAAGCCATAAACGTCACCGCCTCGCGTGCTAATTCAGATGAAAGGTGGTGGCTTTCAATTAACGCTGCCACCACAATTGCCGAGGGCTTGTCCGACAAGGCGGTGCTACTGTGCGAAGTTGTGGAGACCACTGCACTGAAACCAGAATGGTGTTGCAACCAAGGATGGCATCGTCCCTGGCGATGGTTGCAGTTTGCTGAGGTCATCAGAAGCCCTTGAAGGGGAATAGAGATAAGAGAAGGTAGTTGGCCGATGGACCGAAGAGAGGAAACCGAAGAACCGCTTATCTTTGATGTCCACAGTCTCAACGTTTGGTTAATAGTTTACACGCCACGACGCAGAGTAGGAGAATTACAAACGTAAAGAATGATTAATACGGCCCATAAAGCCAACGAAAAGTAAAGAAAGTTGGCGTTGTTCAAAGGTCCAAATAAAACCGACAGTTAATAGATTTATATGGCCATGCATATGAGGGCACACTCTTTCTTCATTCCTATTCCCATTTGTGGGAGAGGCTTTCTAAAATTATTGCCATCATCCGACAGGCGATGGCGAGTGGAGACGGACGTTTCATCAATTGAGGTAGAGGCTGTCATTTTGGTGTGTGTTTGGCGATCCAACGGCCGACAACCGAAAGGCGGCGACAGGGAACAGTCAGCTTAGGGATTGTCGATGTCACGTTTTTAATTTAATTTCCTACTTTAAACCCACGTGAATGTAAAAGTACAGCACACCAATTTCTGACTAGCTGAGCTACCAGATTTACGTCTAAATGCCAACCAACAGGCATGCTCGACTCATGAAACTATTGAACAATGGAAAACCCATCTAGGGCCAACGATGACGTCTCCTAAACTAGGGCCTAAATCAAATTTCCTTATAAATTTAGGAAGCAGGGTAAAGAGATATTAAACCACAGGTACGCGTACCAAAGAATGTTCCAGGAAGCAAAAGGCTGGTCACATTACCCGATGGTACTAGGGGCGCGCTTCTCGCGTGTCTATCCTTAGCAACTAATCGCACTAGATGATGTGATACATTTGGTGACGGATTAAGGGAACGGCCTGAAACGGCAGCGTTTGTGAGGTGTTCTCACACTACACAGCTCATCCGAGAGTGTCTAGATAAGGATCACTTAGGACGCACTCGAAGGACGAGAATACCGCTTACCTTCCATCGGCATTCCATCCTACAATTTTTGTTTACTTCAGATTCACTCGACCGTACACAAAATTGGAACCAACAGTGAAATGGGATCCAAAAGGAACATATAACGAAAACAAAACTGTATGGAAGCTTCATAATACGCTCACAGGAGAACAAAACCGACCTCTATCCATGTGCTCTCTGATCTCGTCTGAGCCTTTCAAAAATGGTATAATGTACGCCTAAACGGGAAGACGGCGTCGCTGGTGCAACTTTGACCAGATTACACACAGAGGGCATGATAACGTTGTAGAAGCAAAGACTGACGAACAACTGAATATTTAACCGGAGTGTGAATCAACCAACATTTGAGGGCACTGAGCAACTTGTGTAGACAGAATCATGGCAGGATAACTGTTAGTATAGGGAAGGCAGCAGCAATTATGACTCGAAACAAAAGGATGCATTTTATGCTCGGCGTTTGCATCAAATAACAGGATGACTCTTTTGCTGTTCATTAGGATAAGTATTTAATGCTTCTTGTATAAAATATTCTATCATGCGGTAAAATAATTATGGCACAAGCGCATTTTGAAAAGCTTACAAACTTAGACCATTAAGGATTTGAAAAAATTATTCATCACTTCAGATGAGAACTAGTGTCTTCATCAATCTTGTTACACAGGGGTGCGATGCGTTTATACTAATTTCAAGATTGTCACAGAATGCGAAGTTGCAATGTTTTAGGTTGTGGCCCATGTGAAGACTTTAAATGAATGTGACAGTTTAAATCAGTCGAATGTAGCTAACGCTGAATGGATAAACTTCGTTGTCATAAGTTTGGCGTGGGTGATAGTGGTGAGGTGAGGTGAAATGAAACAGTAATTTGTGCAAATGCGCACAGCTGGGCATCTTTTGTATGAGTGCTTGAAGTTGACGTGGGTTTTGGAATGGAAATAATAATTCTTCGTTACGACAGTGGACTTCTGTTGCATAGGCAAAAACGCCAAACCGAAATAAAATTTCATAATCTCCGGAAGATTCGAACAGTTGGAACGAACAAGCAGCGACAACGAAACTGCTTATTAATGAAAATATGATGATTCTGGAGACGTAACGACGATTGTACTTATCCCATTGCAAATGCCCCGGACAATTTTCCTGGGATAGGTCAAACCGGAATGAACCAAGTGCATCCTTAAGGCAAGATTTAAGAGCTCAACCATCTCAAGACACGCCACTGTCGTTTCGTTGGCGTGGCACCAATCACTTGACCGCACATTTCCGCAACCTCAACAATTCTCGCACAAACATAAGAGAGAGAAGATGATTTAATGGGACCGTTGGACCACCGGGCCGTCGTCGTCGTCGTCTTCGAGGTCGTGGATGTTGTTGGAAAATTGAGGTAGAACTAAGGCGAGTTCAAAGATGCCAGCGGTGCAGCGGAGAGATGAAATCTCAAAGCCCAAGAGTAAGAAGATACAGCTATGCAGGTTGTCTGCCTGCATCTTGATGAATGGCGTTTCTGCTCCGAGGACAAACACGTTAACGAAAGGGCACGAAAGCCCCTCCCTTCTTATAGAGCTTCCTCTATTCTCTACTATAGCAGAACAACACGGAACCCCCCTACAGACCGATGATTAGTGCGCAATTACTCACAAGACCTCTCATCACGGGAGCGCACGGGATGACGTCGACGGAGACTAACAAGCTCAAAAGACCGGTTGGATGCCTGGCCAGTTTGGAAGAGACGTCGTGCATGACGCCCGGATCTTTTGCATCGAGTTTACGAGCGAAGAGAAAGCGCGGCCTACAACTTGACGCCGCGATGGTAAGGGGTTTGCGTTTTATGCGGTCTGCCCTTTTCCACCGCAACTCAAGAATGACGACCGGGAGCACACAACCCACCCGGGAGTTTCACAGATCTTCCACCTTCTACTACACCCGGGTCGCATTTATTTGCATTGATTCGATGCATTTTCAATTTGAAGCCCATTTAGCATGCAATTATATCATTATCTTTTCTTCGGCTCATCGGTCGGCGCAAGGCAACAACATTCAACGTTTCCCGTTGTAGCATCGCGTTCGTCACGTTTATGCTTCCCTTGCCCTTCCCTTATGTAGACCGTTTCTTTTGTGAACCGTAAATCGTAAAACGTTTGGGTGAAGAAAGGGTTAAGCTCGAGCATCACGTGAGGCAAGATGCAGCTGAAGAAATACTTGTCAAGCCCCCATCAAAAATGTCTTGCGTTTGGGTTCCTCTCACTTTTTTCCTTTTTCTTGTTGATGATGGTAACTAAAAATGTATCAGGCACGAAAATGGAGCGTGCAGATTCCAAAGAGTGGCAGCTTAGCAAATCATCACAAAAAAAGTGAACGACGTAAAGGAAAGAGAGCCAATCTGCTGGTTTTACTAAAAAAGTTCTAGAGCCTTCAGGGTAAAAAGGAAATGCATTACGTCTTTGAACGGTACCCGAAACGATCTCTTTGATAGAGGAAGGATGAACCACCGTTGGGTTCTCCATCATAAATTCTGACGTCGTAATCATAGTTATTGGTGCACGCAATTGCTTGTTAGTATATTGATTTTCCTTTGCCCGACGATTTCAATTTCTCATCCTGAAGCCTTGGAACCATCAGCATGTAAAACAGAGGCTTTGTAAAATAATCGCCGCTAATCACTTGTTTGAATAGTGCACGCGTCTCACCCCGTCATTCACTATGGAACGATATAACAAACGTGGATGAAGAAATTCACGAAAAAATTAAAAGCACGACTAGTATGAGGAATGTTCAAAATTGCAGCATCACCACGAGCTGTCGACCTGTTCCTCTCCTTGGCAAATTATAGAGAGGATAGAGAAGAGGGGAGTGAATTGAACCGTAGCATTAACCGATACGAAAAAGAAGCAACTGATCGATAGTGCATTGATGAACACATTGTGCTGCAGTGCTGATTGTGCAGGTATGTTTTTCAACATCAGTTTGCATCAATCGCGTCCTTTCGTTACTTGAAGGACGCCCGAGGGTTAGAGAAAAACAACATCGGAGGACCACAACAAAATGCTTTACCTGCACTTTCTTCTCAGTGTACACAGTTGATGAACAATAGCTTTATTTATTGATGGAATATGCTTCCATTACATACCTCCTGGCGGGAGGTAAGGGTGTTCTATTGTTCTCCATGTTTCAATATGCCGGAAAACCAGGTTGCTGATGACGTTGAGCAGATATGATTGCGCGCGTAAGAATAAGCTCGAAAATTTAGAGGTTCTCTTACGGAGGTTACGTGGCCTTTGGGTCACCTGCAGTAACCTAACTGTTAATGGATTATCATTATGTATTATTCAAACGTACAAGACCAGCACACGTCTTTCCTCTTCGTGCAATGAAATGGTAATGTGTAAGCCATCCAATGAAAACATATCCTTACTGTGTTAACCTACAGTATCAGTTCGAGTATTTTTGTTTATGTTCAAAGTAATTAATGAAAAGCAGCGAACATTGAAGATTTAATAAATATTGTATACAAAAATTAGAAAATAGCCTTCGTTTTAGCGTATCAACTATTGGCAACTTCATTCTCTATGTGTTATTAGGGTATGACCGTCCTACCAAAAGCCTCCGTTGGAGCACATGGCAAGTTTGGGCGCACATCAAAACGTCACAGATGCAAATGCAGTCATCACAACTCGTTAGCTTGTAACCGAAATTCGTTCCGTGAGAAAAGGAGAACCAAAACGACGGCAGCTCGTTATACGAATACAAAAAGATAAATAAACAGGGCCAATCAATCGATTCCGCCACAGCGGAACACCACCCGTAAACAGGATTGAATTGCATTCGAATGCTCTTTTCCCATGTTTTCAAAGATTTCCCCAGTCGGTAGACGTTTTGCTTATTCTAATAATTGAGAAATTAACATATAAGCAATCATGAATTCGCCTTCCATTGTGGTCCATCCTCCGTAAAGCGGCAGTCCAAAACGAAATGCGATTGTAGGGTGCGAAGAGATTATGATGGAGGGGGAATCCTGAAGAATCTCTGCTGGTATCGTTGCAGCGAAGTATCTTTAAAATATCGGGGCGATGTACGTCGGTGCCATTCCGGGATTATGCAAAATCCCGAGACGGTCTGCTGCTTCTTGGCGTAACGACCGTTTTCGGTCATGCCAGCCCTTTAAGGATTTACGATACATTTTGCCTTTGTGTACGAAGATAGTCAGTCGTCGACTCGTACAAGGGCCTTCTCCTCAGGTCTCAGTTGGATTCGAACCCACGCCGTAGAGAGACGATCACAGTCTCACGTTGGAAGAAAACTCGAGGGTTTAAAAAGTTGATTGAATATGGATCTGGATTGATTTCCCTTTTTGTCCGATTTTATGTTACTTAATTTCAAAACCATTGCTGTTTGGTATTTAAAAAAGTTGTATTTTATTTTCGTGTTTATAAAGACACAGCCTTGGTACAGCCTTTTCAAAACATCTAAAAACTTTACAGAACTTCTACAATCCCGAAACAAATCGAGCATGAGTTGAACGAGCCGGCAGAACTCCGAAATTCAATGCGTCTCCCAAAAATCTGCCTCATGTGGTTAACATTCTTCACAAAATCAATTCATTGAGACAATTCCTTCCAATACCACTACGGCTTGCATCTCATCTTGCTAACGGGTTTTTCCAGTAAAAGCTGGTACACAGAAGGTAGAGAGTCTTAATTAAAATTCTATGGTGTCCTGTGTGGATCGCCATTTCGGAAAACCAGTAGGACAGTCCACCTGTACGACAAATCGGAGTTGCAACACCCAACAGAAGTAGGTGGTAGCTATATCAAAATAAAAATTAGAAACTGAAAGTAAGCTTCTCCAAGACGTAAACGATATAACGACGACGACGAAGGAGAGCTAATAACGAAACGAGCAAACAGCAGTCCCAATCGATACACTCCAATCGGGTTATTCATTGATTGAAAGAAAAATTTCAATCTGTGAAGAAAGGACAAGTAGGACTACGACTAGGGAGCAATGGAAAGCAACACCACAGGAGCTAGTTTGAATAAGGAATGGGGTGTGGAGCATAACGGACGACGCCCGAGACGCCTGCCTGAAGGATGTTTTCGATGTGCTGATCTTATTCTTGTTGTGCTGGGAGTTGGGGATTTCGAATCAGCCACCCTCCAGGCATCATTGGATAGAAACAAAAAAAAAGGTAGCCTCATGGCGTAAACAGCAACATCAGGGAGCGTACCTCACACAGCTTCTCCTCAGGAAGAACCACAAAAAAGGTGTCGGATATGGTCGGTTTAATGTCGGCGAGAGAGTCTCGTAGAACTGCGGGAAGTTCTTCTGAGTCGTATTACGTGATATTTGGCCGTTCAATCGAGATATTCGGTTGGCTTTCCAAGGTACAGAAGCAGAGCATTGATGCAGCAGCAGCAGTAGCATGAATGCTTCATGGCATATTGGCCATATGACACAAGTGCCGTGAAGAAACGCAAGAGATCCACGCAGCGTGTGTGCAAATCTACTCATGAAAGGTCATACGCATCAGTCTTGACCCATCAGTCTTGACCCTCCTACTGGGTGGGGTTGCGATTGGCCTTAGTCGTCGGCCTGCGCAAAAACTTTGTGGGGTATTTCGTAGGAGAGAAAATAAAGAAGCAGCCAAGAAGCGTTCGTTGCAGCACTATCCTCTTCTCTCGGGAGCCAAATGAAAGAGGCTTAGGTTGTTGCAAAAAAAAAAATATCTCTTCCGTACAGATGCCTTTGATACAGACGACAATGTTATAACTTTCCCCACGTGTTTCTAGAATGAGATTTATTGCTTGCGACAAAGTTCCTCAAGAGTGCCAAATCCTAATAAAAAAGCGACAGAGTATGCCTTAGGGTATCTTAATGACTAATTAATGTGACAGTGCCTTATACTGACGGTACGGTACTTACAGAAAAAGAGACTCGCACGAAAGATGTCAAATTCGAAGGCTAAAGTAAGGATGACAAGCCCTTGAAGAACAAGTATTGCTTAATTCGTCCCATGGGACACGTCCCATCTCTGCTTGTCACCCGTAGAGAAGTGGAGTTAATATTTAATTTCAAGGCGTTTGTGCTGTTTCATACGCCACCGGAATCGGAAAAGGAACAAATCTCGAAAAAGGTTCGAACCGGTAGGATATCCGATTATGCGACTGAAGAGGTTTCTGCTGGCTTTCTCTCTGTTTGTCGAGTACGTCCCGGTAAGAATAAAGTTGGTGGTTCGATCCCAAACAATTCCGAGATGCCTTTTCTCAATCTGTTCGCACGATGCACTTCGCTCGACACGCTCATCGAGTGATTTATGAATTACAGTGTCAGTTTTCCACAAAATCGGTTTTCTCACTTTCAATCAATCCCTATCCTTCCCACTAGGATAGGGAAGCGCTTTTTCGCTTTCAAACTCATCACCATCTCCGTGACGACCTTAGACAAAATTCCGCGTTTCCACAGACATAGGAAGACCACCGACTTTTTGCCCTAAGTCCTTACGCTTTTCTACACCACCGGAAAAAGGAGCAAACTGGTCCATCGGGCAGATTTAGGATTAAAACCCGAGTAAACCGCTTCTCCTCGGGCAACAAAATCCAAATGACAGCAACAAAGTACGATGTAGTGATGGTTCCACAGCAGTCGGCCAAGGGTTGAACAAAACAGGGTAGCTTTTCATCCGGAATGGATACCGAGTCTTCCTGAGGCGGAAACGAAGATTGGGGAAGCTTAAAGCAGCCGTTGGCTTTAGGATGTATACCCTTTTTCAGACGACTCTATCCAAAAGTGGGAGCTTAACTTGTATTTATGGAGTTTTCGTTCTTTGCTTTGAAGTTTTCGTTTTTCATGCTTTTTTTCACTTTCAATGTAACTTAGTAAAGCTGTGACGAAACACATTTAAAATCTCACAAGCTAGACCGGACCTAGCAGAAAAAAGGTCAAGCCACTTAACACGAATAACAAAATAATTAAATTTACAACCGTATGCTTTTGAGGCTATAAATTAGCATCGCCAATTGTTTGTGGGGAATCTGAAAAGGGATCCTTGCAAAGAACGCCTCTACAATAGTATTCAACTGGCTAAAAATGTAAAGGTCATCCATTAACAGTCGAAGTAAATCGATCCGTCTTGACCATTGACGACCTTGCCTCGTTTTTGCACGCGAGACGACACTGAACACAACGAACACAAATCGTCTCCAGGAAGGAACAACACGGTTGTGTGAAAACGGCGATGGCAGGATCATCAGTGGCATGGGAGAACTTTATTCTATGACGCATGACGCGGTGTGCCGTCCCTCTCCTCCTTCGTCTACTTTTCATGAAATGTCTGCCAATATAAGAAAATTCGTTTGCCCTTCGGCGCGCTCGACAGGATTTGTTTGATTATTTGTTTTATTTCGTTTACTTTATTTATGCTAGAAAATCCGTTCCGGCTGCTGCTTGCAATCGTTTGCGAACAAAACGACACTGCCGGAAGTCTTGTTGTTCCCAACGAATTTTGAATTACGGTTGGTTTGTATTGTAACGGTAAGTTTATTCATGGAAGAAACTTAGAAAGACGAAAGAAAACTGCTCTCGGAGAGAATTTCAGATGGTGCAAGGAAGCAAAAGCCGACACACAAGTCATGCGCGAAAGGACCCCATCAGCTGCCGGTAGAACAAGGTCAGGAGGTAGCAAGGACTAAAGAGAATGCCTTTCCATAGGTTCGATCCCGAGAAGTCACGCACAGAGAAGATTCTAAAAGAGATACCGTATAAGAAAGTGTACCGAACCGTGAAAAATAACTTTCGCCGTTGCAACGGATAGATCAACTGCAAACTGCAACTTGGTCGATCATAAGTCTTCTCGCTGGATATTTACGACCCAACGCGCCTCCATGGGCCAGGTGTTATGGCGCTTCATGTTTTCCTCGGCTCCTTCCCTACTCTTAAAAGCGGATGTGTAATTGTATATGGAAACATCATGCATGTAAGTGAACTACGGTGACACCGGAATTAAATGCCCAAGTAACGCAATGCGTGGGACAAAACTCTTGCCTCCATGAGTTGCTCAAGGGAGGACGCGTTGACAGGAATATAATGAATACCAAATGATTCCGGGACACATTCTCCAAAGCAAAACCAGCGTTTCTTGTGTCACAATAACGCCGGTTGATGCTGTTTGACACATGGTGCTGCTGTTAAAAGATAAGAATGGCAGACACGGTAGGCAGTGGTGTGAACTAAATAGAACGGATTTCGAAACTCATGAAAGAGAGAGAAAGTGCTAGGCGGACCAGAGGGAAAGGAAACGAGTTTTGCATCGAAATACGTAATTTCCATGCAACCGATTGTGTTATTCCATCTGTCAGCCGAGACTCCTTCAGGTTTTGGAGG
>KE525336.1:567523-586524 GCA_000441895.2 Anopheles sinensis | reverse complement strand
TGAAAGATCTATTTTGCTATTAATTTCACTCCTGAAATCGTTCCAATTTGCATTCTTGTAGTCAAAAATGAGATGATTTCGATAATTGTTGTTATTTGCGTTTCCTATTGAGAAAGTAACTGGTAGGTGGTCGGACGTTAAATCGGTGTGAGTTTTGAGGGTAGAGAGATCTATGAGGTTATTTGTAAGGCAGATATCTATTGTGGATGGGTTTCGAAGAGTCTCCGCCGGATGATATGTGTGAGTAGCAGGGTTTTGAATCGTAAATCTTCCTGTTTGCGAGGAAAATAAACTAAAACAAATAAACTCTTTCCCAGCTACGTGATGCAGTCAAGAGGAAGAGGATGATATGCGGGTATCTCTAAGCTCAATAATCCGTAACTGTGGTATAAACTGGCAACAAGCGACCCTATCCTGCCACCCTTAGGTTCGGAGTGTGTCCTAATCAAAGCGGTTTCTTGTTTCACCAAAATCATCATTGTCATCAATACTCAGATCAACCCGGGATTGGAACGTTTTTCAGAGGCAAGGTACACTTGAGAAATAGTTTTTGCCACAGGAATCGATCTTTAATGAAAGGGAAGAGAGAAAATGCACGCAAAACTCGGATAGTGTTACGGTGAGTCCTTTCTCATCTAGCTGTTGTTTGTTATCGTCTGTAGTGCCAAGGTTCTCTTCTCCTTTTCGCATCGACGTCGTTAAAGCCAAAACCAAAGACGTGTCAAAACGTCCAGGTGTGATTCGATTCTGCTAATGGATTGCTGATACAACTTGATCCGACCGTGTCTCATCAAAACATGAAGCGTGTCCTAGAATAGAAGATCCTACGATGTGGTCGACAAATGCATGTCCCACAATACCCCTGAATATCCGCAACGATTACCAAACTGTATGGAATGAGAAATCCTTTCGCTCACGGCAGAAAATGAAAATCGATTTGGGTATTTAGTTCCAATGCCCCGTGCGATCTGGTCGAGCTCTTCGAGCAAGTACCAGTCATTGAGTTTAAACGGTGCGCTTTTGCTAAAAGGGGCTCTGTCGGAACGAGCTGAAACAGAACGAGAACCTGCCAGATAGTTAACCTTAATTCCCTGCTTCATTAGAGGGTCCCGTCGACGATGCGGCTGTTGGTCGTGTTTATACTTTCTGCCAGCATCGGCAAGCAAGCGCTGGACATTGTCAAATTTAGCTAGATTAAAAAGCCTGGAGGTCACGATGTGCACAAAAGAAACAACCGCTTCTCATGTATGCCGTTCTTATAGTTGCCGCGTTGCACCAACTTGACCCAGTCTGAGCTCACAAAATTCCAGTAGTGAATGCCTTAATGCCAGCAGATAAATTTGCTCAGCTCGTGAAAAATGGAAGGAAACAATTTGAACCTAAATTCCGCAGAAGAAAACGGAAAAAAATCCTGCAACGGTAGACGGTAGGTCCCAAGAAGCGCGAGATCAGAAGAAATATCAATTGTATCCCGACCTATATGCGGCAACTGCCGTTCACGGCAGTGCTTTATCGGTTGGGGTCAATGTATTTCCCGGTCTGATCTTCTGGTGGTGGATTTTATTTCTTGAATTTATTTCCACGTCGGACACGGTATACCAACATCCTGAGTCCGGTGTTGCTAACCATTGGGATATTTTCCACTCCAAGAAACATGTCTCCACACCAAAAGAGCACTGATCTCCAGCAAGATGTGTCCGGAGACACCTTTCTGCAAAAGAGCACGCCTCGAGAAAATAAAACGATGAGGTAGGGAAAACAAAAGTGCATAATGATCTGCTTGGATATTAAGGTTCACGAGCTGTGGATCGTTGTCGTTGATGTTTCAGGCACCGGTAGAGTATGCGTACGCGGACGGGAAGACACTGTGAAGTGAAGTTATTCGAAATCGTGTAGTGGCTACTCAGAGTGGAGATAACAAGGATGAGAAACGAACAAGGAACAAACTTTTAAAAAACGAATGTATGTTTTCATTGGCATATCTAAACCCCCTAGGAGGGTGGATAGATGTTTTTCTTAAACGAGACACCAGAACTGATAAGACCACTGCAAAACATGCGTCAAGCAGCGTGATCGGGAGTTTATCTATCCGTTTAAAGTTGCGGGTAAATGAAATTTACATATTCGCCATTGGATACTGACTGGACACGAAGCCAGTACCAGATCCGGAACATAGAAAATTGTTAGTAGAGAATTAAACATGACACCAGCACCGTTTCCTCAAGGCAGAAGAAAAGAAACCCAGGGAAAGATTGTCTGCAAATGATAGTTAGTGGTGCGCGACATCATCCTCTCACCATTTACTATGGACAACTTCAGATGTGTTACACAGACCAGAATGGAACAACGGCACAAGGTAAAGCACAAGAAAAGAACCTCGAGCGGTGGCGAGTTCGCGAATCATCGCGAGGATCTGCAGCGGTGGATTGTAGTCCGTTTTCTGCAGACAGTCAAATGCCTTTTTTTTGGGAGATGTGGTGGGTAGTAACTATACCCTCGTTAGCCAATGACAACGTGCTTGTAACATGCTTCTTTTTCTTATTAATTTGATTCTTGTTTTTTTTAGCTTTGGACAAAATCGTGCGAATGCAGCATTATTTAGTACCTTAATATCGAAGCCTTTTACTGACTCCCGCCGAGGGTGACCGTCCAACTCCTCAGCTGATGACGCTGAAGGATAAGTTTTATTAATCCTTCAACGCTCACCTTTCCACACCGACCTCATCCTCAATAACATCTCCATCAGATTTTTTCTTAATTTGGTAAGCATTCACCGCGCACGGATAATGTTTCGTTTTATGGCAACCGGGTAACTTTCTGAAGATGGTGCGACCATAATCACGAGGGAAAGTTTTATGTTCATTCAAAATTATTATTCTTCCCGACGCTTCAATTTCGCTCAAGAAAAACTCTTCTTCATTTTTCGTGTTGCACATTTCATGAGATTTTTTTATTGAGCAGGAAGAAGTTTGAGCTTTTTTTCGAAATTGAAACAAGCCTGCTTGCCACTACCAGCAGTTGCAGCAGCAGTTTCAGGAATTGCGAGAACCCAACGGTTGCCTCCTGCTGATGAAGATGAGTGACTATGGTTATAACTTTACTATTTTATCGCAACTGACCATAACTTCTGCAATTGCTGGTTAAGGCAAGATGGAATGTGGACCAGGGAAAGGAGGGCGATGGAAGGCGATTTAGCCTACTCTGCTAGGCAGACCTGTCAGTATGTCCTTATCATACGGCACGACACCCTTTGGTGGCGCACGTGTTCCTTTGGGCAACGAAGCGACTCGAGGACAAAACTTTCTCTACGGTATTTATTTCACTTTTTGTCCTCCCTTCGAGATTGACTTTTTTTCACCAAAATATTGCACGGACGCAGAAAAAACCGCGAGGACGCATACTTTTGGAACCAACTTTTGTCACTAAACTCATACACCTTTTACTAAAAAAAGAGGCCCTTTTACTCAAAAAGCTTGATTTACGTTCCAAATGGCGAAGTAAGAACGGGCCAGAGTATTTGGGTAGGGTTTGGTGAAAATCCCTTCTAATATTCATTCGATGTCCAATGTACAAAATGTACAATCAGGAGGTTGTGAGCGGAGAACGAAAGGCCACATGGTGAGAACGTGTCTACGAACAATCTAAGACAATCAAGGGCCGGCTGTAACATAGAAGAAACAATTTAGTCTGCTCTACCCGGTTGCCTTCCACAACGAACGAAATACAACAATCAAGCGAAGGTGGATGAAAAACTGGAACGGATTCTGGAACTTTCTGATTTCTATCCTCGTCAAAATTCGCACAGTTTTTGTTTCATAAGTGTCTATCCAATGGCAAAATGTGACTTTTAGATGAACAAAACAAACGAATATAAAAATGTTATTAATTAATACATCAAACCAAATAAAAGAACGGGATTAGACTCAAGTTTTCTCAACTCAAAAAAACAAAAACTGATAAACGATTATCATACACAAACATGAACTATATTAACCTTGAAACACAATTGAAACAGATAAGTATTGGTCATTGACAATTTCCTTCTAATAAAAACAAAACCTTTTCTCTTACCTGACACGACATCCAGGAACTTGGTACAGTTAGAAGACATTCAGTTTGTGTGTGAAGAGGAGCCCTATTTTTATCGCCTCGGGCCAATCGAGGTTAGTTTGGTCAATGTCTATATTTTCGTTGGAAACTTCCCTTGCAAAAGGCGACCACTTTCGTCGGCGGATTTTGAAGCGTACTTTATTCTAAGCCTTCCGTAACAAGACATTCCCATTTCGGTGGTTGAAAGTTCTCTTTTGGTCCAAGAAAGTAGTTAATCAGACACAAAAGTGTTTTGCCATGTTCTGTTTGGTCGAGGAACGCTTGTCTACCGAGCGCACTTCCGATTGTTCCAGTCTCAAACGCTTGGGGCTCAAACTTTGGAGTTTGTTGTCAACATCAAAAGTGGCCTATCGTTTTATCGCTCTGCATAAACGGAATGTCAGCACAATCTACCCCAAAAAGTGGTAAGAATTGCTTACTGTCTGTGGTTGCCCGGGAGAAGACGTTCCAAGTTTGTTTCTTGAGCTCGTCTTGATTCTCTTTGAAGCAAAGTTTCGTAAATTTTCCATCTTATCTGAAGAAAACACAGTAAATGTACCTTCTCGAAAAGGCCTCGGGGATATCTGGTATTTTAGGCTGCAAAGTGTTTCATTCGATATAGAAGATGAACTTGAAAAGGGTGAGCACTCATGGGAAACACATCTGGAAGTTTTATAGCGTCACCAGACTGTCGCGATTTATGAAGTGCTAATGATAAGGGTATTTGCGGTAAGAACTTTTTGAACACATCAGGATTGAAGCAAGAAAAAAGACAAACGAGGAGTAAGGATGCAACAATTTTCCGGTTGGGTTCGGTAGAGAGAGTTCCAACTTTCTCCACCAAAATTAAGAAGTGCCTGAAAAAGATCCATCATCACCTCATTGAGAAAAAACAATCTGCTGTACCACTTTTCAATGCCAGAGATCCTGACTCTCGGAATAGTTCAACAAAACCAGAAGGAAGACAGCAGATATGGAGAGAAAGGGTAGATTATTGCTCTTAATGGTCCGGGTGTTGATGGATTTATCACCCCACGGCGACAATGCTCTTTTCTTTGTTCCGCATGGTTTTGATTTACTCTGATTCGGGGGAGTATTTTGTTTTGACTAGGGCTTGGACTGTCCCAAACTGCACCGAAACTGCATCAACCCGTTACAACAGGATCGTATCATTTTGTACCTCTCATCCCATGATACTGCATTCCACCTACCCTCTTGTCCGGGTTGACAACTTCAATCTAAAAGTAATCTGACTAACACCAACACGCACTTTGATGGCCAGGAAACCGGGGGTGATGGTGGTGGTATGAGGGTTTCAGAAAAATCCGTTGACACCGAAAATAAATGCCGTTGGTTGATGAGTTAATGGAGACCTGAGCCATCACCACTGTTTTGTGAAATGCTATCTTGTGGAGATCCAGGAGGTTAGAAATTTGGAGAAGTGTTTTGCTTGGAGGCTAACAAAGCAAGTTGTTCGTGGGCCATAAGTTTGAAGTTATTTGTGCATAAAAATGTGCAACGACGATGGCAGCTACCGGATCTAGGGAAAAATGAGCGAACACCGTTCATTCCTTCCTACACCTATTTTTCGTCTGGCTTGAGGCGCCAGCAGACCAAGTGCAACACTGACTCGGTCCATCCGAACGTTTGGAAAAGTGTCAGTGCATACATTGATCCCGTGTTTTTAATACAAGCTTCTCGGTCGCAGGACGGAACCTACTCTCAAGAGGAAAAAAGACTCGAGCCGGTGGAAATCTTCCGTTAACTGTCGACGCACTGGCGCGGATTCGTGGAGTCTGGCAAACAAGGAAAAACGAAAGTCAGCGAGCAAGATGTAATGCCAACGAAGGAAAAATTAGGCGACAAAAAATAAAAAGTTGTCTGTGTCCTTCGTCCTACATCCTACCATCGGAAGAGAAAAAAAAGAAGCTGCATGAACTAGAAAGGTAATAAAGGGACAAAAAGCATTCCTAAGACCTATTCTTCAACCCCAGTTGGTCGTTGCCGTCGTCTGGTCGCGCACTGCATACTCCCACGTGGCGAAAGGAAAAAAGCAATAGGCAGCCGATAACACGAACGCTATAGTAGTCGAGACTTGATAAGAAGAGAAGGGAGAAAACACCCGGCATGTCGGAGGCGACAAAGTACACTCTCATACGCCAATACTAATCATCTGCAATCTCTATAAAAGACTCGAGTAATGGTCCGGGAATTTAGCTTCAGGATAACCTTTAGCAGTAGCAGTGTACTAACAAACAAGAATCTTGACTCGAATGTAAACTTTTTTGTGAGAAATAATGTCTAAAATGCGGATGCATTAATAGAGGAAGGAGAAAAATCCATTTTTCGAAACGAAAAATTTATGTAACGCACAGATGCATCAGGAAAAACTCAATAGCTAGGCAAAAGAAAAATACAATAGGCTCAATAGGCTAGGCAAAATAGCACAGACTTTCTTTTCGTTGTTTGGGGTTTCGCAAAGCGGACATCACGGAACAGAGCACGGTGTTAAGCTTCACGAAAATCAGCACTTCGGGCAAAATACACGTACCATTGAAGTATGTTTTACAGCCTAGCAATCTTTCAGTTTTACGCCTGCCATTTACATAAATTGGAAAAATTGAACCCTTGCGGCGCGAATGGTATCCATTGAAGATTAAAAGGACAACGAAAAAAGCAAAAACGAAATACACGCCTCTGGGAATCCGGCAGCATTATTTTGAATGCGCCAAACAGAACCAAACTCCTGCAAAAAGCAATAGAAAAAATGGTACATTTGAAACACGATCTATAGCACTCGATTTTGTATTTTTGGGCGAGGCAAACTATTTCGAAAGTGGAATGAAATATAAAAAATAAATCATTCAAATGCCACCACAAACCAAATTTTTAAATTACAAAAGTTTAACTACTAGCATTCATGTTCATGTTTGTAGTTCATATTTTTCGTTAACAGTGATACACTCCACGGGCGATACGTTACTTAAAAGAGCGATCTTTACCAAATCATGCCTTGTTACTTCAAAATCATGCTACAAATTTAAGCTTTTCCAGTTAAAGAGTTTGCGTTTCTGTATATTTTTCGTTAACGTAACAAACCGAAAGGTGGGAGTGACGACGTAGTGGGTGATGATGGCAGTAAAGATTGAGGGATTTCAATCCACCGAAGGATTTTAATCGCGAAGCGAACCCGTGCAACATGAAAATGGCGGCTACGCGAAATTGGCATTCTGTCAAAGAGAGATGACCCCACGGAAAACTTTAGAAGCGGAGAAATTGGGGAAAAGTGGTGGAGCAAGCGAAGGGAAGCATACAATCATCCACAGATACAACGAGACTTGAGAAGGGTTTTTTACACTGGAGGTGCGGCCTGAACGGTCTTCTCTTATCCGTCGTCGTTTGCTATCATCAATTTCCTGGCTCGTTTACTCGAAAGATCCGGCGCCCCCGTGTGTGCCCCCGTGTGTGTGTTTTGTAAAACACACAGAATAATCACCTGCTAATTACATACGCGGCGGAAAGAAGGCAAACCCGTGGAGAAGGCTCCTTCGGCACCGCTGTTTCCAGGGACACCAAAGGGTTGAGAAGGTGAACGAGAAGGAGAAAGAAAAACATCATTACAGGAAGAATTGGCTGCGTTCGGCAAAGAACGAAACGCGCACATGAAGAAAGACTAACAACAGTAGGGTTTGAAGGTTAAAAATACGAAACGAATCGTTGCACAATCAAGGCGTAAAGGAAAAGCGAATGGAGCAGGTCGGTTTTTACGACCGTGCGCAAGGAGACGAACAGATCTCCACAAACTACCGTTTTGTCCATAACGCAGAACTACCCAAGACACAGCGGAAACGAGGTTACCGTTGACCTTCCCATGTGCGGTTTCTTCAGCCGTTCCTCTCTGGCACGCCTTGAGTCCATTGTTATTTAAAGAACCATCGGGCTTGGCCTGCGCAAACACACCTTTTCCTTGCTCTATCCCAAAAATCTTCAACATACACAAATGGTTTGCTACTGCCGGCAACCCGTAGTTTATTGCCGTTTTATAATTCAGGCAGTTTTCCGCATTCCTGATTACGCGCTAGTTCTGCTGTCGCGTTTTCTTTTAGTAGAACAATAAGTATGGTTTAATCGACCAGAGCCGGTAAATTGTCACAATAATAAAAGAACAAAATGTCTTAATTTCCACTGCAGTTGTAGAGAACATAGGATTAGCAAGAAACGTTAACAAGCGGAACTCATTGGTACTGTGTTACATTAAAAAATAACCAATAACTAATATTTGTTACCGAAAGCAAAAATTAAAAGGCATAAGCCACATACACCGTTCTATGGCTACCCCTGACCACAAGACCAACGCAAGATTCTCTCTTTGGTGTTGAAACTGCTGCACATTAGCCTTTGGTAACTCGAAGGTGTTAAGTAGAAGTTTTCCCCCTCATCAGTTCCATGGTATGCCACCACAAATGGCTTCGCATAGTCCAATGCACTCAAACATACACTCTCTGGCAGGGATCGTTGGTAATTTAATCTCCAGAAGGCAACTTCTAGAGGTCCAGGAGATGCGAAGCGAGACGAATGCCATGGGAAATTCCACTTCCCTCAACTATGTTTTTGTGGGGATGAGGAAGCATTCTGCACAACCTCTCTCCAACCTCCCTCCCAGGGTGTGGTTTTGTACAACACCTGATCCGTGATCTACACCGTGCTGCCAAAGTCAACACTCTGTACTGTCGAGTATCGAGTGCATGTCCAAAACAGCGACCTGATTTTTTGTTCTTCGTATCCTGCAGACAGACGCATACTATCGACTGGTTCATAGTATGAACACAAAATAACCGGTTTAACAATCATCATGCACTTTCGCGTCAACAATATGCCAGGGCCAGTTGTTTCAGGGCAGAATGTGTACGCAGATTCTGTTTTTTTTTATTCGTCTCACAGTATGATTTGTTTTTTGCGTCTTTTTCCTTGCTTCCTGGGTATTTTTCAAGTGGTCAAGTGCAATATGGTACTGCACCGTTCACGAAGAGCATCCTCCTTTCGATCCAGGAAAACTCGAGCAGAGTTGGCGGGGTGAGGCCAGAATAAATATGTGATCATGCAAAAACAATTTTTGCATCATGTTACTGCACTTATTGGATCCGTGTGTATTTGTCCGTTTGTCTGTCTGGCTGGCCGGGATGTTTATCTGTGCGTCTAAACAAACGCTCAAACGTAGGAGGAAGCGAGACAACATCGTGGAACTTCGTGGAGCATATTAGTTGAAATCTGCTTTACGCACAACTGCATATTATGACTCCGGTCTTTCGCACGTTCGATGATTTTTCTTTCTCTCTTCGCTCGATTCGCTGAAGCGCCATCAACAACTACTTTGCGACAAACAACGCACAGTCCGGCTCTTCATCCATGGGTTCCTTTTCCGGGGTTCAATAAAATTCAATCTCACCAAAGTCACAAACAAATAGGTTCAGTTCAATCGTGATCTGGCAGGAATAACCTATTTTCCCTTGTTTGGTGTGATTAAAATGGAAATGCAGTTCAACTTTGAGTTGCCATTTTTTCTGCATTGTTTCCAAGAAAAGATGCTTAGATTTCAGTGTTTGCAGCCTCATTACATCATCAATCGGTAGTTTGTAATTTTTTCCTGCTGCGAGAGTGTTTGCCGCAACATATTTACGACTCAAAGAGTAATGAATATAATGACAGTGGGAAATATCATACCACGCCACGAATTCTATCGGTTCCATATGCAAAAGTACAAGTCCCTCCGCACTGGATTTTGACATGTCGCACCACTACCCTTTTTCTTAATTTCTATTTTTATTATTCAGCAGGTCAGTACACACACCGTGCAACCGTCGCATAGTCGATCGTACGGCAATATTTACCTGTACCATGGTGCAGCTATGCAACAACCACCCACCCATCGTCAATCTACCACCACCAACCAGCCATGGCTAATTAACTTCGACGATGCTCGAGTGAGTTCTGTCGATAATAATCCGATAGTACCACACCTGATCGGGCGATAAATTTGTTTTTCTCGCCAGCAGCCCCAACCGGTTCGATTTTTGCCTGAAAGGATAAATTGAGATTGCTTCACCGGAGGCGGCAAAGGATTTCATGGCTCTGATTATGCTAATGAATTGTTTATGCTTAGCAAAGCAAATTTGGCGGACTACAAAGAAAAAAATACTAGCAGCAAATAGGATTTTTATCGTAACGATGATCAGTTTAATCCTGTCTACAAAACCAGGAGAATAAAAACAAAACATAGTAAACTCTATACCTACAAGTTGTAGTACACAGGGAGTGTATAAAACATTTGGATTATGTTTGGATTTCTTCATTAAATGAGTAACTTCATCTTCCAAAAGTCCCACAAACATACCTGCAATGAAAAGATAAAACAAAAGTTTATGAGTATTGCTAAATGTTCACTTTTATTTACGAGCCTATTTAACAAAATATCTTTTTTACGACAAAACTTACATAATCTTTTAATTTAATAACCGAAAAAGCCCAACAACGTAAATTCCAGATTTCTTTCCTTCGGCAACAGGACATTAAACTCATGCGGACAATGACATTATCGGGATTGCTCCAAAAACCAGTGTATGGGTTAACGTATGGCAATTTTAACGCGCATAAAAATACCCAAAGGCAGTTTTTTATCGCATCGTGAATTCATAATCTCGAGTAGCATAAATTGTTGGCCACTTTCCCAAGGGGTTTTCCGACACAACACGTGCAGTGGCGGTGACACGACATGATTTTACTAGTAATTTTACCTTCTTTTGATCTGATTGCCTTCGAAAAACAACGGTTCTTGAAGATGGAGTTCTATAAGTGCTCGATATAGCAAGACATGAAGCGATAGAGGTGGGGGTGTGATGTTGGAAGCAAGCATCTGAAAATATGTTTCTAAAATATGGCTCCTACCGGAAGACGCTGCACGGTTTGCGGTCGTTCTCAAACAACATGCCATGCACTTTTAGTAATTGAATTCATCAACCATGAAAGGGGTACGATACTTCACTTTGTGCTCCGTTAAACTTTGCCTTTGCGATTCACAAAGCAATACCTAATTTTATCTGTACAACTTTACCACCATCCTGTGGAGAGTGTGCCACCTAACCAATAAAACTTATCCTTAAAGTCTAATGGGTAAATTCTAGTGGCCAGCAGAAGCATTTTACTTAAAACGAAAGTTAAGGATACTAACAAGCTTTGCGAGGAATACGAACGATCTGACCAGTTATGCTTGAGAGATGCATTTTTAATTCTATCATGTTTATAAATAGCGTTAGTTTGCCTATGCATTTTATCCACACTGATTGTACTTGTTCTATTTAAAGAATACAAAATAACATTGCCATTGGAATGGGGACATCATATTGAAACGTTTATGTATAGGTTGTGGAGGAGTTGGAGGACTAATAAAATAGTAATAAAATTCATCAAAAATATTCTGCCACGATGATCTTATACGTTTATGATAATTATGCAACATAGGTCTTCCTTGTTCCATTTTAGAATCAATCTTCTCATTGATTTATGGTGTTGCTGTTAAAGAGATCAAATTCATCACTTACTGGAAACCATTCTAGGAAATCGTCGTAGGTGGGATGACAAATAAACGTAGAGACTTTTCACTACTTCCTATTTGACCGGAAGTTTGCTCTGACCTTCATTTGCTTTACAACCAATAAAATAACAAGCCACGTGCATCTAAATGGAAGTCGTATGCACTGCTGTTCAGTTAAGTTTATCGATGATCGATGGATCGTATTTTAAAATACATTTTATAACGCTCATCGTAAATAAAGCCTAGTGCCTATACTTACTGAAGTGTATAAAACCGTCGACAGAAATAAACAAAGCGTAAGCCATAATACAGCAACAAAACAGCGTAAAACAAACAAAATAAAATAAAACTCACGCACCTACAACGGGAAGCCACCAAAGGCAGGGAAGACAACTGTGTTTACTCAGCGATGGAAACAAAATAGTTTCAGTTACATTAAACAAGAAGAAAAAAGACGATCCTCGTGAATGCTTCCTTGAGTTGATCATCAGCGGGACACGTTAAGGTTCGTCGGAGAAGGAAACCGGGCTAGAATAATAAACGTTCGCTTTTCATATCCAAAAAGTCAGTTCCGGTCACCTCAAGAAACCGAAGCAAAACAGAAAATAGGACTTTTTCACGAGCTTACTCCAAGGAGATGAATTTCTTGTCTTTTTCCTATATTCAACGTTGGGACGCAGCTTTTGTATTTTCCTTCGCTGCCTGTGCAACCTTCTGACCCAATGGGACTCGTATCCAAACGCAAAACAATTAATAGCAATAAAATTTTAATTTATGACTTCGTTATTACATTTTATGCTCTTCCGAACCCGGAATACTGGCGGTGTGTGTGTGTTGCGTTTTCTCCTGGCGTTGGCATCCCCCCGTTGGCGGACCTTGTTGTTCCCAAGCGAAAAAAAAAAATAAACACAATCATAATCGCCTGTTGGGCAGAAAAAAATGTTTCAAGAAATAGTTCAACTAAACCGGTAAATAGTTGAAAGAGAATGTTCTTTTTTCACGGCAACGCCGAAAGGAGAGCATATGCCCCTACAACGAATCTGAAGCTTTACGCGCGGCTACCAAAAACTGAACCCAGTGACCCAACCGCATTCAGTGGAAATTAAAACTGGAGTACCTCACACGGAAAAATGTCACCAAGGTTTACGCCCGGCATCAGGGAGATTATCACCATGGCGGAGTGGAGTGGTGCGGTGGTGGCCTCAGGGTTGATGATTTATGGCCCAGGCGGGGTATCGGTAACCCGCGGGTAAGATGAAAGGTTGCAGAGGATGGGGATTGTATCTTCGAAGAGATTGCTTTAGCTTCAGGGGTTGCTTGTACCTCAAAACCAAAAATTCCGTTTCAGAAGAATTTCGAACTCCACTGTAGGAGACGTATGGTTCGGAGAATAATAAAAAAGGAACGACTGGGACCAAATACAAAAACAGAATACTTAAACAAACTGCGGGAAAGATGAAGGTCCAAGGGATACAGAATTTGAACCCATAAATTCAACATTCGAATCAACATCCAGCCACTAACCCTTACTAACTAATGTGATATACTTTCGTGGGTTTTGTGAGGTATCCGCACTAGGGATGAATTTAAATTTTGTTCGAAAAGACAATCTACCCTCAAAATTGGGTTATTATTCAACGGAGTCACGGCTATTGGTCTAGAAAACCACCAAGAAGTGTGTCAAATGCAAACACAACTTTTGAATAATGCCAAAACCGTTAGCGTTCATTTTCCTTTGATTGGACTGCTGAATATTTTAAAATGTGAAGAGTTTTACTAGCATAAGATGTTTTTTGTGAAGCGGTTGTGAATTGAAAATTTATAACAAATAAAACTTTGTTTATAGATTTAGATCATAATATTGTCCCAACTGTGAATTCTCCCAATCTAAACGTTGGTACTGGAAGATCTATCACCATGATGAAATGAAATGTGGCATTTTATTGCATCGCGATTGTCAAGCGGAGATGTAAACAAGCAATAATTTCATGTCACTGCAAAATTATTGTTTTCTAACCAGGGTAGTTGAAGATCGAAAAATTGCAATAAAAGATAGGATTCAGTTAGAAACAGCCGTAAAAATTGTCATTAAACAATTTTTTTATAATTTAACTTCGTTGGACCAAAACAAAAGTGAAACTGCCCGTTAAATTTAAAATCAATATTTCAGGACCGGAAAAGACACATTGGTGAAAGAAATTTCATTCTACTTTGATTGGCATACATATTCCAGTACATAAAAATGAACTATTGACGTGCCTTTCATTTCAATAACCACATCAGGTGAGCGTTTAAAAGGGAGGGCAGACTTCAAATAACCTACCCGGGCACGTGGTTAATGCATCTAAACCCCGGTGCACAAGAATAACTTCAGAGTGCAGTTGCAACCAGAAACGTGAGAATGTTTTCCATTCCTGGACGCGCTTCACCGCCAACTTGTAAAGAAAACATTAACTACATTCAAATACCAAAAAATAAAACGGGACGAAGAAGGCACAACAGAAAGAGGCGTGTCCAAAGATTCGGAAGTCCATGCAACGCAGAGACTGTGTCTCTCGACGTTCCTTAGCCCCAACGAGTTATGGTTCTCTGAAAAGAACGAAGAACATGCTTGGGTTACGTGTTCTCCGGTTTTTATTTGCTTATTGTCAACACATGTGAATGCATTATGCCTCTAACAACGCCACACGGTTCGATTTGGTATTGGAATCCCAACGCATGTTCGCTTTATTAGTTCTGGCCTAAACAAAGATAAAATCATTCCCGATAGGGCAGCTCCTGGTCGGATCTTGCTACTAACTGTGATGTCTATTTGTTTCAATCAGCTTCTTGGGATGTTTTTCTGTACACCTCAACCAAAAGAACGAAACTTATGTATGGATGGATCACGTATCAACTGGAAATTTATCTGAGACAAAGCTGGAATGACAAAACGTGAAAATATAATAGAACATCATAAACCACTTGAGAAAACAATAATTAAAATGGTACACAGCATCGTAACGATGGAACATGACGGAACCATTCTTCCATCAACACCGTCACTACATGTAGCGGTTTGGCCTCAGGCCGTCATACATCAATGGAAGTTAACGGAGAACTCCTGGTGGCAATATCGTGGAATGGAAAATGGAGCCATCAAATATTTCTGGCTACAGTATAGCATTCCTACATCAGACCAATGTTTCGGGCTTAAGGGCAAGGCTTCGACACAAAAACCACTCTTCTGTAGCGGTAGCAGGCAATAAACGGTTATGACATACGGTCGATCATCCCAAAAATTGGTCTCCCCGCGGTTTCGAACCCTTCGACGGTTTGCCTTAGAGGACGACTCCGAATATCGGTCGACCAAACAAACCACGAAAAAAGAAAACTCTTCTTCCTTTGGGTATCCCAAATCATCACATTTTGACTGGGGGGCTCGGCACGCCTGTCCGGCATGTTGATTTTGTACAATATTTTATCTGGTCATAATAGCCCCAAGACGCCTTCCAAAATAAGCTTAGCGAGACGGTGGTGGCAAGTGTGGCAAAAGAGTTTCGATTATTGTCGACAAGTTCTCTATCGACGATGTCAAAGGAGATGATGGAGAAAGGAGAGGGACAGAATGAGATGAGGGAGATGATTCCCCATCGGTAATGCTTATCCTCCTCATCCTCCGACAATAAGAAGTCGTGATGTATTGGAAACGAATTTTCCTATTCGTTTCCACCGTCATGTTTGAAGCGAAGGCTCGCGTGGCCACAATTGTGTACTACTGTAGTGTGCGGCTAGACTAAACTGGCACATTTGTTACGATAATCCGAGACAGAATGCCCCGCAGCGATGGGATCTACGGTTGAGGAGAATGCGGTTAGAATTTACGGTTATTTGTACACCATACGCCTTCCTCCACCGGGAACAACTTCTTTGCATGGTTGAAGTGTTTCTTGTCGCACATCTTCACGAATGAATTCGATAGCTCAATCGATGACTGCGGAAAAATAGATGCGTCGACACCGCGTAAAGGAAAGGGTTTCATCAGCTCCAACAATCTTTATGATATCAGGGAAATGACTACATTTTCGATGTTGTTTTTTTGGGGACCAGCAATAGCAATAGAATAATAATTGCTCCATCTTCCGGAGATAGATGGTAATAATAAGTGATGATTATTGCTTCTTGTCTTTTGTTAGCGTCGAAAAAAATGGAGTGCTGAACATAACTTTGGCAAAAAATACGTCTGAACAATGGGTATCTTTGTATTATTTTCTTTCTCATCCAATATTAATAACCAATATGTTCTCGAAGCTTATTATTTCCATTGAAGACATGGCCCTACCACTAAAGAAAGTCATTTCACATTTCTTATATAAATCCATCAAAATTAAGCCAAGATGCGATTGTGTTCGTATACACAATCGCGTTATTTTAATGAACTATAGGTTCGTCCCTAGAAGCAGAGTGTCTTGGAAGCTATTCAGAAAATCCATCCACGTACTTGATAGTACTCGGTAACAGAAATGTGTTTTAAAAGCTGCCACACACTCTATAATACAACTCTATAATGGGTCATATAAATTCTCCGCACTGCGCCACAGAATACGGTTGAAGATCCACGTCGTTGTTGTAATAAATAGTCCACAACACGTCGCATTGTAGATCTTTCCTCATCTCTTATCGTCGCTCATTGCCGCCAAGTGTTAGCCAAAAAGGGTATATTGTGCCCGGTTTTTCTTCGCTTTTGATATGGTCAGACCACATTTCTTGGCCATTAACAATGAGAAAAACAAGCGAGTGTCCCGGCGAAGTCCCATCAAATCGATCGATCTGTAACGTATTGAATTCATAATAAGACGTTGCCGCCTTTCGACTTGTTTTCGTGAAACATAACTAGAATCAGCAGCCGTTCCTAACAGGTTTGCCGGTTGTGAGTTTCTGGACTTGCTCGAAACTCTTGGGAACAGAAAAAAAATTACAAAATGACAAAATTATAACAGCATCAGGCAACTTTATGTCTCTTGCTCTCGTCTCTGAAAGAACTAAGAAGATATTGAAAGACAAAGCTCTCTAGCTCTCTGAAGATGCTTCATTTAATATAAAAAGGAGAGAAAAGCAATGTGAACGATCCACAAAGGGAAAATGTCAGTTTATGTTTAGTTGGCAACACACGTTCTTTGTGCACGCATCTTTAGTTATTCTTGCAAACAAACCAATTGCACCGAGATCGATCATTCGCAATCGCCTTGTTCGCCGCGCAGGTAGGTTCTCGCTATGGTTGGCATTTCGAAAATCTGACAGTTTTTCTGTCTTCGTGCTGACATTTTTAAGGTTAGAATGATTTTTTCCAGCACATATCCACCATAAAAATGTGACGAGGTGGGTCTGATGAAGTTGGCAACGTGCATGTACGGAATTTAATTAGAACCGTTGATGGACGAAATTCGTCAGATTTGTCCATTTACTTGCGAAACATTTTCTCGTTTCGCTAAATATCGTTCCATGGGCCAAAATATGGCAAAAGTTTCAAAATTATATGCTACTGTCGATCGCTCAATGTCAATTTCTTTTTTCATTGTTTGATTATTTATAAATCACTGGAAACTGCACAAAATCGGAAAACTTTCTTTCGTTCTCCAATCCGTGGCACTAAAAGCAGGATATACTCGCGTGTGTAAGAGAGCAAGAGATGGCAAAAGATGTAGCCGGCAAGCGGTCATTCGATGTGAAAAATTGCGCCATGCCCAAATGGTGAAATCATCACATGCTACGTTTTGCCAGCGTTTGGCTCCACGATGCCCACGGAATTCCGGAATGTCGAAAGTAACAGTTGGGTGGACGCGCAAATTAAAATTCATACTACGAATTGCTACGGACATTTTTAGAATTCAATTCCGCGGGTCCTACAATGAGGTCGTGCCACGCGTGGTGAAGTGGGAGAGTGGTTGAGGTGGGGAATTAAGGAAAAATGAGGCATCAAACAGTAGGGACGATCCAATTGTATTGCTTTTCTGACAGTTGACAGACACGATAGTGACCACCATCGAAGGTGGAAGGTGGATCGAAGGAAGCTGGCAGATGCTGGAGATCTAAGAAAGCTGGCAGATCAATGCACAATAGAAACCGAGAGAAACTGAAACTTGCTCCCGTCTCCCGTCTAGTTTGATTTTTCGACCATTCGAAGAATAACGTGTCTTCACATTGGTTTCAATCGGCCAAACCCTGAGTACAGAGCAGTTTGGGTTGCGTGAAATTTGTTGCTCATGTCTTTCAGCCTTGAAATAAAACATTGGTCAGAAATCAAATTCAAAATTGAAATTATCCCATGGGTCAGAGTTCACAAGTCAGACCACTTGACGTGTCCAGGATGCCTTAGAAAGGATCTTGTTGTTGATAGTTCTGCGTTTTCATAAAAAAGATTTTCGACGGATTTGGGATGAGAATATAAACTCACCGTGACTTCCTCCTTCCTTCGTCACCCTAAAGGACCAGAATTCAATAAAGGCAAAAAAGATAAACAAACGCACGGTGTTGACCAGAAGGATAAAGTTCACTTGGGGAACACGAGAAAGGTGATTTGGTTACAAGTCCTTCGGCAAAAATACACCCGAGGAAACAAGAATAGCACCACTATGTTTTTTGCCGATATCTTTTGAATGTCCATGAATTTTGAGCTTTTTTCACTTTGAATTGTTAGTTTAATTAGTTTCACAAGTATTCAGTGGGTTACGATCGTATTAATTTGGTCTATTAGCGTTTCAGTCAAATAATTCGTTAAAATAGCCTGGAAGTAAGAATAGCACCACTTTGGTTTTTGTTCAGCAATTGAAGATATTCTAACAAAAAACTCAATTAAAAAAATAAAATGATGTTTTTAGTAAGTGTATGAGTATCTGTATCTAATCTCTTCAATATACGGAGATTTGTAGGCAACAAATTATTTTTTCGAGAGAAGTCTGCTCGTGATGCTCGCAACATTCACAAATACGACTTGGCACGTAATTGTTGCTTAACTAATTGAAATTTGAAGACAACCACGATGATCATTAATAGGCCAAAGCTTTTTTATGAGATTAGGACACAGAGAGTCTATTGACCACCCTGAAATTTCCGTTAGTTGTTAGGAAACTATCCTGAAGACAGCATAAACTTGTGATTTCTGGCATTATTCTGCTGGAAAACGAAGTCTAAGCCTGTAAAAACACTCGTTTTGTCTAATTAACTTTGTTTCTAGTATATTCGATATCGTTCTCACTCAGATCCACGGCGAGGCAAGCTTTCATCGCAGTGAGGAAGCTCCCCATATCAATGGGTCGAAATCATCAATGTACCGGCTCACTTTAGC
>KE525336.1:493047-503531 GCA_000441895.2 Anopheles sinensis | reverse complement strand
CGTCTAGACGAATACTTTTTGGACTCACTGTAAATACATGTTGCGAATCGATTTAATTTTGCCACCGCCTGCTCGGATGATGCGCTCTTTTGGCATCCGCATTCCCACCCCCGTCAAACCTCCCAAACACGAAACCCCAAAAGGATTGGGAAGACACCAGAACAATGGTTTCGATGGGGGAACCACAGGAATAAGGACATAGAAAAACATATTATTATGTGTGTGCGTGACGAATAGAGAGCATACGAGGGATGTTAGGCTACGGGGGAACTGCGGAAAGCGTGGCGACTAACGATCCCTTTTCTAGCCTCTCCTTAAGCAGTCCTTTTTCTCCTTATTTTCAACAAACCAGGGATATTTTTGTAGCTAGCCCCAAAACTAAACCAAAACGTGGTGAAGCCGGAGCTAAATGTCGATTATGATGATGATAAGAATAATGATGGTAGGCATTTTGGGAACAGTGGTGGGGATTATTGCTCCCAAATTCATCCCGCTTCCTGATGACCCTTGGAACAGTATCAATGTCCTGAAAGAGTATTACGGTGGAGAAAGTTTTTTTTCAGGGGGAAAGGGCTTCTCCCACACCATCGAAGATGATGCCGATGGAGACAACCTGGCAATTAATAGAAACACGCACTTTGTGATCGTTCCTGTGCTATGGTGATAAGCAGGGCACCTCTCTTTGTTTCGGGACAATATTGCGCCGAGAAGAGGAACGTCCTGTCGGGTTTGTTCAAGCATGAAGTTTTCACCATAAAGCATATGTTTGACTATTGATATAAGGAATTATTATAAAACATCATGCATCAGACAATAAATTGAAGTTAAGGATCGGAACAATGGAAGAAGTGAACATCAAATAAATTTTACACAAACATTTTTTTTATATTGATGAAAGTTCTTCCAAAATCTCGAAATTAAATTAATTAATTAATATTGTTACGTTAATGAATGGGTTTTAGCCATCAAATTACAATTTGGATCTGTTTATGATAATTTGTTGTGGAATTCATTTTGTTTGAAAGTCACGATTTCTAGCTTCTACTTATCATAGTTATGTGCAGAAGGAGACCTAACCCAAACTATGCACGCACCTTATAGTGTACGTAACACCGCCCTCTATCTTATACTTCTTTTTGGCGTAACGACTGTCTTTGGTCATGCCTGCCCCATGAAGGGCATACAAAACTTATTCCCTTTTAAGTAGGTATGTGAATAGTCAGTCCTCTCGTACAAGGGAGGGTCCAGTCTTGGATGGGATTCGAACCCACGCCGTCGAGGGCATGGGACGATTTTCTAACCGGCGCTATCGCTTGGTTGTCGAAGACTTCCAAATTCTTATGCTTCTACTAATTCTTTACAAAAGTATGCAAACATTTAGGTCAGTGCGGGCATACACAACTATTTAAAACTATGTCTCATCGTGGGTCTTCTTCTTCTTTTTGGCGTAACGACCTCTTCGGTCATGCCTGCCCTCTGAAGGGCTTACAAGACTTTTTCCCTTATGTACATGGATAGTCACTCCTCTCGTACAGGGGAGGGCCCGGTCTCGGTTGGGATCGTGGGTATAAAACTTAAATAGAATCCAAGGGTTCAAATAGAATTTATTTTCGATGCTTTTTTTTTTATATAAAATATCACGCTTCGAAAGTAGCCAAAACAAAATTACATTTTGAGTGAGAAAATTAAAAAAAATAATTGTAAATTTTACAATTACGTTCGTAAAAAATATAAAATATGTTGAATGAATCTGAATTTCTCATCTTGCAAATCGATTCGGTTTTAAAGATTTGATTAATTGATTTTTGCAATGCAACTATCGTCAACTATGCTCTGTTTTAGGATTGTATGAAAACATAAATGACACTAACACGTGACACAAAATAAGCTTTGCAGTTGGTTCGATTATTACAAAAGATATCTCCACGATTTTATTAATTATAGACTTGTTGAAAACCAATGTTTTTTTGTTGGATCCCAATCCTTTAAACGTGACCAAAAAGCAACAAAATCTATGTTATATTCTTGGAACAAGGATGGATGTCAAACTAATGAGTTTTCTACGAACGTATTTTATACTTTTCTTAACATTATCCTCCACTGGTGGCATTAGTGGCCTAATTTTTTGTTTCATCCCCCTTAAACATGCCCCCCAAGAGCACACTCTCCATGTATGAAAAGAAAATTACGAAACGAAAAGCGAGAATATCTACAAGCTACGACACAATAAGGTCGGTTGTTCTACCAGGATGTATCAAGGAAGGATCTACCAGGATGTATAAGTTGGCGACAAGGAGCCGTTGCATACGGAATGGCTGCATTTTGCATCCGTCAGAGGCGTAGGGTAAAGTGGCGAACAACGAGAAACAGGCTTTTATCAAAATTACCCAACATCACTCCAATGCCATCCAAAGATGTCCCTCCAAGCCGCAGCGAGTAGACGATGCGCATTTTCTGCCATCCTTACTGCAAACCGATTTTCCCACCCAGCGTCCTCAAGATTTGGCTTGTTGATGGCTCTCTTTTGCCATCCATCTCCATAAATATTTCCCAGCATCACTCGTTAGACGACCACGACAGCAAACGCATCTGGAGCGTAAATATTTGTGAAAAAATATTAGTTCGAAACCGAGCCACTGTGCACATTGGGCGCTAAGTGATGCACTCACCTTTTCGAGGTGCATCTGCCATGCGACTTTGGACCAGTTTTTCCGAGCACCGTTAAAGCTTAGGCGGACCGTTTTCGTATGGAAATATATGTTCAAACTTCTTCCAAGGGTGGATCTTTTGTCCTAGAGTTTCTTTAAGTGCCATTCACATCACTCGCCTTCGCGTTGCAAGCATAGTTTTCTGCACCTGCAAGTTATCTTAAAACAGTGAGCAAAATTGGTCAGGTGAGTTCAAGTGGTTCAATCGTTTGGTTAATGCGGTTTAAGGAAGCTTGCCGGAAGGATTGGCAGTGAGGAGCCTGAAAAGGTCGCCAATGGCTTCCGCGCACTTTGTACCGCTTCGTTCGTAAAACTAAAATCATTGAAATGAAAAAAACATCCCTGATGAAAGTGCCGAGGGTAGGACGGGGGTCCTACCAGAGTGAAGACAACTTGCAGCTTCGTCCACTTGGCTGTAAATCAGGCATCATTTTAAAAAATACTACAAAAGGTACAAGCGCTACTGATTTTGTCTTCACTGTTGTCGATTGTGAAAATCTAGATTTCCTTAGGGAGCTTCAAGCGTATCTTCCAACCTTCCGCTTAATCAAACTGCGTGCTGCTTTGAGATCCTTCAAAGCCTCTCCTATGACGAATCGCTTTCTCGTATTTAAACTAAATAG
Source organism: Anopheles sinensis (assembly GCA_000441895.2). NCBI lineage: Eukaryota > Metazoa > Arthropoda > Insecta > Diptera > Culicidae > Anopheles > Anopheles sinensis. Next base: position 500,200 of record KE525336.1, on the reverse strand, counting down.
GAGTTCTAACACTATTTTGGAGTGCATCTCAGTTGCTTAAGGTGAGAAAGTATGTATGATGATAAAACTCCTTTCTATTTGACACTGGCATGCTTGCAAGGGCAAACTGTTGACAGTAGGACACAAGAGCTATTGTCCCCTTTCCCGTCTTCTTCAGCATGTTCGGCTTCTGCCTTACGGTTAGACGCTTTCTTTAGCCAAAAATGATCCAGTACCCGACTGGGTGAAATGTTTTGAGTTTATTTGGAACCTTAACGGTTAGCTTGGTTTGGAGTGGACAATATTTGTTCCCCTCTGTTCGTCAACGAACTGGACTTAATTATTCCGTTGGGTCTTTGCGCAATGCCTAAGTGGTGCTACCGAGAACCGCAAAGAATAAAAACTATAAGAACAAACTAAATTTAACACAGCCTTACGGGAAGTTGCACCTCAAACTTGACTTTGGAAAATGTATTTCCGATTGGGCTTTTTGACCTGGACGAACGGAGAGTGCTAAACAAACCTCGACGAGGTGTCTTCCAGACATCGGAAAAACTATACCGACCTAAATATCAAAGATTGCATCAATTGCTCGACCCTAAAATTTTCATCTTCCGTAGTCTTTGTTTTGGTATATGGGTATCTTTTCTAGCATCTTTCCTTAAGTTTGAAAATTTGTTGGAGAGTTTGGTGTTTAAACAACATGTTATATGGGATTCGACTTGTTTAAACTATCTTAGAGCGCATTTCTAGTGTATTTCATTGTGTTATTGTTATCTGTTTTAAATAATAGTGCATTTGGTTTACAAACAAAATGTTGGAATGTTAAATTAAGGCTATAAATAATGACATTGTTTAAAAGTTTTCAATTTGATTTAAACAAAATAGATTCCCTTACAGCATATTTTGGTGGAAGTCCCGTTTCAAAGGATTTTTTACCACAATTTTCATTTATGCCTAGACAAGGTATGCGCAACGCATGTTCTTCTTTATCTTTGTTTTATGCATAATAATACAACAGGCGATCCATTCCCGTTTGTCAAATTGGAATAGAGGATTTATAAAACGAAATGCCAACTAATGCCTCTCTTACAAATCCTTCCTGTTAATTGTTAATCAATTGTTAAGATTAACGCTTCAGAGGTCCAATCGTAAATAGTTTGAAACAGCACAAATGTAATGAATACCATTCGTTAGGCTAAGATTTCTCCCCGGAACGAGCCGACACCACACTAACTTTCTTTGGGCGTGATAAGGTGAAGATTTTCCGTAGTAAATAAAACAGAATTGCAAGGATGCATAGTGTTAACAAAACACAATGAACGGCAGAAACGAATTGTCCGAAGTTGCCTCTAGTTCTAGAATAGAGTGCACACATTTATAGAAAGACAGGAAAGCCTAAAAGTCCTTACAAAATCAAACACAATTTCTCAGGTTGGTTTTTAAACGAAATCTTCAAAACTACACCCAATTCCTGAATGGCAAACAAACACAAGCAATGGGAAAATGAATAGTGGTTAGTGAGAAGTACGCCTTTGCACTTCAAATTTACACCTCATAAATCTAATAAATCACGGAAGATGGAGTTTATCATTGCACTGTAAAGATTTTCGACGTCCAAGGGGTTTGCAAGGGGATAGGAATAGAAAACGGGAACGAAACTGGCCAAGGGAGGGGACAAAACAATACACACAACGCACAACGCGACGGGGAAAGTCCGGCGCTCCGGAGGAAGGCCGGTCGAGACTTCCAGAATTTACGCTCTGATGCCTTCAAACCATCCGTCCCGACGAGATTGAGTTCTGTCTTTGGATTTTTCTGGTCGAGAATTGGAGCAAAGTTTTACCACTGGAAGGAAAAGAATTCTGAACCGTTCGTCAATTTCAACCCTCAGAAAAGTTCTATAGCGTGGTCCTCTAGTGAGAAGAACTTTGTTGTTCTTGCCATCCGAGCGAAAATTCCCTCACCTCTGTGAAAAACTGCGTCCAACTGCCATCGATGGCTCAAAATGTACTTGTAGGCAAGTGCTTTCTTAGATTATGATTTTTAATGGGTGAAATAATATATTCATTCTCTTGGTCGACGGACGCCAAACGTCTGGTAATTCTCTAGGATTGGAGTGGGGGAGACTAGCAAAGGAAAAATCTCCCTGCGAACAATAAAAGAAACAACCCAACAAGTAATCTGCATAATGACACAAACCTGTTACTGACACCATCGAATCCCTGCGAGGGAAGTTTATTTCGTCCGTGGAAAGTTCCGTGCGTGAGATCGCAACTGCGTAAGTGAAAAACTGAAACGCCGTAACGAGCAAAGTGTTTAAGGAACGATAGGAAAGGCAACGGAGACGCCTTGTCACTACTTAGAATAAAGAAAAATAGGATCAGCATCATCACTTCCATCGTTGAAATAAGGAATAGAACCATTTTTACGACAGCAAAAACTGCCAAGGATCTCCGGTCTAGTGGAAGGGTTCTTTCGGGAGTTTTGCGAATGGAAAAACAGCTAACAGACATTTTCCACGCCAACATGAATCCGGTGTTCCCACGTGTTCGAAGGAATGGTAAAGAGATTGTTCCGAAAATAAAAGGACATATAACTAGTCCCAAGATACAGCCATTAGTACTACTAAACTTCCGTACCAAAACGACTATTTTTAAATGCCATAATAGTTTCCGATCATTACCAGACAGACTGTATCTGTTCGGTTTTTATCGTAATGTGTCGCACTCCGGTGATTTCTAATGAGCTGTAACAGGTGCGCTTGTGGTGAAGAAGTAAAAATCATGGATGGATTATGTCAATGTGGGTATGTTTGTGTGTGAGTGTATCTAAATGTAATTATATTTAATTTACGATGTCTGTCCTACGGTGGTTGTTTTTTTGCAAAGTAAAATTGCTTTTACCACAGAGAAGATATTTAGTCCTAAATTTGATTTCTATTTCATTCCTTCAAAACCAATCCCTTTTACAATTCCTAACCATCGAATATCGGGCAGCTTGGAAGCCCAACCAATACCGGGTCAACAATCAGCACCGGTTTGACTTCCTGATTATTTGCTTTCCTGTCGATCAAATCTCGTGGCACAAGCTAAGAATTTTCAAACGGTTTCCAGGCCGTCTTCTCTACGCGTGGCGTGAAGCATAATTTAATTCGACACCATTAAAAAGCAATTACCTACGGAGGAAAAAGTGGGAAAAATGGGAATTCCGTGCCGACTGAAAGTCAAACCCCCTTTGCCTTTAGAAACACGCAAGACAGATCGTGGCCTCTTATGTCACACTGGAGAAAGGAGAAAGCCGTCTGTGAAAAGTTTGAATTCCATCGCAATTGCTTGGTATTCGGCTGTGCTTCCGGCGGCTGGTGACAAATATTGAAATAAAATGTTGACAGAACGTTTTCTCCGCGACCCGAGTCGATGCGGAAGGTTTTTCGCTTTTCCAATAAGGAAAAGATGAAGATCGAGGATCGAGATGAAGGTTCTAAAGCAAGGCCGGTAACAGAAAAAAAGGGAAAAGGCGTAATATTATTTATATTTCCCCAGGGCGTCGGTGTTATGAGGCAAATGGCAGAGGGTTTTCCGAGGACATTGCGATCCGGTGCAATGTTGCAAAAAAAGCCTTGACACTCGAATGGAGCCACGTTCCAGATTTCATATCCTCGTTAGCCATCCAACCACCAGGAACCAGGATCCATTTTTCCTTCTGCAAACTCACTCACAAAAATACCAGTTTCGAAGGTCTGACAACGGGACATTCCCTTGCTCCTGAGCGGGTCGAATTGAAACTTAACGACCGAGCAAGCATATCCAGCATTACGAAAATTCATATGTTTTTCTCATAACGAGACCTAGACATTTTGCTGCATTCATAACGCCACGCATGGATTGTGATTCTTGATCTAACCAAACGGGTTGGTGGTGCTTCACAAAAAGAACTCTTTTCTATACGATTTCTTCCTTTTGGTTCTACTTATCTGTTTCCCAACGGACCAAAACGAGAAACGTAGAAAAAAACAATCGTGGGTGTATGTTGTAATATTTTCCTGAAAGTAGATTTCGTTAACAACATATTCGTTGGTTCTCAGATTTTAACATGCTTTTTAATAATTAATTGATTTATTTATTAATTTATTTGAAGTGCATTGAGATTTGGGCTGGCTTTTTCGCAAAATTAATGTCGCACACAACAGCACCAGCATCGGGTAGGTAAGGTAAGATGGGGCAAGAGGCACCCTTTAATCGAAAAACATTCCTTTCGAGTGGACGATTCTTTTTCCCCTACTTTCTATTTGGCGAACGCTAATTATCCAACGTCGGTGTGTGTCGAAGAGTGTTTGTGTTCGAGGTTGGTATTTTCCAAGGGATACCGAGGCACATTCATAAATCGTATTTAAAAGTTCGCATTTTTATTTAAATCTTTAGTTTTAGTGTTGGGACAAATTGTCATGGGACGTCTCCATTGGCTAGTTAGCTTTCCTTCGTCTCGTCTTTTGTACAAAATGTGCTCTAAAGTGGGGAGTTTGGTTGGGAAATGAAATCGGTAAGTTTCATATCATTTAATCAGACGTAAAACGATGTCGGTGATATAAGTCGTTTATCCCGTCGAATACCATATTTTGCGTGATCTATGGTCGGACGATGGATTTCCTTTTGGAGAAAAATTTTAATCAAATATTAACCTCACTTAACGCGGCTCTGGTTGTCTTTTTTTAATTTTACTAGAAGTAATATTTCATGTCTATTCACAGTAGGTAACCTTGACGGGCACACTTCGGACTAACCTGCCCACCTCCGTTGAGAAACGATAATGACCTTTTACCGAGCCGTTCGGGACACTAAAATAAATCCTTTCGTCGTGCTTTCACCTCTAATGATGTATTTTCCGAGATTCTTCTCACAATTTTCATCTATCGTACATACGTACGTTCCTTCCCCGGCTTTTGAAACATAAATCACCATTAAACCATTTGACGGCGGACGGATTTCCTCTTTTCCTTTCCCATCTTTTGCTCCTAGGCAACATGGTTGATAAACTTTTCTTTTTTCCTTTAGAATATACATTATCGACTCTCTCGTGCACGCAAGAGCATGCGTTTTCGAATATCCTATCGTGCATCGTTTGCTTCGGACGTTGCTGGTCAAATTTCATTACACTCCCATGCTTTAAAATAAATTGTCATCAAACGGACACTCACACTGATTTTCCCCGCATTCAATCTGTTTCGCACCAACGGGACGTTGCGACACCGTGCACATCGCAACGTCAAATTTTCCACATCATTTCCCAGGTGGTGATTTGTCACGGGATGCGCTTCCCACTTGTGGAGCGAATAATATACAAGCGAGGTCCCCCGCTGCTACATACGGAAAGAGCTGTCGTGATTGCACTGATTCAAACCGATCCACCCATGACATTAACGAGGAAATGCACAAACACCTTGCATAGAAACGCAAAGATCCATTTTTCCCTCGTGCTCGTGGAAACCCCGGTTGTACGGTGATGGGGAAAACAGATATCATAAATCATCATAACTAAAATGATTGAAAAATTATTCCATGCAACCGAAAAATCTTCTCCCAAAAGGAGTTTAGTTTTCGGTTTGTCGCGGCGTAAATCTTCTTCATCTTCGGCGTAAATCCGAGTGATTAATATTACGCCAAGTGATTCATTCGGTTACGTACCGATATACCGTTTTTGCCACACCATTAGTCACGTGTCGCGGTGTTCTCAATGGACCTTGACATTGCACCTGAGGAAGCATAATTTATGTCACGTAGATCATGTGGATTGAAACCTTTGCAAATGGCATATTAATGTCGAATTTCCTAAAGGACAGGGAATTTCAAAACTTTTTTGACACGCTAAACCAAACAGAATAATTGTACTATCGTAAGGATTCTTTACTTTTTATAACATTGATATGCCTTTACGCAATGCCAAGGATTAGAAGAGTTCGGTTTATTTGTGATTGCTGGTTCAATTTTGAACACACTTGAAATAATTTAAACTTGCTGAATATTTAAATAACTAATTTATTTTAACTCAACTTCATACTTTAATATATAAAAAACAATGCATATAAAACAAATATATAAAAAAGCAGCTGAATAATTTAAAAATGGGCTGTTTTAAAATCCAAGTAGCATCTTGTTGGAACAATTCCGAGAACCAACTTGACTATTCCTAGAATGCCTTTTAGGGGTCATTTTGACCTCTGTTTTTCAACACGCTGTAACTCCATCAGTTTTCAAGATTTTTTAAATTCGCAAATGGCTGCTTTGTGTTGACTATCTTTTGGCGTTATAGGATTTTTGATGCACTTCTTCATCATTCCGCTAGCACGGTATAAAGCAAAAAAATCAATTGGAAACGAATTTTAAATCTTTTTAATTTTTATGATTTCAAATTTTAAATCAAATTCAAATTCTCGTATATCGTAGATAAGAGGGTTAAATTTGCTCGTATATTAAAGGATCTCGTGTATAGTAGATAAGAGGACCCTATTGCTCTACGTAGAAAAGGGTAAAAATGGAGTTATCGAAGCGAAATAGGAATTAAAATTATTGTAAAATATTGCTTTAAACCAGCAAAACTATCGTATGTTTTCGTACGTCATCTACAACCTTCTGCCGACGGTGGCGTAACGTATTAATGCACCAATTGCATATTTGTATGCTGGACACCCTCCTGGTTGCCTGAAAAAATAACTATTTAATGTAAGAATCGTCGCCTGCTCCGAATCGAACGCACATTTCACACGAACGTTTCCAGAGTTCTAAATCGAATGAATGATGAAAAATAAAAGTAATAATAAAAGAATAAATGTGACTGCAGCATTTAAATCGACTGGAAAGCAGGACTTTTCGGTGTCAAAAATGTCAATGACCGTCGAATCAATTGACGTTCGTGTTAGCGAAGTATTTTCAAACCTCAGAGTGTATGGTGAACTCTTCTCCCATCATTCTCTTTCATCTGTCCTGGTACAACTCTTTTGTGCGTTAATAAAGCCAATAAGTTGAATGCATCATATGCAAGTATGGTGGATACCACGGGGATGGTAAATAATGACAGAAGCAATCGACGCAACTAGGTTTGTGTGCAATTTTGTTTTACGTTTCGACCCTACGCAAGCGCAAAATGAAAATCAATTGATTTGAGGTATTAGTTTTGA
>KE525336.1:463005-475850 GCA_000441895.2 Anopheles sinensis | reverse complement strand
ATTTTTCGTTATGCCTGTCGTAACGGCCTCTGTTGTCATTTGGGGTCTCGCAGCACAGTCAGTGGCCGGACCAAGGCTTCCAAATGATTTTTCAACCTGTCTCCATAAGTGACAAAATAGTTAAAAATTTATATCAGCTGAATTCGGTGGACAAGAAATGTCTAACAAAATCAAACAAGTTCGTTCCGCTATAATGCTGCAAGTTTTTACACGTTATCAAACGAAGACGGTTTGCTGTTTTGCCCACGGCGGATTCAATTTTAATGATAAAGTTCTCAAATATGTTCTGAATTTAAAAGAAATGCTACTCTTTATGTTACATTCAACTGGAAGTTGCAAGCGTTATCCGTTTTTGCAGGAAAAATCGTAAAAATTTGTCTATTTTTTTTAAATGCATACGTTACACACGCAATCGTTGTGTTTATCCTGCTCGGGTGCTCTGGCGGAGAGTCTTCGGGGTGAATTTTTATCTTGTTGCTTATCTTCGTTTTTCGCCAAAGGGTTCCTGAAAGATGCTTTTTAGCGTTTTGGGTACCTGAAAGATGCGTACAATATGGTGCAGATTATCGCTGCATTGAGAACGGAAGTGTAATTCATCAATTTTTATTGTACTAGTGCCCACGGCGCAGCGGTAGCGCAAGAAAACACCCACCATAGATGTGGGATCGAATCCCGAGTCTGGCACCCCCCGGTTCTGAACAGCTGAACACCGATATGATATTACCATCTTTCGGTCAGAGTAACTCTATTCAAAGAGAAGCCTTGTCCCATTAGGGGATGTTGTGCCAAGAAGAAGATGGGGGCTCGAGTCTTTCAGGGTCAATTTTTGTCTAGTTGCTCAACTTAGTTTTCACAACTGAGCGTGCCTGAGAGATTTGGTGCATTTGGTGGTTTTAACCTATATTACAATGTGTTGAAAAAAAACCAGCTTAAGATTTTTCACTTAAAAAATTCCCTAAATTCCATAAAATAAGCGCTTGGCCAAAAGGTTTCGTTCACGACTTCCTTCGCATGGTAAATCCCGCTATGATTTAAGTTATTTCCCATTATTTTTATTTTATTCTCTCGTTTATTACTGAGAGTTGACCGATATAAGGATAATTGTATAAGAATCATGTGGGAACAGTAGGGTATAGAACAGATGAGGTGCAGTTCTATTTTGTTTTATTTTAAGGTCGTTCATTATATCTTAATGAAGACGCATTATGCGTATAATTTAATGGAAGATTATTTCTTTACAACCAATGCCGCTGAACGAGTAATATGCTTGAATTTTCAGTACATCTCTTCTTTTCTATAAGCTAGAGTCGCACCGTTTTTCACTCTTTGAGCAAAAGCGTATTCTAACAACGAGATTGAATTACTCTTGTTTGCAAATTCAAATAGATATTTTAACTAGCCTAGCATTCTTACCTATTGACGGTGTATATTCACACAAACGATCTGCTGCTTGTTTATAAGTAGTAAAAACGTTTTCAATTGACATATCACCCCCCTGCTCGCTTCCGTTCGACAAAAGATCTACTAACCATCTTTAGCCTGTATCACCATAGCCGTTCCCTTCGAACCTTGGTCGTATATTCAGTGATCAAAACAAGTCATAAATTGTCCACAAAGACAGCGTTGTAAAGCGTGCAAAGATCGGAAGGATGTTTAGGATGTATCCTTCGGACCTACGCGTGTGACTATGTTTGTGTGTGTGAGAGTGAAGCGACTTTCTTGTACGTGCAGATGTCCCCTCCTGCTGCGTGAGGGAATATTTCAATTCACAATCACTAAAATTCCTCTCCATCTTGTTGATGCTGGGTTCAATTCGGTTGCTTGGTCGGAAGATTATTTTCCATCTAACCTAAACCATCAGTTTCCGACTTATCTTTTAAATTTGTCTCCTCTGGCGCATAAACGAATCGCGTTCCTTCCGTACATCCTTGACTGTCATCTGGGTGCTGGTGGAGGGAAAATGAACCGTTGTTCCGGGATGTTGTCACATTTTGAAGCGCAATTAAATTGTCTTCTCGAGCAAACATTTTGAAACCCTCAACAGTTTAAAGCCCAGCGGGTGGTGGCTACACTAAAATAAAAATCAAACTAGGGGTAAACTCCAGGATGGCTAATGCTGGTTGACTCGAATTTGCTAATACTCCCTCTCGCTACTCAGTTCTTCTTCTCGATGGCAGTTGAAAGGATCAAGGGTTCGTCCACCGGAAGCAATTATATGTGAGTTGTTGGTCGACGACGATTTCGAGGTACTTTGAAGGCCAGTGATGGTAGAATGTGGAAAAGAATGAGTCGGAATCTTATTTGAGTGACCAACACCCCCTTCATCCATCCGGAGGTATCATCAGTTTGTCCGGATTAAATTACCATCGGTTTCGCTAATGAACATCGAGCAAATTGTCCCCAATTCGTTTGATTGCAAGTTTTATTGTACATCTGTCCTCCTCTCCATTTCGTACGAATTGTTTTGCTTTACGTCGCTTTTAGTTAGTTGTTGTGTAGTTTCGCACAATTTAATTTCCCTTTCGATTTGATACCTGCACTCGGTCGTGGTTGGTTTGCGGCAAGACATTTGTCTCTACCTTAGAGCGGACTTTTAACACGCAATCGAAAAACTTTTCTTTTTCTACCACTTTCGACGCCATACAAAAAAAGGAAAAACTTTTTCGTCAAGCCCACGCCTGAGAGGGAATTGAAGAGAAAGTTTTTGTTTTTCTCATCTTCGTTGACCAATAAAGTAGTACCCAACCAACCGATAGTGCATCATGTTTTTCTCTTCCTTTCTGTTTTTAGAATTTCCCATCGAGAAAAACTTTCCTTTTGCCAGTCAGCCAACCGTTCAACCGTGGTTCTTCGTCCAGGGGGTCCACCAAGATGCGATTTGTCCTGCAAGAGTACATCAAAAGTGAAAATGGCTTCGAGTGGAACCTGCATTTTTTCGTATTCTTATCTTCTCCTGTTGCTGTAGAAATGTCTGGAAAAGTTTTCTTTGCCATCCTTGCCAGGTAAATTCTGCGGTTAGTATGGTGCTTAGTATTGTTATTTGCTGTCGAAAACACCTGAAAATCGTACCATGCTTCAATTTGTCTGGAAAAACTCAGTAAATTTAATGTCCAGTCTATAAGAATGATATCGAGTTAATTATTTTGGTTTTTGCATTAAATCTTAAAGAGGGGAAAACCCTACAATGAACCTTTTTTGCAACTTGCTTTTACAGTAGCGAGTCATGCCAGGTAAATTTTAACTAACTAAAGTACTATAAATTAATTATGTCTTATCAATTGCTGTACTATTTTATTTGTAATCAACGTTGTAAGTTGCATACAGAAAGTGTGCATGTTGTTGTTGCTTTACTTCGGGCTTTATTTGGGATGCAAAAATGTGGAAATCGGCCGCATTTGCTGGAATGATTAGTGCATTTGGTCTGTCTAGCTCTAAAACAAGTCACCAAAAATTATTTTAATGCAACTTAAAACCATCACCAGTTTTTCGTTTCACAGTAGCCCTTTAAACGTTTTCTTTAATAAACCGTTTGCTCTGCTGATTGTTGTGAAGATTTATTGACTCTAAGTTTCTGTATCTTTATTATTAAAAGATCCATTTCCAAAGCGCTGACAAATCATTTTACTAAATTCCAACGAACTGAAATGTTAAGATATCCAGTTGTGCCCTGTTTTCTTGTTTAGACATTTGCAAAAGAAATAGAACCCACATCGCCCGGATGCCGTTTTGCCCTCCCCTGTCTCCACTCCGCAACGACGTGTGATGAGCACTGGAGAAGGATAATATAGGATCTTTTAAGAATACGTCCTAATAAACTACGTCCTTGTTCCGGTCAATCGAAGGTAGACACATAGCGAGCGGGCCCGTGCTACCTTCGTCAAACGTTGGACAACGCCAGATTCATTCTCGGTTCTGACGCAGGATCGTTTCTGTGCGATTGAGCAATTTAATCTACAAAAAGTCGTAGGGCTCGATCAGGAAAGGAAATGCTTCATCTTCATCTGTACATTTTCTTCTTGCGCTAGTCGAAAGTGAGACATAAGAACAAAGCTCGCCTGTTTGGTTTCGAGTGCAAAGTCCAGAAGAAACCGGCTTTTCAGAACAACGGAACGTAATTTTTGAGACATAAGAAGAAAACTCATCTACCTTTGGGAAAGAACAGAACTTACACACAACAGTAAAACATTTTATCCATTTTATACTAAAAAAACGAAGCCACAACCAATTGGTCTGGGCGAGAAAACAAACATCAACACGGCTTCTGCTGATGTTGCATCCTTTATCCACGTCACGCCATGGTTTCCCTGCTTGTTAAACCCGGTTGGTTTGTTTCTGGGTGTTCCTCAGATAAACGACAGTTAGACGAGTTTATCCGACTCGAGAGACGAGACTTCTTGAATACCGATCTTTTTACTCGTGCCAGAAAGAAAGACCACACATAACGTCACTCGAGCGAACCTTTTTCCGTTGGCCAGCTTGAGGAAGTTGCACTTCGGCCAATTGGTTCTGGGGTTTGGGACCTTTTTGTGCGATTACTACATGATGAAGGTGTGTCGTTCAGAAAAGGTCGAAACACCTTAATTCTGTCGAATTCGAAATCCTATAGGATTGTTTTGCATAAATGCTGTTTTTCCTCACGTTGAGTTTTTGACGCCTTGTAGATTGGAAAAGGTAGATTGGGGGGAAACGAGTCACAAGCATCCAACACATGGTGCATAACTCTCAAGTTATTAGAAACTCGTCAAAACACTAGTAAATCGGGCTGTTCGATTATGGAAGAAGACCGATCCGGTAGAATGGTAATGGAATATACATCACGTAACTCGTGGATCCCACTCAAGGACAAGTTTCTTCTGGGAGTTTGGTGGAAGCCTTTTCGCAACTTCTCCAACGTCGAAGTCTCTAGCAACAACGTAATTGTCGTCGTTGTTAGAAAGGCAAATTTACCCAACCCCATCTACACACGGGGGTTTGCTTGCGTGAGTTTACAAATTACTCAGATTAAAGTGGGATGTGAAACAGTACCAGTTGATATAAAGTGTGATATTTGTTAAGTAAATTACCGTAATTACCATACCGAAAGCGTTGGCTTCGCTTGATTTGAGTCGTAAAAGTGTTGTTTTTCTCGAACACTGAACGCACACGCCGTCAGGTGTTTCTCTTCTCTGCAGTAAATCAATTAAACTACCAATTAACACTGGCTTTTTATTTATTTCAGACATAGCGCACAAGGGCACGTAAAAATAATGTCAACAAAATAACATGCCAACTCACTTTACCATTTCTATTTTGGTATAGTAGGAACCAACCAATAATAACTTTGTATTTTTTTTATATTTTAGAACTTAAACTTAACTTGAATCGACTTTCGACCAACTGTTCAGCAATCGCGCGTATCATGAAAAAGGAGAGATGGAATGGGGTTTGCAAATAAACTTCATTTCAAAACAGAAAATAAAGAAAGAAAAAATCATATACAATTTTCTTGCCACGTTGGATTTATGTTTCCCATTATCAACAATACTGTAAGAAATAAATAAAGTATGGTTTTGTAGTGAAACGCATATTAAAATTTTAAAGTTTCTCTTAATGATTGAAAGCTATTGTAAATTTAATTTAATGATGCAAATAATGAAAAGTAAAATTCTGCTGAAATTACGAGACGAGACTGTTTGTGTTTCTTGCCCGAACTATTTGCGACTACAATATGGCCACTTTGATTTTTTTTTTTGGTTTTAGTTTTATTTTATTTGTTCTAAGAATTCATTCAGTTACAGTTTATTACATCCTGAGACTATACTACATAAGCACTGTCCCGCACAAAATCCCGTACATACTCTTGTTGTACTTTAGGCAAGTTGTTCTAGTCCACAATTTTTCCACCAAACTCCAAACGAAGAAAACGGTTATTCCTAAAGGCAAAAGCGAAAGACGGCCACAAGTGCTCACACTGGTTTCTCTTTGGTTCCTTCAAAACTGAAACCTAAATTCCCAGTGCCCCACCGGTTCCGATGCTGCGAACCTATGCGCATGAAATATACTGTCGTCATATTTCTTACCGCCTGACAGCGTGCCAAGCGGAAACGCCGATGCAAAGCGCATTCCGTCAACAACGCTCCGGCCGCCTGAAGGCTCAAGCCTCGTGTACGGTCAAGGAACAGGATTTTCCGGAGGAAATGTTTGCGCATCCTCCACAGGGTAGTACAGGCCCTGCCGGATGTAAAATTATCACCTGAACGTCATGATTTATTGAGATTCCGGTGGGACTTTGGCGTTCTCGATTAATGTACTCCAGACACAGCGAAGACACACGATCTCTAGACGATAAAAAAAATCGTAAAGCACATTGTCGCGCGCAGGCCTTCAGGAGGAAATGCTTACACATGTGCCAGTGCGAGGGACAATTATCTTAATGAGGACAACAATTTGGATGTCGTTTTAAGTTTTTACCAGCTAACCTCCAAAATAATGATCACTCCAGTGTTCCGGGCTACCGTTAACACCGCAGGGATGAAAGAGTTTGGTTTCAAAATTTCGGTGCAACTGATTTGAAAGTGCCGAAGATAAAATTAAAAAAAGTGATACTACAGAGTGTCTTTGGTAAGCAATTATCGACGAGAAATGTAAATTAAACACCGTAGGGGATGGCGTGTGCATGATGCATGTGGACATAAGCTTGGACAGTTGATATTCATAATTCATAAAACCCGACCAGGACGAACATGGACTTCATTTTTGGGCTCATTAGTGTTGCTTAAATCTATATTGCAGCAACATGAAACTTTAATTTGTGTTGATGATAGAGTTTTCTTGGTGGAAATAATGATTATGAAATATTTTTCGTTCAACCGGGATTGTCAGACTTTTATGGTTGTTTTGTGTTAATTTTATGGTTATAGGTTACTTAGAAAAAAACTGGTGGTATGAAAATAATCATAATTGGCACTTAGAAACGCGCTATGCTCATTAAACGCTATAATGAAATGATTGAAATAAATCACATTTTTTCCGTGCTCTAATTGAATCTGTGCTCTAGTCTAATCCTTAAATAAAACACCCTCTTATCACTTAAAAACACTCTAAATTCGACTGTTTCAAGTGCGGAGTTAACGGTTCGTCGAATTGGTTCCCGGCAACCCGGCAATTAACCCGATATGAGTGGAAATGAAAAACGATTTAAACAAGACGGCATAATGCACCGTACTTCAGTTCCACAGCACAAAATTACACATTTCCTAATAAACCTTCCCTTTGCGCTTGGCGCCAACCCACCATTCCCAGCAAACATTCTGCTTCGCATTGTATGATCAACCTTGATAAACTTTACAACCGCAAGTATAAGATCCCATTTCAACAACATTCTTCATTCATCGTCGCCAGTGGCTTTCGGCGCCATTGCATATCGTTTTTATGGCCGAATTAAGCAATTTTCCGCACGATCCGTAAGCAGAGCGTGATGCCTTCTCGAGGATTTTTTTGCGGGAAAATCTCAGCTGCACCAATGTGTTTTGAATACAACCTAAGGGCACAAAATGAGTATGATTTATTACATACAGCATACTGCATTTATTGATAAAACACTATATTACTGTTGCAAAACTGTTTAAAGATCATCGCTTGAATGAGAGTTGGTGGAACAGAAACAACTATAATAAACTAAAACTAAATCTAACCTTCAAAAGGACATAAATTGAGGAGAAAAACATTTTTTGAATGATCGCTCTTGAAACTGTGCCAAAAATTAAAAAATTCAGCAAACTATGTCTGCTATAATTTGCTTTCTTTTTTTATGTGTTTGTCCTGTGATACCAAACACACAAACACGCGTTCTCACTGGCTGTCAGTTCAAGTTATTTTGTATAGTAATTTGTTTGAATGAAGTAATGAGATTAACCAATAGCTTAACACAAAAAGTAAATCTTTTGTTTCTACTACTTTTCAACTTGAAAACAGAAGATGAAAATCAATGAAAAAGATCACAATGCTCTATAGTTAAATTAGGGTAAGGTTAAATGTAGCAATTGTCGCACTTATCGTAACTGTTTGATTGATCATCCCTAAAATGTTAGTCAAAAGTCTTATCTGAAAAATGAACAAAAAACCATTTTTAACCGTTTATCTCGAATGTTCTTAGTAGTTGAAATGGTCAACAATTCAATACTATTCAAGCGTAATTGAACATGCCACATTCTGCTCTCCAATTTGCTTTGTAACACCATACCATAAACTTGACATGGAATTTGCAGTGATTCAGTACTTGAGGAAACAATTCTAATTACAAATCAGTCGCCTAAATACTCAAACACCATCTTTTAAGTTACTTCTGTCCAAAGAAACTATTCTAACTTCTTTAATTCGCGCGTGTTTTTCCTAAGGAGAGACCAAGGCAAATGGCACCACGTGTGACTCTGGAAGCGCTTATCCTACCAACGTACTCACTGCTCATCCGCCTCCCAACAGACATTTAATTGACTAACGCGAATGGGATTAACTCTTCATTGAGTGCAGGTCCTCCGCACGTCCTCCACATTAGCCTGGTACTTGCTCTCAACGGCAAGATAATCACAAAATAATGAAGACCTTTAACGAACCCGGTGGAATCCCATCGATCGAGGGTTCTCACCATGGTAACGCTATGGGCGTAGCAAAAGAATCAGTCGTCGTCAAGCTGGGCTGGAGGGACTGTGCAACGACATGCTCAAATTATCACCCTCATCATGGTTGTCCAAGGCGGAAGGTTTGTACGTTCAAAGAAAGAATGACGAAAACGAACATGGAGGAAAAATCAAACATTGACATCTATCGGGCGACAACCAAGTGAAGAAAAATCGAAAGTCGGTGTAATAGTGACGATTTCGTTCGTATTTTTTGAACTCCGGAGTGTGAGAGTTTGATTCTCCATGGTGGCGCTTCCTGCAACAAACCGTGAAGTACGGATGAAGTTTTCCCGTTCCGCCATCCGGTGTACTCGTTAGTAGGATTTGTTTAGCAGCGTGAAAAAGATTCTTATGCTAAGTTTGCTACACTCTTTGTGAGAACTTGTCAGCACATCCTTGGAGTTGTGGTGGGAGAACAAATTTTTGGCATAAAAATGTGGCGTGCGCATACGAAATCATCATTGGCCTACAATATTTGTAAAAGTGTAGCGAATCCATCGAGTAAAGCCTGATTTCTTCCGGCTGCAGATCAATGGTTTCTTACGTTGATCTGATGAGTTTTATTGTATTTTCTGTGAAAAGGTATTGAAGCAAAGTTCCCATCCTTGTAGCCAGACAGATACAGCAACAGAACACCGGAGTGATTGTCAACCAACCGTAATCAAGTAACAAGACCGGTCATAATCCGGGATGATTGATTCACGGTTCGGCCGACATCTTGTGCGTTGGTACCGGCGGAAATTGAATTCATTGATTTACTTCGTTAACGCACAAGAAAAAATGTTTGTGGGATTGTTCGAAGTAAAAGGAAGCAGGAAATTCAAATGCACAAGAAGACCACCGTACGCTATTCGGCAACAGAATCAGTGAGAACTCCTTTCGACTGGATCGAGCTAGAAAGAATCTGAACAAGTTTGGCGCGTCGTGCAATATTTTTATCAACCCAACGGACGTGCTTCGAAATACAGAATTCGCTCAATTGGCAGAGTGCGCTATCAAACTAAGCAGCTGTAACATCTAAATTCCAATAGTTGTCGTATCCAGTTTATTTTTTCTGGCCTCTATCCAGTGTCCCATACGAGTTTATCCATACGGATGATGTTCGGTCCACTGGTTGTTTGCTTTTTGCGGTACCAAGGTTCTATTTTTGCAACTTTTTAAGGTGCCAAGGCACGTACTATGTTGCATTTAATTTATACGAAGCTGCATCCCTGTGAGATCCCTGCGGCGAGAAAATCTAACAGAGAGAAAGTAAAACCAATATCAGAAAAAAAAATCGCAAATAATAACAAACTGGCATACTAGAAAAACCTTGACGCAGGAAAATATATCTTGCACGACACCACACGGAGATAGTTTACCACAAGCTTTGCTGTTGTTTTTCCAATGAATGGAGACATTTTACACAACTCTCACAATCACTTTAATGGCAGGATGCACATAAAACGAATGGAGAAACTTTTAAATTTATCGTTAAGCCATTTCCAGTACAGAATGAAAAGAGATCCTTTCAGCCAAAGAGGTGTGGTCGAGGAAAAATCCACTTAAAACGAGAGTCATGAATTCTCGTAAATGCCGACACACTACCAACTACACGCAATTTATCGCCATTCGATAAAAAAAACCGTGTATAGTATATCTAACGGATTCATGTGCATAATTCTTCCTTCCAAAGCAAGCTAATTAAGCAATGTTTCACAATGTTTCACCGTGATAAACTAAAGATACGCTGTATAGGGAATAGTCATGAGTTTGAGGTTCCTTTTTTTAATTACTTTCGTTATTTAATGCTCTCCCTCGTGCATATTTTAAGGCTCACTTTTTAGCCCAAGGATTCGAAAAAGTGACCTGCACCTTTGATCCATCGGTCAAGTCGATTTTGCGGTGGCCCATGGATCGACATACGAAGGCCTCTATCTTATCGCAACCGCTTCTTGACGCGTTCACGCCTGGATGTACTTCAGATTGCCACCGGCAAACGGAGACGGGTTAACGGATGTAGTGACCGGCGTATATGGTGGTTGAGCTTTTGCTACTGAAAACAAGATCCTGCCTTTCGTGGGGAAGTCTTGTGTCTGCGACTTTTTTCTGTTTTGTGTTCTCTGAACGAACTTTGTCTATGGAAATGCTTCAGAAGGAGCAAATAAACCAAGAAAAGCGAAATTGAACCAAGAGAGCGAAAGAACTACTCACCGAAACGACAACGATAGCATTATCTCTTCAGATGATTTGGATGTTTGGCGGGATTTAGGTGGGATGTAGACCCATCAAGAAGTTTGCGGTGCGAGAGGAAAAACAAAACGCGAATAAACGATGGTGTACCAGAAGATAACGAAAGTCCAATGGTTAAGTCACGACTTCACGAATGGTGGAGTCACGGAGGTTGTTTAAAAGAAAATATTTTAAAATAAATGTTGGACCTGAAATTTATATCGATTTTAAATATGTGCCGTAATAGGTCTACAATTCCATTTCAAGTCTTTCTAGGACAAAGGTATTTTTATTTGCAGGCGCAGGTTCTAACAAAGCATGACGGATACCGGAGGATGAATACATTTTCCGATGGTTGGACGGATTAGCGGAGACTCCTCGAGATAGTCCTCTTTGGGAAAGCCTTGTGGAATTGCTCGTAATAAGCTGTTGCATATGTTTAAAGCCAAACTTTAAGCCAAACATCATCCCAAGGATTACCCGGGCTTGGAGTGCAGCATTTTAGACAGTAAAATAAAAGAAACAGGGCCTGTTCTGTCACACAGAGGGTGGGGAGCAAACAAGCAAAACTGCACCCGGGTAAAGTCGAAGGGCTTAGCTTTTCGAGCTTTTAGTCACGGTTCGCTGACAAGAGGGCTCGGTCGTCATGTCAAAGTCTGGAGGGCTCGCACAGTGCCTCGAATGTGTTTGGCTTCCACAACCCTCATGTCCAAAGTCCGGATGCGGATGAAAGGGTGTCACCGGTGATCGCATCACGCTCTCGAGCTGACGAACGGGCCACACACAAGCACAAACAGCAGCAAAAAGAAAAAAACCCCGGAAGGGTTAAAAACAAACAAGACCGCGATCCGTGGCGTCCTGGCATGGCGTCATGGCGATGAAGCGCTTCTACAGAACACGAAATGCAATTAGCTTCCAGTGGCAATCACTTGCGGCATGGCGCTGAGGGAAAACTATGAAAAATCATATAAACGAGCGTTAAACTTCTAGCCAGTACAATCTTATGAACCAGACCGCGACCATCCGACAGAACAGGAAATGAACGGTTGGATGTTCGTTTTGCAAATGTGGCCATGTCACAGCATAATTGCGGTAGCTCCTTGGAACTTTACATTTTGTGTTGTAGTGAGGAGTGTCTCACGCCTCCGGCAGATAAAACTGTCATATTTGAACTTGTTTGTTTATAGCCATCTTATATGATTCTGACGAAGATGGAGTTCACTCCTTAAGACAAACGAAATCAGCTAAACCAAATGTTTTTGATGGCGATCTGCTACGTGAATCTAATGCGGCACAGACTTGACAGCAAGGAGGGAAATAATCTAATGAAGTTAACGAGTTTTGCAATAATATCTCTTCAAGTCCATCACGTAACTTACAGGAAAAAAACAATTCACATAAGAAACGCATTGAGGTAAAAGGAGTCTTTCCTTGTTTGTTTGCCACACTGACCACACATTCACACCATCGTAGACAGAAAGTGTTCTCACGCACTTCTAATGCTGTTCCCTCACGATAAACTTGAAACCTGTGCACACAACTGCAACTACTTTTCGACATGTTTGCCCTGCAATTAACACTTCCTTTAACACCATGGGATGGTGTGCGGGAAAAATCACGGATGAGAATCGTAATTCCCATCGTGCCCGACCCACCCATTAGCATTGAGCGCTTTATCGGATGTATGGTCACATCCTAAATTCTACTCCCAGCGGCTCACAGACCACAAACAGGAGCAATTCTCCATGGAAGTGAACGAAATCGTTCCTAGAATACAAGGATCCAGCAGATATAGCGGATAGACAGACGAGCAAACGAAGCAGGAGCCGTTCGGACCAGATGGACAGATACGGAACAAAGTTGGAAAATATTTGCCCTTAAATAGCTGCCCGCTTCGGTTCCTCGGTAAACACCTTTCGTCCTGGGTGTTTGCTGGTTGCCGATATGTCTGCGCGCCGAAGTGGACACAATTCCGAT
>KE525336.1:445216-458137 GCA_000441895.2 Anopheles sinensis | reverse complement strand
TAATACTGGGAAAGGTGCGGTTGAATGTTATAATAAATTATTCAAAACAGTCTGCCCACAAAAATGATGAGAAAAGATTTGAGTGACGTATTTATTTTTATTCCGTTTAAACTCCAATTTTTAATGTGTGACTCAAAAATCCTATTTTACGCTGGCATCATCATGAACATTCACTGGAGATCATTCAAGCTTCTGGTCACTGGATAGTTTTGTGTGCCATCAAAACTCCTGCACTGAGTGTATGAAGTATCGTCATCGTTGAGTTGGATAAGGCACATGGAGTAGAATATCCTTCTATGCACCAAAACTGATTGTAACATGGCGTTTCTTATTCGATGTTTATTACCGAATATTCAAAATAGCCATTTTACCAAATGGTAGGACAAACATTCACCGTATTGTGTGTGTAGGATAGAAGTGTCGCAAACGTTACGTACCAAATAGTAATTGAATCCATTTTGTGATTTGGGGTGTATTAAATATTGTTTAACCATTTCTTCATGGACTACAGGTCACGATGAGGACATCATTATTAAGTGTCGTTCATTAAGCTTGCGGATAATGCGATAATGAAACAACGATCACTAATGGGCTAATCTCATAGAAAAGAATGATCGTGCAATTGGTTCAGGTAATTTTCGAATGAATTCGCTTACATTCATACTGCAGGTGTTGCCAGCATAAAGATTAAAAATGCCAAAAACAACTGGAACTGATGTGCTGAGTGAAGTTTTAGAAATGTGAATTGCAACTTTAAGTGCCATCTGCTCAAGAGATCTGTCAATAGCAAAAATATTTCAATTTAACAATTTCATGTATTCATGTTTGCCGTTTTATGTCGCAGTCAACACATAAAAAGTAAATATTTCCATCTAAGCTATAATATTAAGGATTTTACGAACATAAAAACTGATGGAACCAGTTGTTCTTGCAGCAATACACAGATTTAAATAATTTTTACTCGATTAAAAACCGTTCCTTAGGCAACATGTAATTGAAGATACTAACAACAAAGCACAAAACCTATGCCACTTCTAAATCTTGATACATGAGAGCGTTTCATTGGTAGCGTAGTCCTGTAACTGGGCTGTTTTACCTAGCGGTTTCAATTATCATATTACAATAACCGGGATTAGGATTAACCACACACAGTTTGTTGCAGCTTTAATCTTCTAACCAGATTGAGGCTTTCAGTAAACAGCCTTTTTATTTTGCTGAATCTGTCGCATAAACTTCACTTGATTTTAATGCAAAATCTTACAACAACATGGGCCCGTGTAACCGGGCCGTTTTACCTAGTACATAACAAAAAGGAAACATGTGTGTTGATTTTCCTTCCACTGCACATGAAGCTTTGCACTTTACCCAGCTCGTCGCTTGTAAAGAACTGAACTAAGAACCACCACGAGCTGCTGCTGGCCAAGAAAAAGAAACATGAGAGACGGAAGAAGTTATATGCCCTTTCTAAATGCAAATCGTTGTGTGTCGCCACCAAACGCGCAAAGGATGCACCTCTGATGAAGCCACACACGGGGCCTTGATTTACACATGTCACTGTTTGTTTGACCTGTCTCCTGCAGTGACACTTGGCCTTATTTTTGCTCGTCGTTTCGTCCTTAGCCCACTCTTTTTCTACTTCTTCCCCTCGCTATTTAAGTTCCCATCTTGGTAGCTAAACGCTTAAGGCACATGGGTGAACATCCATGCTGTTGTGCATGGCTCGGGAAATTATATTTTTCTCGGTGGGCATTCGTGTGCTACTTCTAAAGCACGAGCACACTATTTACTGTATCATTCCGGCTATCTGGATGGATCTGGATGAAAAGATGGAATCCTTTTAATGTAAGCTAGAAACATGCAAAGATTATAATTGGGGGCGACTTATCGCGAAGAAATCTTCTACGTGCTGTCATGCTGATGGCGTCAGGTAAAAAGCGGCGTAATATAATCAAGGAATGTTATGTGTGTGATGAAAATGTTTTGAAACAAAGTAGTTTCGTCCCTATTCTATATGGAAGCTTTTTATGGTTCAAATGACCACAATTTGTCAGCAGCCATCCAAACTATCTTTATCCTGTTTTAATTTTATTATAGTTGAGTACTGAATAATGTTCCTTATCTTCATAATATTTTTTTCAGCAAATCATCCCGAAAGGATGAGATGGTAAAAATTACAATAAAAAACGCGTTTTGCATAAGTCAATGTTCAACAGGACATCTCAGCTACAGTAATGTTGACGGTGTGTGATTGACCTTCAATTTCGTAAGAAATTTTATAAATTTCTTATTTCTTTTCTCTTTCCGTTGTTTCCAATTAACGATTACTCTCACTTTGTCATTCTTCCTTACATTTGATTCCATTTTCATTTCCATTTGATTCCATTCTTGACACATTCCGCTCATTACTTTCACCTCAGGTTATAAAAGAGCATACAAAAACAAAACTTTTGGAGTAAAAACAAATTTACCAAATGGGAAGACCGGAACACGGCCGGCTGTGACAGTTAAAAGGTGGGGGTTCCGTCGCCGATACCCCACAACGAATATTTGTTTGAAATTTCAATGAACCGGTGGTAACGACAAACGTTGTCTTATTACGGTTAGCTTAACGTTTTTTTGTGTTAAATTTTTTCCCCTCATCTTTTCTCCGGTGACTTTTTCGGTGGTCGTAGCTGGTGCGCCCTCAAGAAATGCATCGCATATTGCGACCACCGATTGTGTGGGTCGCTTTTTTTAGGATGAAAGGAAAAGCCCAAGTGAAAAACGAACAGAAAAAGAATTGTCCAGGACATTCTCAGGGATAGCAAAGAAAAAAAAACCCACCAGTTCCGGGAAAGCCCCTTACAAACAAAAAAAATATCTTTCTTTTTCCTCGAGCAGAAAAACTGATCGACTAACAAATTTTGGAATAATCCTTTTGAGCTCATCCTCGAGGCTACGGTCCTGAGGGTACTCGGACGCCTTCTCCAACTGCTCCAGGAAGTCACGAAACTGTTAGTGCCTTGCTTATCGTGGTTTTCCACACTAAGAAAAAAACGGCTCAAATCATGAAATCACTCTCACTCAAAAGTGCCACCACCTTTTTCGACAGGCTGTCAGCCAGTCCATCGTCCATCGTTTTTCATTATGGAGAACAAGTATGAAGAAAAGTAAAAAACGTACAGCACGACTTTTCACTTTCATTCGCGGGAAGCACCGTTCGCCTCCGGTAGCCGGCCGCCAAGTTTATCAAACATCAAATTCATGTTTATGCTCGGCGCTCGATGTTGATGGGCCACCGGCCGGGGCAGAACGCGTAACACCTGAGAGTGAAAATGAAATAACGAAACCAAAAGAAAAAAGGAAAACTTGGGATGGTTCGCACGTAATCCGAACTGAGACGGCACGGAAACGGAATGTGATAACCATTAATTAACATAAGAGATTAGAGATCTGCCAGACGTCGATGAAAAAATAGGTCATCTGAACGGCCAGGTAGGGAGGACTACAAAATATGCAGGATATCTATACGCGGACTTGGCTCGATGAGAAAAATCATAACTTTCCTAAAGAAGCCGGCAAATTTAATCTTGTCTTATAGTAGTGGGAACGTTTCGTGCTCTTTTACACACGCTGAACCGGTGAGGAGATAACAACCAAAAGTACTAACGCCGTGGAAATGGTGGCGCAAAGCATCGCCACATAACCTTCCTTACCATTTTCTGGATTTCTTGAAGGATGTGCAATATTCGACGAACAGAGAAGGAAGAATGTTTTTACTGACTATGTGGGACTCTCTCAATGAACTCTCTTCACACAAAAAAATATATAAAGACACTTTCACTATTGTGGACGCTTATAGAAACAAAAAGAGACCATGTGTTGGATCCAATAAAATGTTCACAATGTGGAGCCCATGTACTGTGCTCATGTTACATGTTTCCTTCAATGTATCCTGTTGATGTATTCGATTATATTAAAATGTTATCCTTTATGAAAAAGAAAAAAAATGTAAGTCCTGAAATCCATCCTGCCAAATGATACTACCAGCATGTATTATCTATTAACTTATTAGACGGTTTTTCCTAAACACTTAAGGTAAAGTAAGTTTTCATTAGGATGATTGGAAGGAACAAAATTTAAAACGAATTATCAATAGTCTTTTTCAAATTTCATAAATTCCGGTTTATGCAACGTAACCATGCTCCGAAAAATCTAAACTTCAGTTTCATGCTTTCAAGCAGTTTGCAGGAGCATGCTTTCATCACCAGCCATACCAACTGACAGCATGGATAAAACATAGAAAACAAAAACAAACGAAGAAAGCCGGCCGGCATGCGAAAACATCGCCCGAAGCATGCATTTTCGAAAATGCGGCACGAGACATTTTCCATCTCGCTTCTGCTGACGGTCCGCTCGATGTTGAACGCACGTGCACGGATCAGTTTACTTTCGTCCGTCGTGTGAGTTAGGTTGATATTTTTTGCGGAGCGCGTAGTGCAACGTGTTTTGATTCGCTTCGACGCGAGTGTTGACGTGTTTTTGCAGCCGTTCATGAAGTGCATCTTGTTCTGGTCGAGCGCAACTCGCATCCTGCAATTATCTGCTGCAGTTTCGCAATTTACAGTGGTCGTGGAAAAAGGGTTTGCAGTGAGAGAAAAATATTTGTCATTCGATTGTATTAGCAACACTGGTTGATAGAATCAACTTTATGTGAAATCATAGCAGCAAATACGAAACGAAAATGTGTGGCCATTGTGAAATCATAACGATTGAGTGTTTTCTGCATTCCAAGAAAAAAGTGTAAGAGCTGTATCGATTCCCAGAAAAGAGTCTGGAAGAGTGTTTGTGAAGTGAAGTGAAGTATCTAACCTTCTTCCAAGGAAGATCAAAATCAGTTCAGTTTGTTGTGGTTCAAGGCATATTAGTATGCTTTCGAAACGTTGACGACAGTTTTGATTCTAAAAAAGGCGAATAGAAAATCGTCCGTCGTCAACTTGCATTTCTTGAGGTGCTGTGTATGTCTAATCCATTCGTGTTTTTTTTTTTTTTTTGGAGTATCCTTTCCGTTCTTGTGTAATACGTGTAGGACATTCGTCATATCGGCAGTACGCACAAAGTCTCGTTCTCGCAAAGGGCTTTTGGGCGTATTTACATCTTTCTGTTGTGCATGTATTTGTGCATTGAAAAGTGAAGAGTTAAGAAATAAAAAAAAATCAAGAAAGTGGAGAAACGAAGCAAGAAAACCAAGTGAAACCAAGAATAACCAAAACCGATCTGTGGACTTAAAGCAAAACAGGGGAAAGTGAAGGAAAAGAGAAGAACAGGCTACGGGAAAGCAAACCAACAGTGAAAAAACGCGAAAAGCTAAAACGGAAAGGAAAGGAGTTGAAAAGAGTGCAGTTTTTGAAGAAGATAACTAAAGCAGCGTTCACGTGGGCAGCAGGATTAGATGAATAATTAGTTTAAACTCCCACGTCAGAATGCCGAATTTATGTGTTTACGCTGGAATACTGCTGTCCTTGCTGGTGGCAGCCGGCCGAGCTCATCTAAATCTATACCTCAACGAGGTCGAAGTGCAGAGATTATTAGGTAAGAGCTTTTCCACCGATTCACGGTGTAAAGGAGTTAATGTGCCGGATGGTTTTTGGAACTCGTCTATCCGGCGAGACGAGTTTTTCTTTCTGCCCATTGCAGTTGCGTTTGAACTAGAGTCACACACAAAAAGAATCAACCCATAGGCACGTACTTTATATTATTATTAGTACGATGTTTATTAAGGTTGTAGATAGAATTCCATGTTTCTACCAACTTGATCTGGATCGTACCACACACTTGCTGTTGAAATGTCTTGCAAGAACTACTTCTCTAAGAAACGGTATTCTGACATCTCGCGACGCAAAGTTTTGGCCGCGAGCCGCAAGTTTGACGTTTCTAGTGTACGTGATGAGCGAATGAAACGATTTCTTGTAGTGTTAAAGCTTGTAGAAATCAAGAACTTACCAGAACAAGGAAATGATTTTAATTCCCCCCGTTTGCCTTGTTGTGGCTGGTCCATAGGATTATATAAGGTGCTCTATTTTCTTCTTGAAAGCAAGATGGTATGGAGCAAAAGGGCCAAACACATTTGCGTTCGGCATCAATCCAATCAAGACACAGTTACTTTGACACTCTCCTTCGTGCTAACATACGTTTAACCTATTTCCTGAACGAGAGCAACAACCGGCAATTCATATGATTTCACGTTTACCGATATCGGCATTGTCTAATAATTGTTCGGTAGGGTATGTTGTTAGTGAATTGTATTTAAAAATGAATTTTAAAAACAACACAACAAAAAAGTAATACCATTTCTGCGAAGAATAACGACGAAGCAGGTCAGGTAGAAATATCCTTTTTAGCTACAACAAATTGTCTGTTGTGTTAACAAGAACGAGAAAAAAAGACCTGCCTTATTAACTCCCCGGTGGTAAAAAGATAACTAGCCTCTGTTTTGGTGTTGGCTCAAATGCTGAATTTGGTTCTGAAAATGGCGACGTGTTTATACAATGCTAATCATCATCCTTTTCCCCACGTTGATTAGAAACACCTCTTCAGCACGCGTTTCCTCCTACTTTTTGGGGTTTTTAAGTCCCCTTTCGCCCGTTAATCCTTGGATCCGGTTCTATTCATTAGTATGAGACCAGGACATGTTCCTAATGAATCTATTCCTCCAGTCACCCGCGCTGTGCTTTGCGAGTGTTTTTCTCTTCCTTTCTCATCCACACCTGTACAATAATTATTCTTGTCCTTCAAAATGCTTGTAGTGCCTTCTTCTGCGTGGCTTTTTTGACATAACCGTAACCAAACAGTTTCCCGAATCATTCCTCCCAGTGCCTAAGCTGATCCGGCTTCAGCCGCTCGATGGTTCGCTCGTTCAGGCGTCATTGGTGATGAAAAGCGAAGTGTGGTTTAACACGTTGTGTACCAAGCGTTTTTAGTACAGATTTTTAGTACAATCATTTTTGACGAAATTAGTTCATCTAAATTATTGAACCAACGATTTTCTGAAACTAAGCAAAAACTAGCCTTCCCAAAGGATACTTTTCAGCTATTTTTATGGTCTACTACTACACAAGTCAACTACTATGTAAGTGTAAAGGGCTGGTGGGCATTGTTGCCGTCACCCATTTTTGGGTGACGCGGTACGGAACGTGTTAAAAAAAAGTAAGGTGACAATTAATCGTAGAAGTAAGATTTTCAGGGTGAGATTACGCGCGTAAGATTTAGGGTGATGTTCCTACTTGGATGAGGTGATGCTCAAAAAGTGATGCAAACCGTCACTTTTGTATGGAAACACACCGAACGCTCATCCCATTGCATTGCACTGTCGCCATAGCAACGTTCTTCCGCGGAAAGTGCCGCGATACGCTAAGGGCGAGAACGACTGCAGAGAGAATGAGGCAGCGTACGCATGGGAAAACGTGCGCGTGAGAAAGAGCGCGCAATTGAAGATCCGCGAACTGCAGACCTGCACTTCTCGCTGCCTTTCTGCCTTCTTAATTGCGTTCTATCACTGCTCCGAGACGGAGGCATGCCGCTTGCGGTATGCAAGAGCGCGGATATGTTAATCAGAAGTGCGCACCTGTCCTACACACTGACCGGTAGTTCAAATGATGCGCCCAAATGTTTAAAGCTAGACAAATCTATGGTTTCCATTCCAGCATGTTTTTTGAATGGAAGTATACGCAAATGATAGTAATGGGAGAAGCCATGCTTACGCATCAAGCTCCTTCTGAAAAATGGAACGCATGGAAAACCTATTCGTTAAAGAAAACATGCGAAACGCCCATCCCAAATCAATATCAGCCCAGCACCTTAACAAACTGAATTTTTGGAAGCGACAATTAAGTGAGTTTTAATGAAAATGATACAATATCACGATACCTTCCACGTTTATTACGAACTGCATTCAACTGTCGAAGTCTATCTTTCAAAATAAATGCAAAATGGTTAAACCTTTCAATATGCAAGCTGATCTATCACGGGCAAGCTCATCGTTATTTAAAACATGCCATGGCCTGCAGAATATCTTACTCATACCGCATTTCAAAAATTACCGAAATCAGTAGGAATCGAAAACACACCTCACATTGAAAGTAGAATATGCTATAAGATGTGCCAGCAGATCATCTCACACAGGCAAATAAAACTGTGCAAGACAAATGAAGAAGGGTGTCCTTTAACAAACCAAAGCAAGGTTATTGGCGTATCTTATTCTTTGCATGTTCTGTTCGGTGTCCACAACAACCCTTTTCACAATTGCGTAAAGAAAGCTTGAACAACTATTGTGGAAAATCGATAAAGATTTTGAGCAGATGCAGCGTTTTATCTACTGAATCTACTGCGTTAACTTCACTAGATTGTATTGATGATCCTAAATAATGTTGAAAGTGGAAATCGAGAATTATAAATATGAAAATATTTTATTTTGATTGGCAATGAAGTTGTCAGTTATGCAAAAAATAAAACTTTCTTGTACGATTAATCTGTTACCCGGGCATCGCATTTAGAAGGTAGATAAAACAGGGAAAATTTGTTGAAACATTTAAAAAATATTGGTACTTGACAAATCACCGGGGTTGTCCCTGTTATATTACCTTCGCTGGATAAGGCCGACCAAAAGTTTTGGTGTTATATTTTTACATTTAATTATTATATCCAGGTCATGTAAAACACATGCTTCAGGTAAAACCTTTAGTGACCATTCATTTCCATTCAGGCATGAACATGTTCTGAGTCAGTGCTACAATATCATATCAAAATAACCTGGATAACAATAAGCCACTCTCAGTTTGATACAGTTTAAATATTCTAACCGGGCTGAGGCTTTGATTTGTTGAATTACCGAAACTGTACTAGATTTCTATGCAAATCTCTTTCGTCAACATGGGCCCGTGTAACCGGGCCTTTTTACCTAGTAAACCATAAAAATCCAAGCCCGACACAATCCGCAATGAAAAGGGGATTGATTTAAAAAAATATCGAAAACCGCACGAGGTGTATCAACTAGGTCGCCTTGGATTTCAATATCTATAGGCTTCAATCAACCGGGACAAAGATCTTCCAATCGCCTGTATGAGCAGGAAACCCCATAGAGTCTATGATTTGGACGGTGAGCCTACAAAACTCACCTTTTCCTTCCTTATCTGCCAGGGTTCTAGATCCTGGCGGGTGGAAAAGCAAAGGCTGTCAGGAGGAGGAGAATGGTGTAGGAAGCTTTGGGAGGAACAGGTAAACCCAAATCCCTTTTTCTGGACGATGTGTTATAAATCTATTAAAAGACTTTTTATCGATGCTGTACCCCGGCCTTTCTTTCCATTCCGTTGACTATTTTCTGTTCCGCTTGCCTGAAGTTTATCTTGCTAAGTTACGGGTTTCTTTTTTTCTACCTGGAATGTTTTGGTAACCCTCTAGAAAACCCAATCGAACAAAAAGGACAGGTTCAATGTTGACCGTCTTTCCGGCAACTTCTTTACTTTCGTTTTAGTATCCTGTTTCATCGTCCAGTTCCGATGATGATCACCGCGTCACTGATAGCCCTTCCGTATGAGTTGGGTTGAGGCAAATTTTTGTGTCCTTTTTCCTCTATTTCTGCCGAATGACCGGTAACCAAATCACCTTTCTCCTATTCCTCTAGTGAACTTTATCCTGCTGGTCAACTCCGTGCGTTTGTTTTTCTTTTTGCCTTTATTGGATCCTTGGTCCTTTTGGGCGGAAGTAATGGAAGGTTCTTACTGTCACCACAAGTCCGTCCAAAATCTGTTTTATGAAAACATGCCAATACCGTACGCAGAACCATCAACAACAAGATCCTTTCTACTTCTTTCTTCCCCATGGAAACACACGCATATACGTCCTTCACATACCGGAGGAAATTATCCCTTTTTAAAACTTTTTATTATATTACATCCGGAAAACTTTTAATATTTTCCTGCATCCAATTACTGCTGTCTTGATTTGGTTCCACTATCTTGATTAGTTTGCCCTTCGCATCTTGCTTGCTTTTCCTGCTATAAACAAGACCGATACGTTTTGGTTGACCGTTGAACGAATGTTTGGTTAACTTTTGTCACATGAAATTGAAACTGGTGTTTATTTAAAATTTACATAAGTTTGTATGGAAAATGGAATCAAATCGTTTTAGATCATTATATGTTGTTTGACGTAAGATGTGTATATAAAAATAATCACCATTCAAGCAGTGGCTCTTTACTTCGACTCAGGCTGATGGAAACCAATTTGAAGAAAATTAAATAATCTAAGTGCTTGAAAAACAAACCATGAGACGGATGCAATTCTCAGATTCAGATTCCTTCGGCTTTTGCTGTGCATTGATTTCAAGGGAGGAAAATCCTATCAAACACGCTCGAATCCAATGAGCAGAGCGTGCTTAATCTTTCTTACGGTTGAAAGCCCAAAAAATAGGCCCAGTATGAGCTCCAGCATCTGCCAGCTTCGTTCGAGTTACCAGCCTTGTGGTCACTATTGTGTCTTTGAATTGTCAGAAAACCAATAAAATTGGATCGGCTCTATCGTTCGATGCTTCCTTTTCCAATAATTACCCATCTCCACCACTCTCCTGCTTCCCCTCATGAAGCATAACTTCACTGTAAGACTCGCGGAATTGCAATGCGAAAAATGTCCGCAGCTATTCGTAGTATGAATTTTAATTTGCGCGTCCACCCAACTGCCATTTTTCACATTCCGGAATTCCGTGGGCATCGTGGAGCCAAAGTGGGGAAAACGTAGCATGTGATGATTTCGCCATTTGACCATGACGTACTTCTTTCACATCGAATGACCACTTCTTGGCTATATTCTTTGCTCTCGCTTGCTCTCCTCATACACGTGAGAATACCATGCTTTTATTGCGAAATGGATGGGAGAACGTAAGAAAGTTTTCCGATTTCATACAGTGTCCAGTGTTTTTGGACGGACGACAGCGGCATATTATATTAAAACTTTGACCATATTTTGGCCAAGGAGCGATTTTTAGCGAAACGAGAAAAAGTGTCGTAAGAAAATGGACAAATCTGTCGAATTCCAACCATGAACGGTCCTAATTAAATTCCGTATATCCACGTTGTCACCTTCATTGGACTTTCATCGTTACGTTCTTTGCGTGTTATGCAGGATATATGCTGGAAAAAATGGTAACATTACAAATGTCGGCGTGACGACAGAAGTACTGTCAGATTTTCGAGATGCTAACCATAGCGAGAACCTGCCGCGCGGCGAACGTGCCGATTGGGAATGATCGATCACAGTGCAAATGGTTTGTCGCAGAATCAATCAAGAATACGTGCACAAAGAACGTGTGTTGTCAACATCTTTCCATAAACTGACATTTTCACTTCGTGGCGTTCATATTGTTTTTCTTTTCAAATGAAGCATTTTCAGGTGATGGAGAACAGCACCGTTCGATATCTTCTTTGGTCTTTCAGAGACGAGCGCAGGAGACATAAAGTTACTACTGATTTGTGCTAATTTTTTGTAACAAAGTTCATTTTGTATTTTATTCTGTTCCCAAGAATTTCGATCAAGTCCAGCAACTCACAACCGGCAAACCTGTTTAGGAACGGCTGCCGAGTCTTGCAATGTTTCACGAAAAAATGTCGAAAGGCGGCAACGACACATTTTGAATTCAATGCGTTTCAGATCGATCGATCCGGTGGGATTCTCATTGTTAATGGCCAGGAAATGTGGTCTGACCATAACTTAAGCGAAGGAAAACCGGGCACAATAAACCCTTTTTGGTCAACACTTGACGGCAACGAGCGATGATGAGAGATCAGGAAAGATCTACAATGCGTGTGTGCCTACGACGTGTTGTGGACTATTTATTACAACAACGACGTGGATCTTTAACCGTATGCTGCGCCGCAGTGCGGAGAATTTATATGACCTATTATAGAGTTTGTGGCAGCTTTTAAAAAACATTTCTTTTATCGAGTACTATCAAGTACGTGGATGGACTTTATGAATAGCTTCGAAGACACTCTGCTCTTAGAGACGAACCTGTAATACAGCAAGATAACACAATTGTGTATGCGAACAACGATCGCAACTGGGCTTAGTTAGGAAGGATAATCTAAAAAACGCGAGAAACTTTCTTTAGTGGTAGAGCCATGTCTTCAATGGAAAGAATTTTCAACGAGAATATATTGGATATCCATATCCGAAAAGAAAGAAAATAATAATAAGATACCCATTTTTCAGGCTTCTTGTTTGCTGAAGTTATGTTCAGCATTCTATTTGTTCTCTATGGAATCAAAGAAACATGGAGCAACGTCAACGCCTAGCAGAAATCCAGATGTATTTCTGCGTAGTTATAACTCATCGCTTATGATAACCATTTATTTCAGGATGATGTAACAAAGAATATTCTTTTGATATTGCTGGCCCCAAGAAAAACAACATGGAAAATGTAGTCATTTGCCTGATATTGATAGGATTGTTGGAGCAGACGAAACCCTTGCCTTACGTGGTGTCGACGCATCTATTTTTCCACAGTCGTCAATTGAGCTATCGAACTCATTCGTGTTGGCGTACGACCACAACCACGTCATCCACAGAAAGAAGGACTATTGCACGTTTTGTTCCGGGAGGAGGAAAGCGTGTGGTGTTGTACAAATAACCGTAAATTCCTACCCCACTCTCCTCAATGGTAGATCGCATCCCATCGCTGCGAGGGATTCTGTCTCGGATTATCGTAATAAATGTGCCAGTTTAGTCTGGTCGCACAATACAGTCACACACAATTGTGGCCACGCGAGCCTTCGCTCCAAACATGACGGTGGAAACGAATGTGAAAATTCGTTTCCAATACATCACGACATCTTATTGTCGGAGGAGGAGGATAAGCATCACCGATGGGAAATCATCTCCTTATTCCCCTTC
>KE525336.1:412391-444853 GCA_000441895.2 Anopheles sinensis | reverse complement strand
TTTAAGGTATCGGCCCGCACTTGCGAGTCGTTTTCCATCATATGGCCCTTTTCAACAAACGCATGCCGACCCCTGATTTAAAGTATTATTTTCTCAAGTGCCTTATGAAGTTCGATCATATGTTCACGTTGTGGAACTCCAGTGTACTCTAAGGTAAATTTGAAACGTGCATCATCCATACATCTACCTTGATAACGATGATGTACTTCTGTATACGTAGATATTAAGATTTTGGGTTCCGTTCTATTTTTTCTAGACGCCTCTTAAAATAAATAGATATCACAGTAAGTTGCTAGATCCAATCAGGAGCTCGGGGTCGGATATGAGTTTATCTTCGTTTAGACCAGAACTAGTAAACCGGAAACGCGATGGGATTCCAATACCAAATCGAACCGTGTAGTGTGTGGAAGAGGAACAATTCTCAACATTGGGTCCAAATCTTTGGACACGCTTGCTGTTGTCATGTTCTCTACCGTGCGTTTTACTGTTTGATATCTGAATTAATGATTTTAATGTTTTCGTTACGAGTCCACGGTGGTGATGCGTGACCACGAATGGAAGACATTCTCACGTCTTTTGTTTCAACTGCACCCTGGAGTTACTAGACTAGACACCCTGGAGTTAGTATCCTTTTGCATCTGTTTTTTATTGCATTAGTCTCGTGCTCTGGTAAGTTATTTTAAGTCTATCTTCCCTTGTCAACGCATTTATTTTTTCACATGCGAATGCTAGTTGCAGTAGAGAGAAATGTTGTATTTCATGCATCGTTTTGTCATTTCTGGTCCTGAAATATTGATTTTAAATTTCAAATTTTTTTGCAGTCGCCTGTTATCAAGAATCTTCTTCTCATACCATTATGCATAGGATGGCTTAAATATGTTCTTAGTTTTTTTTTAATTATTTGAGTCATCCTAAAGTTGGGATAAAATTATGACATGAAAGCATAAACGAATTTATGCCATGATATGAGACTTCAATCCACAACCACTTCTACAAATACTGCCAATGCTAGAAGAGTGCTCCTAAACTAAATATACGCTAAATATTTATGAATCCAATCAAAGCAAAATGGTCGATAGAGTTTTGCAATTATTCAATAGTTGTCTGTGCGTTTGACCCACTTTTCGGTGGTTTTCTTGACCAATAGCCTTAACTCCGTTGGATCATAACCCAATTTGAGTGTAGATCATTTTTTCGGACCAAATTTAAATTCATCCCTAGTGCAGATACCATACAAAACCGCCACAAGTAAACCACATTAGTTAGTAGGGCTGTTGATTTGACTTTGAATTTATGGGTTCAAATTCTGTCTTCCGCAGACCTTTACCATTCCCGTGTTTAGTTTGACTATTCTGCTGTTATGTTTCCTTTCGATCCTTTTTTATTGTTCTTCGAACCATACGTCACCCCCAGCGGAGTTCGAAATTCTTCTCAAATGGAATTTTTGGTTCTGAAGTAGAAAAAATCCCTGAAGCTAAACCAATCCCTTCGCAGATACAATCCTCATCCTCTTCAACCTCTCTAACCTTAACCGCGGGCCACTGAAACCCCTTCTGGGCCGTAAATCAACAACCCTGAGGCTACCACCACCACTCTACTTTGCCATGATGATAATCGCACTGATCCCAGGCGTAAGCCTTGGTGGCCTTTTTTCGTTTGGGTTACTCCAGGTTTAATTCTGCTGGATATGGATGGCTCACGGGGTTTTGTTTTTGGTAGCAACGCGTAAAGCTTGTTGATCTATGCGATTTTATGATCCAGATCAGTTTCAGGGGCTATCCTTTTCGGCGGTTCCGTAAAAAAGAGACATTCTCTTTAACTATTCCTGGGTTAAGTTGAACTATTTATTCCATGTTATGTGCGGGAAGGATTTCCCAGGGCCGAAGAGGCAGAAAAAGTCACTGCCGTGATACAATTTTGGCTGCGCAAATGGGGTGATGATTGTTCTTTCTGTACTCGGAAACCAACGGAAGAAGACAGGTTCAGGGAAATGTGTCAGAGAAGAATTAAATGCCGGGAAGTGAGAGAACAAACGCAATGTGGTGCCCTCCCCGTCTGCCTGCCGAGTTCGGAAGAGCATGAAAATGTAATAACGAAGTCATAAATTAAAATTTTATTGCTTTTAATTGTTTTGCTTTTGCGTACGAGTCTCTGCGGGTCAACAGGTCGGTTGCACAGGCAGGAAAAGAAAAAAAATAAAAGCTGCGTCCCATCTCAAAAATACAACCGATGGGAAAAGGACTAGAAATTTATCAACGAGGCGTAAGCTGGTGGAACAACCTCACCTTTACTAGGGGTACTAGAGGGGCATGAAAAGAAAACGTTTATTATTCTAGCCTGGTTTCTACGTCTTCGACGGACTGACAACGTTCCGCAGATGATATTCTCAAGGAAGCATTCACGATGATCGCCCTTTTTTTCCTTGCTCGGTGTAACTGAAAGTATTTTGTTGTTATCGTTGAGTAAACACAGTTGTCTTTGCTGCTTTTGGAAGCTGTCCGTTGTAGGTGCATGGGTTTTATTTAATTTTTAATGCTTGAACCATTTTTGTATTGTTTGTGTTATGCTTGAACAATTTCCTGTTTTGTTGCTTCCTTATGGCTTATGCTTTGTTTATTTCAGTCGACAGTTTTATACACTACAGTAAATTAAGGCACCAGTCTTTATTTACGATGAGCGTTATAAAATTAATTATTGATTACGGTCCATCGATCATCGATAACCTCAGCTGAAAAACAGTACATAACGACTTCCGTTAGATAGGCGTAGTTTTTTTGGTTGAAAAACATTCCAAAAATAAAAGAAGCGCAAAGTAAACTATCTTTAACATATGAAGAAGTCTAAAGTCAAAACGTTTATTTTTCATCTCATTCAGGATGATTCCATAGAACGGTTTCCAATTAGTGCTGAACTTGTTCTCTGGAACAGCAGCACCACAAATCAATCACAGAAGAATTTAAAATAGAACAAGGCCGAACTAATGGACTTCGATAGACTTTATGTTTCATAATAGTCAGCGATCAGCGTAGCAGAGTATTTTGAACGAATTGTTTTGCTTTCTCCAACACCATAAAGAGGTATCGTTTTTCGATACCGATTCGATTTGCTCATTCCGATGGCAATGTTATTTTGTATCCTAATAATAGAACTACTACACAATTAATGTTCATGATAGAATTAAAAATGTACCTCTGCTTTGGCTTATGCAGTCACATCGTTCTTTTTACATTACATAACTCGTTGGCATCCTAAACTTTCGATTGAAGTAAACTGCTTCTGCTGGCCATTAGAAATTCCTTATTAAACATCAAGCATGGTTTCGTTGGTTTGGGGGCACACTTTTCACATGTTTGCGGTAATGATCGATAGAGTCTAAGGTATTTTTTGCGAATCGAGAAGGACAAATTTAACAAGAAACTAAGTGAACTATCGGGGTGTCCATGGCGCAGCGGTAGCGCAAGAAAACACCACGCCAATAATAATTTACCGTCTATCGGTCACAGTAACTCTCTTCGGAGAGAGGCCTTGTCCCACTTGGGGATGTTGAGCCACATAAGAAGAAGTGAACTATCGTACATCGTACATCGGTACATTACTGATGAATTCAATTTCCAAAAGTAGATGGCATGTCGTTTCGAAAACCTCCTTATCGCTTCGCATCTGGTCGATCACATAAAGAAATTGAAAATTTAATTCACTTTCAAATGCTATATAGAAGCTAAAACTGCTTTAGCCGGTAGAAAGGAAATGCAAACGGAATTTCATTTCACTATATGACTACGAAGAAAGATCACGAAAGTAAAAGCTAATATCATATTTCGGTATATGGTGTGTGTACCGTTAACAAAGAAAATCCCGATTCACAAAGCATCAATCAGCAAGCATTTTTCTACAACACGTGCTATCGGAAGCACTGGCATCTGTCTTTTCACAAACCGTGCACAGCATCGTCTTCCCAGCGTCTTCCGGTTGGAGACAAATTCTGGCTGCATTTTGCGCCATCAATCTCCGCGAAGAAGAGTTCGTTGCTTTGCGTACTAGCTTCAATCAGCGGGAACGAGAGACGAAGTCATGTGAACCCGCATGGTGGTAGCATCCGCTGGAGACGTTTTTGATCCCGAGCGACAGGATACGTCAAACACAATCCTCATTCTTCTAAAGCGCGTGAACGAAAAGACCATGGCTGTGGTATCAAACATATTGAGGACGAAGAAAAAGAAAAGATTCCCAATTGAACCCCAACTCTCCGAGGATCAAAATCACTTTACCACGTTGCTTCTCAAACCTCGTGTTGATCAGCATCGCGCTCATCTTGCCTTCTCAGAAGGGCTACATTTATGCAGATTTCCTTGTGAACACATACGAGTTTACCAGCTCAAGGCTGGGGCAATGAGGAGGCGAAGGAAAATATACCAGAGTCAAGAAGGAAGCAAACTGTTGATTAAATTATTCGCTATTTTCTTCCCATTTCCGCTGGTAAGAACGAAATAGCGATGGTGTTCGGCGTGAGACTTTGTGAGCTGTTGGATCAGAGATATAAAAAGTTACCTTCTTCAAATTGCAACACAACTGCTTGGTAATCACACAAAACAAGCTATTTAGAGTGCTATTTTTTTTCTATTTTCTTATCAGTCATAGTGCACATGTTTGAAAATGCACCAACAGAAGCAAATATGTAGTGCAAATTTTCTTCCTCTTGTTTCGTGACACAACAACAGTGGGACAAGGTCTCTGCGTAGAGAGTTACTGTGATCGAACGACGGTAATATCATAGATCGGTGTACAGCCGTTCGTAAATCCGTGGGGTTCCAAGACTCGGGATTCGATCCCACACCTATGACGTGGTGTTTTCTTGCGCTACCGCTACGCCATGGTAATTTTTTTTCCTAATGCTATATTTGCTTCCTACACCAACCAAAATCTGATGCGCTGAGCTGCTTCCGGCGTCTTTATGTCGAGTACGTGGAAAACGAGCTTATAACCTAATTTGCATGCTGTTTCCTACCTACTTCCGAATGAAACAAGGTTCTAAAACCTTCATTCAGACGTCATTTTAACATTAAAACACCGATGACACGGTATCGAGAAATCCATTTAGTTCCATTAATATATATTACATTCGTTTGGGACAAAATGTAAGCGGTATTCACGAAGAGGTGCAAGGTCCGTGGCATTTGGGCGAGTGTTGGGTATTATTAGGAATCGACTGATGGACGAACTTGATGAGTAACCACGAATAAATATGAAACGTATTTTCAGACGCATGTTTGCAACATCAAACCCCCTACTCCTTCGCTTAATGTTTTTCCACGTGGAAAAACGTATTCCAATGTAAAACTCGCTTAGAAATCATTGGTGTTGTTTTTCACTGACGCGCAGATCAAAAGAAGGAAAAATAGCTGCAATTAAGTGAAATCAAGAAAAATGTCAAACGAGCAGCGTTGGCATGTTGTGTTGGAAAACTAGGAAGATGCCCTTGGGAAAATAGGAGAAAAAATTTGCTACACGAGGTTATGCATGAAAGATGCAACAAAAAATAAGCTTTAATTTGGTTCTGCGGTAACCCATCCACCAGACTTTGAAAGTATGTCTGTGTGTGAATTCCCAATGGGAGAATTGTTGTAATCATGCACGATGACGATGCCGCTTCAAAGCGATTATAAGCCATTTTGACTGGTTGGTGGAGCTATGCAGGAGAGATAGACAGAAATGTTTTTGTGTTTTTATTTCACTTTATTCCTTCCAAACAACGCCAGCTAATCATTAAATCATTCGACACGAAGCGGTGCTTCACAACTGCTTCTAAAGCACTAGAGGCTACACTCAAACGTGCGACGCATTCATTAAACGAAAGGAAAACATTTTCTCTACTCTCTTCTCTCAAGGGATAGGTTTGGAAATTCGATACACTTTGCTACATTCAGAGAGCCCATTTTACGCCCGACAGTTTTTTAAATATCCAATGGAAAAATGGGTTAAATATTTGGATCAGACTAATTTAACCCACGAAGGAAAACAAACATTATTCAACGAGGTTTATGAAGCCGCGTCGGCCTTAATTTTTCGTTGATCTGTCCATGATGTCGAGGGAAAGAAATGTGAGATTTTTTGTATTTCGGGCGTTTTCAGTTTTTTAAAAAAAGTGGTTC
The DNA here is from genome assembly GCA_000441895.2 of Anopheles sinensis. NCBI lineage: Eukaryota > Metazoa > Arthropoda > Insecta > Diptera > Culicidae > Anopheles > Anopheles sinensis. Next base: position 438,704 of record KE525336.1, on the reverse strand, counting down.
AAGTTTCTTACTAAAGAAATTCCTATTAATTTTATATCCTATTTACTTCATCAGCTTGGAAGCTAAAATACAAATTCAACAATACTAAATTACTTTTTATTTCTTTTCATTGCAGGTATGTGTGACGATTTGAGGATGAAGCTACGATTTGAATGAAGAAATTCATACATAATTCAAACGTTTTATACAGTCCGTATGTAATACCAAGTTTTGGTGCAGAATGTACAATGCGTTTTGTTTTTATTCCTCTGGTTTTGTGGGCAGGATTACATTTATCAGCCTCTACCGATCGAATCATCGTTACGATAGAAACCCTATTCGCTCGTTGTTTTACCGTTTTGGTCCGTCAACTTCATATCGTTGAGCATAAACAATTCATTAGCATAATCAGATCCAGCACAGCCTTCCCTCTTCCAGCGAGGCAATCTCGGTTTATCCTTTCGAACAAAAATACTGGCGCGTTGTGTGTGTTTTTATTAGAAAAACAAATGAATCGCCCGACCGGGTATGCCACAACCGGATTATCATCGACGGAACTAACTCGAGCATCGTCGAAGTTAATTAGCCGTGCCAGACTGAAGGTGGTAGAGTGACGATGGGTGGGTGGTTGGTTGCATGGCTGAACCCTGGTTAAGGCGAAGGTTGCCGTCCAATCGACCATGCATCAGTTGAGCTGATAGAATTTGTGTGTACTGACCTGCTGAGTAATAAAAAAGGAATATCAATGGAAATGGTGAAACCACGCGTTTGTTGTCCACTCTTGCTGTGGAACAAGTTGGCTCCCGATTGCCGGTCAACCTCCAGCGGGAATAAGTGGCTTGATATACTGCTTTCCACTTCTAGCACAACGAACAACGCATATCTACTGGTTGATTGAAAACAAAGACACTACACACACTGGACCGGAAAAAGTTGGCCACTCAAAGTTGAACTGCATTTCAATTTTAATTCATCCTAACACTGGAAAACAGGTTCTTCCTGCCGGTTCACAATTCCGCTTTTCTCGATAAAATCACTCATACGCGGAAACCTCCATCGCAGTGCGGTGAGAAAGAAGAAATCATCGAAAGGCTGGAGTCACGATATTCAATTGTGCATGATGCAGTTTTCAACTTCGATGTTCTATGTTTCGCAATGTTCTCTCGCTTCCTTCTTCGTTCTGGTGTTTGTTTCGACGTGCAGACAAACATCCCGGCCAGACAAACAGACAGACGGACGGATACACACGGTTCCAATAAGTGCAGTAACATGATGCTACAATTTTATTGCATGATAACATATTTATTTTGGCCTCATCGCGCCAACTCTGCTCGAGGTTTCCTGGATCCAAAGGATGATGCTCTTCCTGAACAGTACAGTACTGTATTGAACTTGAACACTTGAAAAATATTCAGAAAGCAAACTGAATGGCGCAGAAAAACAACCCATATGATGATGAATAAAAAAAAAGAATCTGCGTACATAGCGAAGCCTAGAATACTAGGCTAGGACTTATCATATTGTTGGCGGGAAGGTCCAGGCAAAGAATGGCCAGAGTAGTGTCATCGCTGGTCGCTGGTCTGTGTTTATCTGCGGATCAGAAGAATAAAAAATCAGGTCGCTGTTGTAGACATGCACTGGACACTCGACACTCGACAGAGTGTTGGCTTCGGCAGCCTGTATGACTGTATAGATTACAGTTAAGGTGTGCAATACCACACCCTGTGTTTATTCGCTTACGCGTTTCGAGGGCTACGAGGCTGGTTGGGAGATTTGAAAAAGGTTGTGCAGAATGCTTCCTCGTCCCCATTAAACATTGGTGAGGCAGGAGGAACTTCCCAATGTATCCGGCTAGCTTCTGCTTTCTAGTGGTTAAATGACCAACAATCCTTGCCAGAGGGTGTGAGTGTGAGTAGAATAGTCTGTGCAAATCCATTTTTGTGGTGGATACCATGGAGCTGTAAAACGAAAAACTTCTACTTAACACCTTCTAGTGACTGAAGCGTATGGCCAGCAGCAGTTTTCAGCTCGATTAGGGAAATTCTTAACGTTGGTCTTGTGGTGAGGTGAAGCCATAGAACGGTGGCTTACACCTTTGAATATTTGTGTTCTGTGACAAATTCTCGTTATTGGTTATTTTTTAACGTCACACAGAACCGCTTTTTAACGTTTCTTGTCAAACCTTTGCTCTTTACAACTGCAGCGGAAATTAAAACGTTCGTTTCTTTTTTTTGTGACAATTTGCCGGCTATGGTCGATTAAACGATATTTATTGAGCTACTTTAACAAAAATCGTTGCCAGAATTAGCGCGCAATCAAGGATGCGGAAAACGACGTGAATTATAAGACTGCAAGAAACTCCCTGTCTTCTGGGAAAAACTTGAACACTTTTAGTACAGTGGTAAACCATTTGTGTTTGGAGAAGGTTTCTGGAACAGGGCGTCAAGCAAGGTTTGTCTGCGATGGCCAAGCCCGAATGTTCTTTAAATCGAAAAGAACCAAAGACGCTCCCGAGAGGTACGGGTTGGGGACCGCAAACGGGAAGGAAAACAGCATCCCAGTTTCCGCCCACCGCCATGTACTCAAAGGTTCTGCCTTGCGGACGAAACGGTAGTTTGTGGAGATTCGTTCGTCTCCACTCGCAAGGTCGTAAAACAGACCTGCTCCATTCGCTTTTCTTTCCTTCACATGGCGAGGCGATATTTCTGGCTTGAACTACGCCTTGATTGTTTTGCAAAGTTTCTTTTCTTTTTTCCCTTTCAACCCTACTGTTGTTGGTCTTTCACCCGTGCACGTTTAGTTCTGTAGCCATCGTTGCCAATTCTTCCCTCCGGCGATGAAGTTTTTCTTTTTCCATATCACCTTTCCGTCCTGTTTGTGTTGTGTCCCTTGGAACGGCGGTGCCGAAGAAGGCCTAGCCCATGTTTTTGCCTTCCTTCCACCGCGCATGTAATTAGCTGGTGATTATTTTGTGTATTTTACAAAACACATAGGCACGGGCGCGCACGTATCGGATTTTTCGAGCAAACGAGCCGGAAAATTGAATATGGTGAACGACGGACTCTGTGAAAAAAAAATCACATTCTTAAGCCTCATTGAGTCTATGAATAAAAGTATTGTTTTTCGTTTTTCTATCATTTTTCCCCAACTCTTCCGCTCCTATACCCCAACTCTTCCGCTCCTATGCAGGGTCATCTCTATTTGGTAAAATATTAATTTGGCGTGGTTGCCATTTCCATGTGCCGCGTTTCCCTTCTTGAAGAAAAAATGGTTTGCGCAAGTTAAACCTTCAATCTGTACTGCCATTATCATCCAATACGTCGTCACCCGCACCTTCTGGATTGTCAAAGAATAACATACGAAAGCGTTTTTTTGTATTTGGGTCCAATTAGTTTGGTTGTAGTATAATTATTAAGAAGCGCAATATTTTATAGAGTGTTATTAGCTCATGCTACAGTATGTGAATGTAATAATTTTGTAGATAGTATTACTCTTTTTATGTTCCGATTTTGGAATAGTTTTCCTTCCGAAAACAACTAACAACATTGTTTGGAAAATTCAAAATCGCTCCTAGTAGGCGCTTCTTTGTTTGTAGTCCTGGTATCATCCCATGGATACCATTCGAGCCACGTGGGCTCAATTTTTTTTAATTTTCGTAAATGGCACGCGCAAAAGTGAATGATAGTAAAGTTGTAAAATAAAGTTCAATAGTATGTGTGTAGCGCCCGAAGTGATGATCATCGTGAAGCTTTCCACAGTTCCCCACTGTCGTACATTTTGCATTTTTTTCCAAGTTTTTGGATTTTACCGGATTGATTTTCCTTTTTGGTAAATAGGTTTTTACTCGTTCCTCTATTTTCGATTCCGCATTTTGGACATTAATTCACACAAAAACCGAGTCCTGTTGCGTCCGTCTTATTGGCTGCTAATTTCTGTTTTACTTTTTTCCTGGACGACGGCCACACCCGACCTGGGCTGAAAAATAGGCCTTTGGCACGTTTTTTGTTACCATTTATCTCTTTCCTAGCCCATGCATGCATACTCTCTTTTCCCCAATCGATATTGTGATACAGGATGAAGGACGCAGAAAGCTTTCCAGTTTTTGTCGGCTAATTTTTTTGTCCGTCGGTACTATATCCTGCACTGTGACTCTTTTTATTTTCTTGTTGACACTGTGGCGACACTACATGAAACCGCGCCAGTGCGTCGACAGTCAACGGAAGGTTTTCACCAGCTCGAGTCCTTTTTTTCCGCTTGAGAGTGGGTTCCGTCGGCAGACCGCTTGTTGGTGCGTTTGGCATTCCTCCGTCCTCTGCAGGCACTTAGGGCTTCCATTTCGACAAAGTGAGACGGGGGGTTACTGTGATGTCTGCACTGACGCTTTTCTAAACGCGTGGCACACAAGAGTGTTGCAATGGGCCTGCTGGCGCCTCGGGCCAGACGAGATAGAAAAAAGGATGTGCAGTGGAATGGTCGGCATACGTCCATTTTTTCTCAATCCGGTGGCGCCCGTCGACCTTCTTATTTCGTTCCTAACGCCAGGATCGCTTCGGTGTCAAACGGCTGACTGCCCTTTCAATTCATCTTTTGCGCATTTTTTCCGACATCTGCTGTTGGCTATTCGCTGTTTTCCCACAAAAGTATTGCTCTTGCCTTTCCTTTTTTCATTGTAACGCATACCCATGTGAAGTTCAGCAAAACGATGTGAACCGCGAATGTCAGATGCGATGGATTGATGGAAAATGTGTTCTTAACGCAACCAGTTTCGGCAGAATGAAAAAAAAAATCATGAAATGCAGATGCTTGAGCCTAAACTAACTAACATTTCAATCATCCTTTTCGACCAAAAACCAACAGAGTTGTTGAGGAAAACTTTCTCAAACAACACCAGACTTAAGCCCCACTAAATAGCTCACCATGTTGGCCTTCTGGGAAAACACTCCTCTGTAATTCTTTCCTTCTGGACCTCCACAAGATACCATGTGACAAAGTAAAGTAGTGGCAATGGCTCAATTCTCCATCATCCCATCAATCAACGGCATTTATTTTCAGTGGCAACGGATTTTTATGAAACCCTCGAACCACCATCCTACCTACTTTCAAACGATCGTCTATCTCTTTCCCAGGGAACAAAAACAAACCACAAGCTTAGCAAAGCCAAGCCCCCGGTTTCCTGGCCATCGAAAAGGGGCTTGGTGTCAGTGGAATAAAGAACCATGGGATAGTGGGTGCGAAGTAAAACGAAGCCATTGTATCGGGTTGATGCGGTTTGGTGCAGTTTGGGACAGTCCAAGTAAATAAAATCCACGCGTCTGCGAGAAAACTGCATTGCCGTCGTGGAGTAATAAATCCATCAACACCCGAACTATTAAGGACATTAAACTTCCCATTCGCGCCTATCTGCTGTCTTCTATCTGGTTTTGTTGAACTTATGAAGGGTCACGGTCTTTGAGATTGAGAAGTGGTTCAGCAAACTGTTATCCTCAATGGAGTGATAACGGATTTTCTTCATGTACTCCTCAAGTTTCCTCGAAAAAGTTGGAACTCTCTATACCCACAATTTCGCATTTTTCTTGTATTCATTTCAATCTGTTTCAAATGTTTTGTGGTATCAGTTTTTTTTTTTTGCGAATACCATCATCGTTTGCACTTCAATGGGGAAAGTTTGGGGACACTAAAAACATTCCAGGCGTGATTCCCACGAGTGCTTATCTTTCTTTGGTTGATCTTCAATATTGAATGAAACACTTTGCAGCCTACAAAACCAGAAATCCCCCAATGTTGTGTTATTCTTCGGATAAGTTAGGAAATGTGCGAAACATTACATTGAAAAGAATCAAGACGATTTACAAAAAACTAAATTGAAATCATCTCTTTTTCTCAGCTTCGGAAAGTTCGTTTTTCCTGGTACTTTTTGGAGTAGCGTTAGTGTGATTCCGTTAATCCAGAACGATAAAACGATAGACCACTTCTGATGGCGATAGCAAATATAAAAGTTTGCGGCCCAAGGGTTGGGGGTTGGAAAACCAGAGAAATAAGGGCAAGGTAGACAAGCGTTTATGGACCGAACGGAAGATGGCGAGATACTTTCGGTCCGTTTGATACTCACGGTTAACAGAGAACGATAAGTGTGGTTCGAGTAGGTAGTCTTTTTACCACCAAAATGGAAATGTCTTGTTCCGGAAGGCTTAGAATAAAGTACACTTCAAAACCTAGCCTACCTTCGAGAAGCAGAACCCATTGTTATCGTTTTCCTTACGTTTAAGCTTGGAAAATATTCACTTGAAAAATCAGGCCTTTTCGAAGAACCCAGAGAGAAACTGATGCTGGCGATAGGAAAAAAAGAGAGATTTGGTGCTTATCATCACACACCTTCACCGAGCAATAAAAACAGTTTCCAAAGCTTTTGGGATAATACTCCTCAGGGGAAAGGGAATAACGATCGTGTGAAAGATAGCAATGTTTGTTTGTATTTTCGATGCGGCCCTGAGAAGGGATTAGGAAAATCTTGTTTTATTCCTTGGAATGTATCAACATTCCTTCATCAACTATTTCTCTCTTAAAATGGTTCTTTGTTTCGATCAGAGACAACGAACCAACTACTATACCTGTTTGTGTGAAATTTATAAACACGTGGTTATCATTTTACTGGATCAGACAAAAACTGTCGTTAGCGGTTTAAAAAATTGTTTGAACAGTTATACGATCCACAAACTTTCCTTCTCACGGTCCTTTCATGGGCTACTTTAAAGGTTTTAGTTCAAAACTTGCACCTCCATGCAAATTCTCGCTTTGGTTAATTTTGCTTACCGGGTTCCGACGGACGGTAAAGTTTTCCACTTTGGTGCATGTTCATTTTTGAAAAATTCTCAAATAATTATGCTCGGTCTGAAATGCTACTTGACATACTCAACTGGTCGTTGGTTTCCTTTTTCCTGTTGCATTTTTTCGTTACATGTTTGCTTTTTGTAGCTAGAAAAAGTTTTCCCTGTCTCCTGCCACTTTCTATTGAGTGTGTTGCATGTTTATGGTGATTGTATGTTCCCTACCTTTAAATACACAACCGCTATTTGTACTACATCCCGCAAGGTGCAGATATTCTACTGTAGGTGTTCTGCTTTCTAAAATATTGTCTCTAAGCAGGTCTAAGCAGCAAGCCCTAAATGGAAGGGGTTTTATTTTATTATTGTTTTTATATATTTTCCTTAGGTCGGGTCACAGCGTATGAGGGCATGATGCGCGGGAATAGTGTGAAACAATTTTCCATTACTCTTCCCGCTATTGAAAAGAAAGGTAAAGACCATTCGGTGGAAGGCCGTGCCTCGTTCGTGAGCAAAAAAACTATGGGAACCGAAAAGTGTAGCGCCTTCACTTGCGTGTCGGAATAAATGGCATCCACTTGAGTTTCTATCTTGACTCATTTTTACGCGGTGCCAACCATTTTTCCATCTCTTTATTCTCTGCCGCCACTGTCAAACATTTGAAGTCGATCCGAATCCATTTGGTGGAATGCAATCATTCTTCTTTTCCGTCGTGTTTAGAACGGAATAAAACGCATATATAAGCCATCCCCGGCAACCGTCTTCCCACCATCATCTCTGTCATCATCAGCATTATCATTGGGGGAAATGGCAATCAAGTGGCATATTTTTGGTTGAGGGTATCAACTTCGAGCGTACGATGTATGTGCGGCCCATGATTGCATTTGTCATACATCTCAATGAAGTCAATTGAGCAAGAGGGTGTTTTTACGATGGTTTGTTTCTTTCTTATCTCCTCCTTGCAAGAAGTTGAAAGTACTTAACGAATGAAGAAAGCTCTTGCGTCTTGGGAAAATGGTGTTTCTCGTTTTCGGGGCGCGCGTGATATAAGTAAATAGAAATGATGGACGGAAATAACGATTGTTTCAATTGCTTATTTCTACTTTACCAAATCGTTTCAATCGTTTTTATTCTGGGAGTTTTTTTTTTCGACCGTTCACGCAAAATGTGTACAAGCCCAATAACGCAGAATGTGTACCAGTCAAACATTGAAATTGAAATCCATTCAGTCCTTCGCCAACAGAAGTGGTGGCTTTTGCAAGGGAAGTTTTCAATGAAGATGAAGAAATTTACCAAATTAACCTCGATTAGTAATTGTCTATTGTTTTCAATTGCCACTCAAGATAGACATGGTTCATGTTTGTGTACAACACTCGTATACAAATTTGTCCTGTTTTTTTATTTTGTCCCTTGGAAGTAAGCCTGAGTTCATATCTCGTTCTTTTATTGGGTCTGATTTATTATTAATTTATTTTTTTGCTGAGAAAAAAATTGCTTAAAATTGCCAAAAATGATTCGCTTTTCTTCCAACTAAAATTTACGTTCAGCCATTGGACGGACACTTGTGAAAATAAAACTGTGCGAACTTTGCAGACCATAAAAACGAAAAGATCCAGAAATAGTTGCAGTTTTTCACCCGTTTGATCGTGTTTTGTTCGCTGTGGAGGGAAAGAGGATAGAAAATACTGAAATTTTGCTTCATTGTTCTTATTGATTGTCCTACAATGTTCGTAAGCACGTTCTCACCATGTGTCCTTTCGTCCTCCGCTCACTTCTTCCTGATTGTGCATTCTGTTCCTCGGACCTCGAGTGAAGGGTTTTTTTTCTTTTTCTAATCCCTTCTAATGCTTCGCCCCTCTCTGTCTACGCCATTTGGTTCGCAAATTATGCTTTTTGCTTGCCTCTTCATAGTGGAAGGTGTCTGTGGTTGGTGTTGAGAGTTAGCGGCGAAAGTATACGACTGCGCGGTTTTTTCTGCAAGCTGCGTCCGCGCAACTTCTTGAGGGAAAAAAAATCACTTTCGAAGGGAGGACAAAAGAGAAACAAATGGAATATGTATAGAGAAAAAATCCTCTTCAAAAAAAAAAGTTATGACCTCGAGTCGCATCTTCGTCCAAAGGAACACGTGGCCTACGAAAGAGTGTCGTGCCGTATAATTAGGACGTACCGACAGGGCTGCCCGGCAGCGTTGGCTAATGAAAATCGTCTCCTATCGCCTTCACTTTCCCGGTTCACAATCCACCTTGCCTTCATCAGCAACTGCAGAAGTTATGGTCAGTTGCGATAAAATAGTAAAGTTATAACCATAGTCACTCATCTTCATCACCAGGAGGCAGCCGATTCATTCTCGCCACTCCTGAAACTGCTGCTGCTGGGAATGGCAACCGAATCTTCTTTTTTGTTTAAATATTCCCCTGCAAGATTCATTCTGCTCTATTTTTTTCGCCCAATAAAAAAGTCACATGAAATGTGTAACACGTAGAAGTATCTCATGGGCGGCATTAAAGCACAAGCCAGAAGATGCATCTGGAAGAATAGGAATTCTAAATGAACATAAAACTTTCAATCGTGTTTACAGTCGTACTGTCTTCAGGAAGCCGCCCGAACGCCATCGGCTGAAACATTTTCTGTGCGCAGCGAACGCTTACGATATTAAGTAAAATTCTGTTCTTAAACCAGAAGTGTGGGTGTTAAAAGGTGGACGTTAGAGAGTAAAACACCTTATCCTTAAGCATCATCAGCTGAGGAAGCCGACGGTGTCCCTTGGCAAAAGACAGTGAAAGTCGCACTCCTTCGATAGAAAGGGACTAAATAATACTACATTTGTACGATTTTGTCCAAAGCTAAAAAAACAAGAATCAAATTAAAAAGAAAAAGAAGCCTGTTGCAAGCACGTTGTCATCGGCTAACGAGGGTACATCCCACCATCAACCACATCTCCCAAAAAAAAGGCATTTGACTGTCTTCAGAGCAGAAAACGGACACGAATCCACCGCTGCATCGCGATGATGGAGCATTGATGCCCTTCGAGGCTCTTTTATTGTGCTTTACCTTGTGCCATTGTTCCATTCTGGCCAGAGCAACACATCTGAAGTTGTGGATGGTAAATGGTGTGACGATGATGTCGCGCCCCACAAACTATCAGTTGCAGACAATCTTTTCTTCGGTTTCTTTTCTTCTGTCTTTTGGAATCGGCGCTAGTATCGTGTTTAATCCTCCACTGATAATTTTCTCCATTCAAGGACTAGTGCTGGTCAGTTCTCGCACAGCATCGTATGGTCAATATGTAAATTACATGTTCCTGCATTTAAACTCCCGAACCCGCCGATTGATTGTATGTATAAGACCATTGTCTTATCAGTTCTGGTGTCTCGTTTAAGAAAAACATGTATCCTACCTCCTGGGGAGTTAGGTTCTGCTGATGAAAACATACCCACGATATTTTTAAGGTTTGTTCCTTGTCCGTTTCTCATCCTTGTTACCTCCACTCTGAGTAGCCACTACACAAATTAGAATTGCTTCGGAGGACTATACCGACGCTTTTTTCAGCACGTCCACGCACGCAGAAATGATGACAAAAACGACCCACAGCTCGTGAACGTTAATATCCAAACAGACCATTATGCACTTTTGTGTTCCCTTCCTGGATGTGTTTTTATTTCTCGAGGCGTTCGCTTTTGCAGAGAGGTGTCTCCGGATATATCTTGTTGGGGGTCAGTGCTCTTTTGGTGTGAAGACATGTTTCTTGGAGTGGAAAATATCCCATTGGTAGCAACATCGGACTAAAGATGGTGGTATCCCGTGTCCTTCGTGGAAATAAATTCAAAAAATAAAATACACCACCAAAAGATCAGGCCGGAAAGCACATAGGCCCCAACCGATAAAGCACACCCGTGAATGGCAGTCTGCGAGCTTCTTGAGAACAAAGTCTACCGTGGTAGGATTTTTTCCGCAGAGCAAATTTATATGCCGACATCACGGCGTTCACTACTGGACTTGGTTAGCTCAAACCGGGTCAAGTTGCTAGCTGGCGATTGTTAACCTAAACAATATAAATAAGAAGCGGCCTCATCATGACTTCCAGGTTTTTTAATCCTGGTTAATGTTGGCAAGGTTCTGACCAGCAGCCGTATCGATGGCCCCCATAAGTTACGGTTCGCAAAAGCTCAACAACTGGTACTTGCTCGAAGGACGCGTCCGGATTGAACGAAGCAATCGAGTGAAATACCCAAATCGATTTTCCTTTTCTGCCGTGAGCGAAAGGATCTCTATCCATACAGTTTGATAATCATTGCGGATGTTCTCGGGTATTGTGGGTCATGCATTTATCGACCACTTCGTAGGAATTTTCATCCCCTATTCTAGGACACGCTTAATGTTTTGATGACACACGGTCGGATCAAGTTATATCAGCAATCTATTAGCATAGCCGAATCACTCCTCGACTTTTTGTCATGTCTATGGCTTTGGAACTAACATTCATGTATGTGAGTATGTATGTGAGTATGATCATACATCATGTATGTGAGTATGATATAGGTTGGTCATTCATTTGAATATTATGTTAATTTCTCTCTGGTAAACAGAAGTCCCTTATCAATCATAGGAAAATCCCATTTCCACATGACAGTTTCTTGATCAACAGTGTTCCGTCCAAGAGCGGAAGAAACAAACGCCTGAAAGTAGGCAAGGAGTATGTCAGGATTTAAGGTAGACCATTTTGTATGTGCTCCGGCTAGAACGCCGAAAAGTATGCAAAAGTAGTTTGTTTAGGGCAATTAGTTCTAGAATCTTCTGGATTATTTGTACATCGCTAGCAAAGCATTGCGTCATGAGATGCCTTGTAGCTCCAAAATGTTTGAAATACATGGTAACCTTGAAATAGAACAAAACTTTGGTTTATATCTATTCAGTCCATCAGTTTTTGTTTCAGGTGAATTCGTGGAGGTATTCCTACCCTCCAGGCAGTGGTGACTTCCATCCGCGAAGTCAACTCCCTGGATCCTTCCTCACGCCACGAGGAAGGTCATGTCTATGGCTTTGGAACTAACAAAGACAACTCAGATTGCAGAACAGAACCTTTGAGCTAGACGATAACAAACAGCAGCAAGATGAGAAAGGATTCACCATAACACTTTCCGTTTTGATCCCAAGTTTCGCATGCTTTCGCTTTCCCCTTTTCTCTAATTCAAGAAACACTTCTGTGTCCAGAACGCAAGTGTCCCTCGCGTCCGACAGCCTTGTTTCGACCAGAATGATGGATGAAGTATTTTGGTACAAGGTACTATGATTTCCGACTTTGAGAACAAAATTCAAGTCATGAGTATGGTTATGTATGTGAGTATGATATAGGTTGGTCATTCATTTGAATATTATGTTAATTTCTCTCTGGTAAACAGAAGTCCCTTATCAATCATAGGAAAATCCCATTTCCACATGACAGTTTCTTGATCAACAGTGTTCCGTCCAAGAGCGGAAGAAACAAACGCCTGAAAGTAGGCAAGGAGTATGTCAGGATTTAAGGTAGACCATTTTGTATGTGCTCCGGCTAGAACGCCGAAAAGTATGCAAAAGTAGTTTGTTTAGGGCAATTAGTTCTAGAATCTTCTGGATTATTTGTACATCGCTAGCAAAGCATTGCGTCATGAGATGCCTTGTAGCTCCAAAATGTTTGAAATACATGGCAACCTTGAAATAGAACAAAACTTTGGTTTATATCTATTCAGTCCATCAGTTTTTGTTTCAGGTGAATTCGTGGAGGTATTCCTACCCTCCAGGCAGTGGTGACTTCCATCCGCGAAGTCAACTCCCTGGATCCTTCCTCACGCCACGAGGAAGGTCGGTGCACGTAAGGAAAGTTCGGCCGCACACCGAAAATATGGTCCAGTCGAACCGGATTGAAGTGAGAAGTGAGAAGTGAAAAAGTGAAAGAGTGAAAAGTGAAAAGGTGAAAAAGTGAAAAAAAGTGAAAAAGTGAAAAAGTGAATAACAGTGATCCTACCCACCAGACAGATGCCTCGAGTTAGGCACTCCCTAGCCAAACCAGCGAGTGAGCCAGCGAAGACATCGAGTGAGCCAGCGAAGACGTCGAGTGAGCCAGCCAAGACGTCGAGTGAGCCCACAGCGTCACCGAGTACGTCACAGGAGAACAGCGAGGACATGGAGAAAGCGCTGAAGACGGCGATCCGCCAACGGGCGCAAGTCAGTGCCAAACTACAACGCATCGAGTACACGCTGCAGGAAACCAAGGAACCAACAGTTTCCCAGCTGAAGGTGCTTGCGAAAACCATTGCGACCATCTACACGGAATTTAGTGCCCTACATACCACCATCGTAGGCCTAATTCCCGACAGCGCAATGGAGGAGCAGGACAACGCTTACGACGAGTTCGAGGGAGTCTTCTACGAAGTCTCCAACCAAATCGAGGAGCTGCTGCTAGCCGCCGAATCCGATTGCAAGAACACCAAGACAGGCGCGGCTCAAGTGATCATCCAGCAGCAACCGTTGAAGGCACCGATCCCGACCTTCGACGGCACTTACGCCGCATGGCCCAAGTTTAAGGCCATCTTCGAAGACCTGATGGCGAATTCCGGAGACAGTGATACGATGAAACTGTATCACTTGGAGAAGTCGTTGGTAGGCGAAGCGGCCGGAGCGATAGATGTCAGCATTCTCAACGCAGGCAACTACAAGCAAGCCTGGGACATCTTATCGGAGCGTTTCGGCAACCAGCGAGCCATAGTGGACAGCCATATCCATGGTCTGCTTAACCTAAGAAAGATGTCATCAGAAAACTACCTCGAGCTACGAACTTTGGTGCAAGAGGCATCCCGCCACGTGGAAAGCCTCAGGTTTTTAAAACAACCCCTTGAAGGTGTATCGGAGCCGATGGTGGTCCATCTTCTGGTTTCGGCACTCGATACATCCACCCGAAAGGCCTGGGAAGGGACCCAACGAAAAGGAGAGCTGCCGCGGTACGAGCAGACTATTGGCTTTCTAAAATCACGGTGCCAGATTTTAGAGAACTGCGCAGCTGCTGCACCATCACTGCCAACAGCAAAACCAAGGGCAAACCAGCCGCTTTTCCAGCAAAGGCATCCAGCCCAGAAGAGCCACACCGCAGCCCTACAACAGTGCGAAATTTGTGGAAAGGAGCACCCAAACATCACCTGCCCGGAAATATTAAATGCCACACCAAGGGAGAGGAGCATCACAGCTCGAAAAGCAGGACTGTGCTTTAATTGTCTCCGGAAGGGACATCAACTACGTGAATGTCCGTCAAAGAAGAAGTGCTACAAGTGCCAGCGCCGACACCATACGCTGCTGCACGAGGACGTAGCACCCACCAAACAGCCCAATGTGTCCCAGCCAGCGGAAATTGGAGCTAAACCAACGAGCCGTATGTACGTACCAGCGGAAAGCGAACAGCTTTCAACAGCATGTTCTTCGCAACCCGTGAAGACATCCAAAACCGTGCTGCTGTTGACTGCTGTAGTCAACGTATTGGATGCCAAGAACCAGCCACATCCCTGCCGCGTCCTCCTGGACAGCGGTTCCCAGGTCAACTTCATATCGGAAGACTTGTCCAATCGTCTGAGAGTGCCAAAGAGACCAGCCAACGTGCCCATTGTGGGAATTAATGCATTGCGCACACTTGCTCGTGACAAGGTAAATGTTACCATCCTATCTCGAGTATCCCGCTACCAAGCGAACCTGGAATGCTTGGTAACACCGAAAATACACTTGGCACGATCCCATCATCCAGCATCAACATTGCCCACTGGGACATTCCGGAGGGATTAACACTCGCCGATCCCACCTTTTACGAGCCTGGAAAGGTGGATTTACTCATCGGTGCGGAGTTATTCTTCGACATACTGAAGCCAAGCCAAGTCGACCTCACCGATAGCCTGCCTCGATTGCAAGATAGCCAGTTTGGTTGGATTGTGTCCGGAGCTGTCGCCGAGCAGCAGATAACCACCCTTGCCATGCACTCCAACCACGCATGGGTAGACATCGAGAAAATGATCCAGCAGTTCTGGCAGATCGAAGAAGTTCCAGACGTCCCGAAGCGATCCGTCGAAGAGCTTGCTTGTGAGGACCATTTCCAAGCTACCTATAAAAGGGACAAAAATGGAAGATTTATTGTTCGCCTACCATTCAACGAACAACAGCACCGGTTGAATAATGGTCGCGCAGTAGCCCTCAAGCGCTTCCTGATGTTGGAGAAAAGACTGCTTCGCAACCCGGACTTAAAACAACAATACGTGGAGTTTATGCAAGAGTACGAAACTCTAGGTCACTGCCGACAAATTCAAGAATCCAGCGATGTTCCGAATCAGCTGGCCTACTACCTGCCCCACCACGCGGTTTTGCGACCTTTCCAGTTCGAGCACGAAATGCCGAGTCGTGTTCGATGCCAGCGCAAAGGCGTCTCCTGCCGAGCTCTCACTTAACGACGTGCTGCATGTAGGATCAGTTGTGCAGAACGATCTATATTCCATCGTTCTGAGATTCCGGATGTACCCAATAGCGTTTTCGGGAGACATCGCCAAAATGTATCGTCAAATTCTCCACGCTAAAGAAGACCAACGATTCCTGAGCATCTTTTGGAGATCACACCCAACCGAGCCACTACGAGTCTTCGAGTTGTGTACCGTAACCTACGGTACAGCATCAGCGCCATTTCTGGCCACCAAATGTTTGCAACAATTGGTCGAGGAGGACGGGGATGCCTATCCGATTGCATCCCGCAT
The DNA here is from genome assembly GCA_000441895.2 of Anopheles sinensis. NCBI lineage: Eukaryota > Metazoa > Arthropoda > Insecta > Diptera > Culicidae > Anopheles > Anopheles sinensis. Next base: position 423,148 of record KE525336.1, on the reverse strand, counting down.
AATAAAGGAGGAGACATACATGGATGACGTTCTCTCAGGTGCGGACTCGGTTGAGGAAGCTATTGAAGCCCAACACCAACTGAGTTTCCGGAGTTTCTTGAGCAAATTCCAGAAGAAGATCGAGAAAAGGCAATCCCGATGGAAGAACGAGGAGTGAATGAGGCGATAAAGGTGCTCGGTTTAGTTTGGGACCCAAAGGCAGACCATCTTTACATCGCCCACCAGCCAAACCCAGTTGCACTAGCTGACCAACGGATAACAAAGCTTGTCGTATATTCCGAAGTCGCCAAGTTCTTCGATCCACTGGGGTTAGTGTCTCCGGTCATCGTACAACGTCTGTGGAGGCTGAAAACCGACTGGAACGACTCTATCGATGAGGAATGGATGAAGCAGTGGGAAGAACTCCAACCATCCTTACAACAGCTGCATCGCATCGAGGCTCATAGGTGCGTCACATTCAAGGGAGCCACTTCCTATGAGCTACATGGGTTCTCCGACGCCTCGATCGTGGCTTATGGTGCCTGCATTTACATCCGAAGCCTGTTTTCCGATGGTTCAGCGAAGCTACGTTTGCTTACCAACAAGTCAAAACTGACTCCTTCACCGCCGTTTGCAGTTTCTACGCCGATCCTATTTTCATCAAACAAGCCGGTTATCAGTCGACGAGGAATCATGCAGCAGATTCACTCGGATAACGCTACAAACTTCCGAGGTGCAAAACATGAACTGCATGAGTTGTTCCAAATGTTCCGCAGCCAGCAAACCCAGGACGCCACCCAAACCATTTGCCAACTCCGAAAAATTGAGTGGCATTTCATTCCGCCAGATGCCCCAGAGTTCGGACACCTTTTGGGAAGCAGCAGTGAAATCAGAGAAAACGCATTGTTGGAAACACCAAGCTGACTTTCGAAGAGTTAACTACCGTCCTCATCCATGACCGGAATCAGCCTCCACTCAATTGGAAGATGGGTAGAGTGGAAGCCGTCTACCCTGGCGAAGACGGCCTGGTACGTGCGATTGATGTCTTCGTCGACGGAGCAACGTACCGGCGACCCATAACCAAACTTTCATTGCTGCCAATAGAAGAGTAGGAGTAAACGAAAAATATTGAGAAGCCTCAACGGGGGGAATATGTTCCATCCAAGAGCGGAAGAAACAAACGCCTGAAAGTAGGCAAGGAGTATGTCAGGATTTAAGGTAGACCATTTTGTATGTGCTCCGGCTAGAACGCCGAAAAGTATGCAAAAGTAGTTTGTTTAGGGCAATTAGTTCTAGAATCTTCTGGATTATTTGTACATCGCTAGCAAAGCATTGCGTCATGAGATGCCTTGTAGCTCCAAAATGTTTGAAATACATGGCAACCTTGAAATAGAACAAAACTTTGGTTTATATCTATTCAGTCCATCAGTTTTTGTTTCAGGTGAATTCGTGGAGATATTCCTACCCTCCAGGCAGTGGTGACTTCCATCCGCGAAGTCAACTCCCTGGATCCTTCCTCACGCCACGAGGAAGGTCGGTGCACGTAAGGAAAGTTCGGCCGCACACCGAACAAACAGTTTAGCATTTCTGTTTAGTTATGGAACGATTTCTCCCAAAACCCGAAGGAGTCTCGGTTGACAGATGGAATAACTTTATCGATTGTATGTAATTTACATATTTCGATTCAATACTCGTTTCCTTTCCCTCCATTGACAATTTAGTTTCCCCCGACCTCTCCACAGTTCATGGCTTTTGAAATCTGGTCTGTTGAGTTTACTTTACTGGCTTTCGTGTCAGCCATTCTTATCTCTTAACAGCAGCACCGAGTGTCAAAATGCATCATCCGGCGTGTTGTGACACAAGGCACTCTGGTTTCGCGTTGGGGAATGTGTCCCGGAATCATCTGGTATTCATTATTTTCCTGTCAACGCGTCTTTCCTTAAGCAACTCATGGGGACAAAAGTGTTGGCCCACGCATTGCTTTCACTTACATATATGATGTTTCCATATGCAAATACACGTTCTCTCTTTAGGTTAGGGGAGGAGTCGAAGAAAAGAAGAAGTACCGTAACACCTTGCCCATGGACGCGCGTTGGATCATAACTAGCCGGCGAGAAGAGTTATGATCGACCAAGTTGCAGTTTGCAGTTCGTCTGACTTCATCTTTCCGTTGCAACGGCGAAAGTTATTTTTCACGGTTCGGTACATTTTCGTTCACCGAATCTTCTATTATCTCCACTGTGCGTGACTTCTTTTGATCGAACCGATGGCTCTAAGGCATTCTCCTTAGTCCTTCCTTCTTCCTGACCTTGCTCAAACGGCAGCTGGTGATGTCGTTTCGCGCATAACTTATGTGCCGGCTTTTGCTTCCTTTTTCAATCCTGAGTTCTCGCGGAGAGCATTTTTCTTTCATCTTTCCAATATGCTGCCTGGATAAACCTACCGTTACTATACGTGAATTAAAAGGACAAACCTTCTAGGTTGTACGACGACGAAGACAATCTGGACAACCTGGTAAAAGTAAGCAATAAGTAAAACAAACCACTCGTAATTTAAAATTCGTGGGGAACGGCAATACTTCCAGCAGTGCTCTGTTGAGCCGGGAAACAGTATTGCTTAGTTGTCGTTCGTTCGTCCTTGCCATTGTCCTCCCAAATGATCGCAAATGGCAGCCGGAACGGATTTTCATGAAGCATAAATAAAGTAAACGAGATAAAATAAACAAACATACAAATCCTGTCGCGTGCGCCGAAGGGCAAACGAATTTCCTTCCATATAGCAGATATTTTTAGCAAAGGTGAAGGAGGAGGAGAAGGATGGCTTAGCGTGTCATGCGTCACAGGATCTCCGATGTCATTGATGATCCTGCCCTCGTCGTTTTTGTTCATCCGTGTGGGCCCTTCCTGAACACAATTTGTGTTCGTCGGGTCGTATCCAGTGTCGTTTTACGCACAAAAGCGAGACGAGGTCGTTAACGGTCAAGACGGATCGATTTACTTCGAGTGTTCATGGATGACCTTTTCTGGGTATTTTTAGGCAGTTAGATGTAATGACATTGGATAGGCGTCCTTTGCAATGGTTCTTTTATCTGTTTTTCCCACAAGCTATCAACGCTACTAATTGTTGCATACGACTGGTAATTATCTGGAATGTTTTACTTTAATGTGTTTGTTTCTGAGATTTTTAATTTGTACTCGTGTTTTCCAAGCCATGTACGATATCGAAATTGGAACATTGAAAGAAAAGCCAAAACTTCAAAAAATACCACGCGAGAACCATTGCAGCCATTTGGCATTCGTTTGCCCGAGGAGAATCCCAAATATGCCTGATATTTCGGGAAAAATTTTGCTGTAATTAGTTGTCTTTTTTCGGAACAAAACAGGAATTGGCACACTTGAGGAACCTTGCCGCAAGCAATATAGGTCATTCTAACATGAGAATACACGTGGAAAAAGTTATAACTCGTACGCTTTCGCCCGTATCGATCTCTCTTGGGAAGAGGACAGTGCTGAAACGTATGGTTCATATCTGTTTTTTCCTGCCTTGTTGCAAAAACTTTCTGATGATTTTCAGAGCTGAAACCGGCCTACAAAAGGCGATAAAATGTAATACGACACTCACCTCAAAGTTTTTGTACATGCCGACCTCCAACCCTCGTGTAGCAACAGCGTCATGAGCCCGGTTGTTGTGCAGTTCCTAGTGAATCGCCTTATAGAGTAAATGTATGGGCACGCTGCGGCCCTATGTTGCACATGGACCTCCAATGTGCTAAGAACGGTTCATGCTACTGCTGCTGCTGCTGCTGCATCATGTTGACCGTGGAAGGCCAACCGAAAAAGTCTCGATTATATGGCCAAATATTACGTAATACGAGAAAAAGAACTCCCCACTGTTCCAGGAGGCTCATTCACCGGCATTAAGCCGATCATATACGACACCTTTTTTGTGGTTCTTTCTGGGCTGTAGGTGGCGTCTCAAGTACGTTCCCCGGTGATACTGTTTGCGCCGTGGGGAAACCTAAGACTTTTATTTTTGTCCAGCATTGTCTGGAAGGTGATGGTCTAACCCTCGTATACCAGCATAAGAAGAAAGAGATCAGCACATTGAGAACTTCCTTCAGCTTGGCTTCCTGCAGGACGTCGGAGAATCGGCGCAAGGAGCGTAACGTCCACATCTCATTCCTTATTCGAACCAGCTTAGAGCTGCTTTCCCTGCTCGTCTTGCCAAAAGTTCATTCTTCACAGATTGGAGTTTTTCTTCCCCTGCCCCGGTTTGAGATCGAGTATCGATTGGGGCTGCTCTTCGTGCCGGTAGACGCTCGTTTGCTCGTCGACGTAATCGTCAATGCCTTGGAGAAGCTTCCTTTTGGCTTTTATTTTTTCGAAATGACGATTCACACAGCATCACAGATTTTTTATTAAGACCCCCAGGCTTCTATATACGAATTCTCTCTCTTGCCCCAACGCAACGGGATGGAGTATCTTCCGGAGGTGATGGAAAGTGATCCGAGACCACCGTTTTTTTGTTCCTTCTGTGGTACGCAAGAAATTCATTTAGCTAGAGTCAACATTTTTCGTAGCACATTATGCGCGATCCTTTGCAGAGATAGCAAGAAATCACATGGGAAAGAGCGTAAGAAAGATGAGATTTAAGCCGTAGTGTTATTGGAAGAAATTTGCTCAAATAATAAATCTGCAAAGAATGTAAGAAGATTGTTGGGAGACGAATTGAATTTTGAAGTGCTGCCAGGATTAAACTTATGATCGAACTATTTGGAGATTTTACAAGTTCTAGGCATTTATATTTATATGTGTTTAACTGTTCTAGTTTAGGTTCTAAATTATAAATTTCTAAAATAAATGTTTTCTAAAATAAATTTCGGAAAAGTGGAAAGCGAAAAAGGAAAATCAATTAAGAACAGTATCCAATCAGCTTTTTATACCTTCGAATTCGCTTTCGACGGTAAACAAGAAGCAAAGGCAGAACGATGGGTTTGTTGGAGTTTGTGACCATCTCGGAATTTTGCATACCAGTAGAGATGCTTCAGGATTCCCCCTCCATCATCATCTCTTCGCACCCGACAATGATCCTTCGCTTTGGGATTTCGCTTTACGTAAGATGGATCACAATGCTAGGAACATTCATGATTGTTAATTATATGTTAATTTCTCAATTATTAGAAAACACAAAACAACGAGCGACTGAGAAAATCTTCGGAAACAGTGGAAAAAGTGCATTCGAATGCAATTCGCTATATTGTTTACGGGGGGTGTTCCAGGGTTCCACTCTGAGGCGGTTTCGATTGATTGGCCCTGTTTATGCATCCTTTTGCCACTTCAGGGTGAGCATCGGAATAAATATGTGTTTCTACAAAGTGCCACCCTTCGTTTCTTGTCTCAGGCTTCCTTTTCAAGTGTAGCGAAGTTCGGCTACGAGCTAACGAGACCCAGAAAAATGGTAGGTTCTGGAAGTGCAGACGGTCTGTGGTTGAAAACGATTTACCGAATAGCACTCTTCTCTTTCCTTCTCCAATTTGCTGAGGAGAGCAACCGGTAGCTAGCTCGAGGTGGTAATGGAAGGTAAAACATTCTTCTTACAACTGGTGTACCGTTGAGTTGAGTTTCATTATGGTGCACTATTCAAACAAATGATCAGCGTTGGTTGTTTAAAAATGCGTCTGTTCGCTGCTGGTTACTAAGCTTCGGGGAGAGATATTGAATTAGTCGTGGAAAGGAAAATAAAAATACTTAAAAACAAATCCGTACACCGAATTTATGATGTGGAACCCAACTATTATCCATCCCTCCTCCATAATCGACATCGGTTAACGTTCGACGACGTAAATTATTTCTTTTTGACCTCGAAGGTTCTGCAACGTCTTCGACCTTCTTGGTTACACCAGCAGAAATCCTTCCTTTACGCTCCCCACTTGTTTACGGTGAGCTGCTCAACTGTTTCACGCTTCAGGATCACTTCAAAAATCTTCGTGTTCGATACAGTTTCACTTGCCATCCTCAACGAGAAAAAATAAAAAGAAAGCGGAAAACCAAAACGAGAAGTATTTTTGGAAAATGGGTACTTTCTTCACCCAAACGTTTTACGATTTGTGGTTTACAAAATTAACGGCCCACATAGAGGAAGGGCAACGGAAGCATAATCGTTACGAACAGGATCGTACAACGGGGAGCGTTGAAAGTTGTTGCCTTGCACCGACCGATGAGCCGAAGAAAAGATAATGATATAATTGCATGCTAAATGGGCTTCAAATTGAAAATGCATCGAATCAATGCAAATAAATGCGACTTGTGGAAAAGGCCTGACCAAATAATTACAGCCAAAACCCCAACCCATGTCATCAGGCACCCATGACGTTGCAAGAGATCCGGGCGTCATCCACGACATCTCTTCCAACCTGGCTAACCATCTGACCGAACGAGCGACCGATCGTTTGAGCTTCTTAGTCTCCGACGACGTCGTCCCGTGCACTTCCGTGATGAGAGGTTTTGTACGTAATTGCCCACGAATCATCGGTCTTTCGGGAGGTTTCCGGGTTGGTTTTTATATAACAGAGGTTAGAGGAAGCTGTAAAGCAAGGAGGGGCTTTCATGTCCTCCCCGTCCTGCTCCACGGAGCAGAAACGCCATTCATCAAGATACAGGCAGGTGACCTGCATAGCCGCTACTTGTTAGTACTTGTAGCATTGAGATTTCTTTTCTTCGTTGCACCACTCATATCCTTAGACTCAGTGTAGTTTGCCCCCCTCAATGCGCCAACAACATCCACGACTTCGAAAATGACGACAACGGCACGGTGGTCCAACAGTCCCATTAAATCGTATTCTCTCTCTTATGTTTGTGCGAAAATTGTTGAGGTTGCGAAAATGTCCGGTCAGAACACGCCGAGGAAATTACGATGGCGTGTCTTGAGATGGTTGAACTCTTCAATCCTGTCGTAAGGATGCACTTGGCTCGTTCTGTTTTTTCCCCATCCCAGAAGGATGGTTCGGGACATTTGCAATGGGCCAGGTACAATCGACGTGTCGTCTTCAAAATAATCATTTTGTTTATTTGTATATTTGTTGACGGTGGTACTATAAGTGCACCGTCGTAACGAATTATTATTATTTCCATTCTAAAAACCACGCCATTTTCTACCGTGTACACAAGAACCCCAGCTGTATCCATTTGCATCAAATGAAATTTCACTCGAAGAGTTAAAAAATTTGCTGCAAAGCATAAGTTCAGTCCAACTGAACTGTCACGTTCATTTCAAGCCTACTCATTGTCCGTAGCCGAAAACAAGATCGGCCCAAAGCTCGGTTTGTACTTCACGGTATACTCATCCTTTGAGTGCATTCATAGTGATCCTTATCTAAAAACCCTCGGATGAGCTGTGTAATGTGAGTTCACCGCACAAACGCTCCTGTTTCAGATCGTTCCTGAAATCCGTAACAAAAAGTGTCACGATCCGTAACCAGGGTTGGTCAGTCGATGAGGGAACGACACAAACGAATAGTGTGTCCTTAGCGCCATTGGGTAATGCGATGAACCTTTAGCCTTTAGGGAGTTCCATATTTCTCCCGGCTGTCTCGATGTTTATCAGGAAATCAGATTTCGGCTTTTATTAGTTTAGGTTTAGTTTAGTAGCTTAGGAGACGACATACTCTCTTTTGGAATGGATGGTTGTTTTATTGTTGTCTAGTACCATTAGTCAAGCATGCCGGTTGGCTAGTATTGTGACGTATATCGGATAGCTCAGCTGTTCAGAAATTGGTGTGCTCTATTTTTCCATTCGCGTGGGCTGAAAAGAGGAGCGCGAATAGAGAAGCTGGCAGAAATAAAATCAAGGCATGACATCGAAAAGCCTTAACCCCACTGGTCGTCATCGTCGCTTTTCGGTCGTGGGCTGTTGCATCGCCAAACCCACGCCAAAACCACAACTTCTACAGCTATTAATTAAACGTCGTTGTCCACGCGCCATCTCTTGTCTGATGATGGCAATAATTTTAGAAAGCCGTCCCACGCCAATTTCTACACAGATACACGGTTCAGAAAAGGAATGGAGAAAGAGTGTGTCATGTGCCTAGCCATATAAATCTATTAACTGTCGGTTTTATTTGAACGTTCGGACAACGCCTCACTTTTCTCACTTTTCGTTGGCTTTATGGACCGTATTAATCATTCTGTACGTTTGTAATTCTCCTGCTCTACACCGTGGCGTATAAACTACTAACCAAACGTTGAGGCTGTGGGCATCTGGACAAGCTGTACTTTGGTTTCATCTCCCCGGCCCTCAGGCTCAGGTTTACCCTCCCTTATCACTCCTCACCCCTACGAGCTTCTAATGACCTTAGCAAACCGCAACCCTTCGCCAGCGACGACGCCATCCTAGGCTGCAACACCATTCTGGTTTTAGAGCAGTGGTCTCCACAACTTCCCACTTTGCTCCGTCTTGCCGGACTTAGCCCTCGGCAATGGTGGTCGCAGCGTTAATTGAAAGCCACCACCTTTCATCTGCATTCGCACGCGAGGAGGTGACGTTGATGGCTTTTTGATCGGAGTTGATAATTTCATGGTAGAGTGTTTTATTGAATTGAGGTTAGGGTGTGCAAATTACCGGTTGCTACGACGACATGGCGGGAGAGAGGACGCTTCTGGAAATCATCCCACAGTCGATAAGCCATTGATTATATCATTCATACACAGTCAAAGAATCAATTACCCGATGTTGGACGAACCAAACAGAGGAGGCAGATTGACTTTAAGATTCTTCATGGGCGTGTTTCTCTTTTTTAAAGAAAACATAAAACATTCTGATTTGTATCCTGAGCTAGGTTTACCAGGTTTACGTTGGAAGTTTATAAGAAGCATACGATGCGTTCCCATCTCTGATATCGTCACGTTTTCTACTCTCGCTTCGGTTACGGGTAAGGTCAGAATTCACGATCCAACGGGTGAGTCGGAGGTCAAGAAACACTAAACCGTGGCGACGTCCTTTCGTGCCACCCGGGCCGCCGCTACTTGATCCGAACTGAGATAACGAGACGAAGAAAACTAAAATTCGAACCCAAATCGCGGTCGTTCGGTCCCTATTCTCCTCCTGTTTGTGCTTCAAGTGGATGGCTGTGTTACCGGGCTCTGATCGAGTTCCGATACTCCCGCGGGATGCTAACGAGGGTCAGCCATAATCGATTTTACGTCGTCCATTATTTATCCACATTTCGACAGTCCGTGGAGGCCGAAGATATCCGATACAACAATGTTTCTATCTTTCTCACCCTGATGGATCCGAGGATGTATGAAGCCACAATCAATGTGTGCATGGATGAGTGAAATGACCAACATGATGCCTTCTAACAGATGCAACACAAATCTGTTCGAACACTTCCCTTCCCCTTATTCGCCAGAACTTTTGTTTGTTTTTTAAAGTTCGAATTGAATTTGATTTTGCATTTTTTTCTGTTAGGCATTACAAATAATAAATTTGACGTCGCCCTCACTGACAAATTACTTTGGGAGTGTCTATATAGTGTTTCATAACGGTGGGAGATATGTACTAAGCAACAAAGAATGCCTTCTACTTTCGTTTTCTCCCTTCAACAAAAATGATCGATGTTTTACCCCGACAAGTAATGCTGAAAACCTTAAAGTTCCATCGACCGTTCTAGCTGCAGCGGGAGAGTTATACCAATAATTTGTCGGCACAAATCAACCAATTGGTAAACCGGTAAATGGAAACCAATGACCCACGAAGGCTTGCCGCCATGGCAGACCGAAACTCAACAAACCCACCTATCACCCACTCGGCCCTCAACTTCATCATTTTTCCTGCGCTTGGTATGGTGGGTTGAAGTGATCCATCGAACGCTTAACAAGCTGTCAAAATGTTTTGCCTTTTGTAGAATGTTGTGGCGGCGGCTTTCGCCTGGGAAGTTCGAAAGAAGAACAAGGGCAATCGAGAGATTGAGAGAAGTAAAAGAAATTACACCTCATCCGCAGGCCACGACCTTCTGCAAGTTCGAGCTACTTTCGACCAAGTGCTGGTACGGGCATCTTCACCCAGTAGAGGAAGGAGATCATGGAAGAAGAAAAAGGGGTGCAATGAAAGTGGCGTTAGCCCTATGTAAATTGTTAAAAGAAAATTATGAAGCGGTAAGATTGATGTAGTGCGCGAAGGGAACTCAATTATCAGTAGCTTTTTCCCGCAGTTTCAACGCCGTGGAGTTTAAAGATTGCAGTTTGAGAATATTATGCTGGCGATGTACGTGTGCAGACTAAATGTTTCGCAAAGGCTGTGCCAAATACTATCTCTTGCCGCAAAGGAGGTGATGATGGTTCGTTTGAGTTTGCACTACTATCACCAGACCCCAGGGTTCCCTTGGAGCCTTGGAGGGGCAGATCTTTTTCCACAATTGAAGCTGTTCACAACTGCCCCTACTATTGGCTTTATAATACGGTCAGTAATTTGTTGGAAAACTTCGATTGCAACTATTTTTAGTTTATTCTGTTATAAAATCAGTTTGTTTGTGGATTTATTATATCCACTTTCTAATGTAGAAACTGTTTACAAATTTGTTTATGACTATGGTCCGATTTAATTTTTTCATTTATTTTTTTCGGAAATCGTATGTTGATCGCCGATTCTATTGATCGTTTCAAAACAATCAAAATATTTGTTGAAAATGTTTCAATATTACTACTATTACATGCAAGGATGGATGCATGGAAAAATGAAAAAAATCAGACGTCGAAAAGTGTTTTGATCGATGGTGAATTTAT
>KE525336.1:382577-411161 GCA_000441895.2 Anopheles sinensis | reverse complement strand
AACTATTTTTAGTTTATTTCTGTTATAAAATCAGTTTGTTTGTGGATTTATTATATCCACTTTCTAATGTAGAAACTGTTTACAAATTTGTTTATGACTATGGTCCGATTTAATTTTTTCATTTATTTTTTTCGGAAATCGTATGTTGATCGCCGATTCTATTGATCGTTTCAAAACAATCAAAATATTTGTTGAAAATGTTTCAATATTACTACTATTACATGCAAGGATGGATGCATGGAAAAATGAAAAAAATCAGACGTCGAAAAGTGTTTTGATCGATGGTGAATTTATTTGTTCGCGATAAATAGATTTTTCACTTCTCGACGGCGCTTAAACTGCAATCAGACCATAAAGCAATGAGTCTATAAAATTGCTGGCTCAATCATTTATCACTTCATTAACATTTGTTCAAAGTGGCTGGAATTAAAATGGAGGAAGACCTTTGTTGTGTACATTTTTTCTGAATGTTTGACGAGATAAAAAAATAAGAGCAAAAATCGATGTATTCATGAAACGTGCAATTTAATTCTTGATCCTGGAGATGAAAAGCCACCTAATAGAGATTTTTCAAATATCGATGAGCAAATCGAACGACACTAATAAAAAGCCAAGTCTAACTATCCGGTAGATATTTGTGCCACAAAAAATGAAATATTCAACTGTTTTCAATCAAATGGAATTGCAATGCATCTAATGAACCCTGGTCTATCGAAACAAAGTGTTCACAACGGTATAAATTTATGCGAGAGGTGGGAAACAATTTCCTCGCATTGTGTATGCATTCTCTATTAACCCGTCTGTCTTTCCCATTCGTGTTCATTTGGCAACCACTATATAAAACTTCTCTAACAGCATACTGGCATTTATTGTCCCGCGAAAAGTAGGAATGCACCCAAATAAAAAATACCGTTCATTCGATTTAGTACATAGGTTTTTGAGTTATACTCTTTGAATTATAAAATTATAAAATATCTATGAATGCCTTTACAATTTTTCAAATTTGATGTCCATCAACCAACAGCTACCCAATTTAATTGAAGATAGCGTCTTCTATTTTCCTCGCTTATGAAGGCGTCGAACTAACACGAATAGTACTATTGTGTACAAGACGGTGATGTGATGACTTAATTGCTCACAGAACGCCTTCCTGTTGCTGGACCACGTCGACGGAAGCTGTCTTACGTCGAATCAGCTCCCTATCTTTCCCGTTGTCGGGTAAACAACGCCAGCCCGCCCCAGCTGTCCTAGAAGTGGTTTTATCGTGGATAACACTAATTTACTCGACCACGAGAGTGTTGGTAACTTCGGGGCACAATTAATGCTGCTACGAGTAAGAACACATCCATCCCACAACACGCGACGGAGGTTTTGCTTTTGGTCGGCCCAACTGCATTAATCTAGCGGCTTGAATGGTATGTTTCTGGCATATTGATCTAATTGACTCAAGCACTGACTACTCGGGCTATGTCTGGAAGGCTCGAGGAAGCTGGATGCTTGTAGCAGTCTGCAGCACTATTTACTAGAACCATCAATAGTCCTGTCCCAGGAATTTCACTCCGAGCGATAGACGGAAACTCGATAGGTTAAGTTAATTACCGCTCAAACGAAACGTGTACATCACACTCTCCTCAGTGCGAAAATTATACTGCTGATGGGTGTGGGCAATTTGGTGCAAGTACTCATGTTTCTGGAATTCGAAGTTGAAGTTGATTGATTAGGTTAAATAGTTTCTCCTATTACGATATTTTTTCTGTTACATGCAAATGCAAACTTAAATTTTGGCCAATTACTTTGGTATGGGATTCCTCTACGAAGCGCACATTCAACGTCATGATGATATTCATATGTTAATTATACCGTAGTAAGTACCGGAATTCTCTCTTTCATATAGTGGTAGCAAAACAGAATGCACTCATGTCGGAAACACTAGGAGCCATTTATTCAATTACATTGTATTAAGAAGAATTTTGGCTATAATATGGAGCTTGAAGTTCAGGTAGATTACTCTGGAGTGTTGTCTGGTTGTGTCTGATTGTGTCCAACTTTGTTATTTGAAGCTATCATTCAAACAATACATCGCTGTAAGTCTAAAAAAACGATTTCTTTATTTACGTGAAACTTACTATTTGGGTTTAAAGAAGATCTTCAAGCATGAGTGCATGCAATCGGCGTTGTTTGGTCTGGATGTACATGTTTTGAAGCTGATAATGAATATATTAGTATTTAGGAATTGGGGGTGCCCATGGCGCAGTGGTAGCGCAAGAAAAACTCCACGCCGTAGGTGTGGGATCGAATCCCGAGTCTGGCACTCCCCGGTATTACGAACGGCTGACCACCGGTCTATGATATTACCGTCTTTCGGTCACAGTAACTCTCTACGGAGAGAGTCCCATTTGGGGATGTTGAACCACATAAGAAGAAGTATTTAGGAATCCGAAGCATTACCACTACGAAGTCTTCTCTGGTATGCTTTTCCTTGCTCTTGAAAAATATCGTGGTACGATCGTGTCTGCAGTGGTAGAGGTTCGTAGTTCGTGGAAATTCACTTGATTGTATGAGTTTTCTACCTTCAAATTTTGAAAAAGAAAGTACAAAGAGTAATAGCAGCATATCCTGGTGTATCGTTGGATCGCTCCCAAATATTATCGCATCGAAAGACACCAAAAACCTTACCACATTTATTTTCGACTGCTGTCACAACACTTACTATCCAGTGGAAATAATTTCGAGTGCTTCGCGAAGGGTGTCCAAAATCAACAAGTATTTCGGTTCCCGGCGGGAGTCGGTAGACGATCGCGGAACGTTTGTAAAAGTGAAGAATTTGTTTGGTGTGAATGGATTAATTATCTGGCGTACGATTTCCACATTATCCCTGAGGAAAGATAACGCTGGGTGCATGTGGGTCTGTTTTTGTGACAGTAGTGTTTGGTAATTGGAGCTCCCCTAATCTCCAGTTACACTTCAACATGTGCATGGATCAACAAACAGAAAATCTGTGAGGGAGCTTTACTTTTTTCGTTGCGTTCGTGGTAATTGTTTCCAGATGCTTTTCCTTGCGATCGTGTCTTCTGAAGAAAATTCCAGCTCCAGTTGCTGCAGCTAAGAAAAGTACTTTGGTCCATTTAGCTCTGTCGCCACAGGACGTCCATCGGGGAATGGTTTCTGGTTTCTCTCATTCCGCACATAGATCGCTTGGGAAGATACTACTTGTGAGACGTTCGAAACAAACATTCCTCTTTGGGTCAGGAAGAAACAAAATCGTGAGTAAACTGGGTCACAGCAAGATTTATTAACTCAACGTGCAATGTTGTTTTCTTTAAAATCTTTTTATTACACATATTTAGTATGTCATTTGGGGATTTTCGGTATAGAAAATCAACAGCTTTTTTCGCGTGTTGCGATCAAATCCCGATCGAAATATTTGTTGCTCTTGTTTAGTCTTTTGAATGCAAATAAGAAACAGATCGCCCAAGAATGATTAGCTACGAGCCAATAATCCCACACAACAGTGATTTTGATAGATTAATTAAACCTTCCACAACTGGGCAATCACGAATACGACGTTTGTCGGGGCTCAATGTTTTCCGAATCCCTCGTCAGGTTGCCGCGGACCGTTTGATTTGGATGAAACGATGTTGGAAAAACAGTCTCGTCCAAATTGCAAACATGATAAATTAAACCCACGTGGGAGGAGTTCGTGCACTGGCTTCACGTTTGCTTTGAGTGAACATTCTTATGGTGTACGGTATTCCATCATTCGAAAATTGCCAACAATAGATTAAAAACGCCATCATCCGACTCGGTTTAAATTCATACAAATAAAAAACCTCAATCTTATACAACAAAGAAAAGAAAAGGATCAATCATTTGTCGGCAGGCAGAATGATGAGAGAAGTAATTCTGATAAACGCCGTGGTCGCAAAATCGTATCCTAATCTGTTTGAATTTGTTGTGCTCAACAAAAAGGGGAATTCGAAGAAGTATTGACTCGTTCAAAGGAGTTTTCTGTTGGTTATAGAATTATTTTCTCCGCCAAAGTTCATAAAGCGTTTCCGAAACTCGTTGGACGTGCTAAGAGTCCTACCCTTAGAATGCGATGTTCGTTGCTTGTATGATCGGAATAATCGTCCCCACCAAGGGAGGTCCGTTTCCTGGGAACTACTTTACTACTAGGTCACTAATGAAATTACTTTCTCTCATCTTGGATACTTCCTTAATTATAAATATAGTTTTCACCTTCGCACCTTCGTTTCAGAATTTGATTAATTTCCATTATGTCCGAAGAAGATGGCCACGGTTATAGTTGAAGTTTATTTCGCTCTAGATTTTTCTTTTCCGAACCCTGATCCTCGATCAACCCCAAGACCAGGAGATGAAACTTACCTATCTTTTTCACTATTCAATTTGAAAATGTCATGAGATGTAATCTTCCCAGTATTTCATCTTTTTTGCTATAAAAATCCATTACCTTCCATTGCGAAGTGCGCTTTGGTGCAGAGAAAAAAAATTCATCAACGGTATGTTATTCTCCTTTCTCAATTATTTATAGCACAGACGATTGAATAACACTGACTTAAACTGAAATAACAAAAGAAGCATTACAAAATATTGAAAACCATTTAAACGCTTTGATTGAAAGAAAAAGGCAACGTTAACTTTTTTTCTACTGCATTCCACTACATTGTCGTCATTAGAACATACAGTGTGCCAATCGGTAAGTGGGATTATCACCAAAGTAAAACAACTGTCTGGCTTTGCGGTAAATTTTAGAGTACTTAGAATTGAAAACAATGTATTTCGATTACCATATCTTCTTTGTCCATCGTTCTACGAAGCATGTTCTGAGAGTCTCAACCAACTTAACGTTTGGCTGGCAAAATTATGACTTTCTGCACTTTTTCGATCATTGCGCCGCTTGGCACAATCAGTAATTTTAAAGTCTTTTTTGAACATGCTTCGTAGAAAGATGGACAAAGATGATGTGATAAGCAAAATCCGTTATTATCACCGCAAACCCGACAATTCGTCTTTTTAAATCATCCCACTTGGCGATTGGCACACTGTATGTCTGCCGATCATCCCTTTATTGCAGGCTTTAATGATATTGATCGTATCCGTTGTCATTTATCTTATAATTACAAGAAATTAATTAACCAACCACCATCTCACCCCAGCCGGCACCCTTCCGTCCTTGGCCCTTCACACCGATCCCTTCGAAAACACAGGAGCGCTACCAGATACGGCTTCGCTTTGTTGACTTTTATTCATCGCGACTGAATGCATAATTACATTATTTTCATTCTTATAGCATTTTCTAGATGACCGAAAAAGGGGTTTGAAAGGAGGTGAAGAGATGCTAGATTGATCTGGTCGCCCTTCCATTTTTACACCTCTCTAGAGCTGGAGCCCACTCACGTGCAAGAATAGCGAGGCGCCCTGAATAATGTAACTTCCCTTCAATACCGGAATAGGCGTGTTCCGGTCGCTTAACGCGAGATGGAGGGCAGCTAATTAAATTAACACATAAGGATCTTTCCACCACGATCGCCACCCGAATGATTGTGTGCCCCCGCATGACATTCACTCGACCGGAAATGCATAAACATGCACCGGTGTTTCCCTGTGTGCGCGTTTTGACTTATTGGACAGATGATAAGGAAGTCAAGCTGAAATTCGATGAAGTGTGCGCGATCGTATGAAAATCGTATGAAAATGAGGACATTCCTAAGCGGAAAAATGGAATGGCGTAGGCTGAGACACCTAACGAGGTTTTTTATTAGTTTTAGGTCAACTTTCATTCAATATAAATTGATGACGAGGCGGCGGGACAGTATACACATTACCGAAGTTTTTAGTCATTAAAAACGTGAGTGGGTTATGAATAAGGCAGCATGTTTTCGAATTTCCAACTTTGGATCCGAAAACAGCGCACCGGAACAACACCGTATCCTACGGTCCACCTTAATTACTTTTCCGCGAGGCGCACGTTCATTATCAGCCGCCTTATGGTGCTTACTCGTTGGCAAAATCATGTTTGTTCAGTGAAGATGACATCGTATCGTTTGTTGGTGGATCGTTCGATCACTATTAATTACTTTCGGAAGGCGCACTTGCCTTATGGTGATGCCAGAAGCGTTCATCCATCCTAGAACGCACGCTTATTGCGTCATTATTTTCGCTTATCAAAGCGCTGTCATATACAGTGTTGTACTCTTGTTGTGTTTCGTTCATAAAAGAACATAAAATGTACGTCATTACTAAGAGACGGGAATTTCCCCCTTCTTTCATTTTAGCACATTCGACCATGGCTGTACTAAC
This sequence comes from Anopheles sinensis, assembly GCA_000441895.2. Classification (NCBI taxonomy): domain Eukaryota; kingdom Metazoa; phylum Arthropoda; class Insecta; order Diptera; family Culicidae; genus Anopheles; species Anopheles sinensis. Next base: position 404,840 of record KE525336.1, on the reverse strand, counting down.
TCTTCCACCGCTGACAGTAATTAGTTTAGCAGTCAATTACCATGCACTTATTGGATGTTCCTCCGCAATTTTCGCGAGTGGCGAACGTCAATAACGGGGTTGTGCAGTCGCCGATGGCATGGAAGATCCTGCTGAAATGCCTAACTACTAAAATGTGTCCATACTTCCACCAAAGAGTGTGAAGGTTTTGACATCCCTCAACCTGGGTGCTCTCCAACCTTATAGGTTGGCTATTACGCTAATCGAAATTGAAGGCAATCGATGTGAACTCACTGTGAAGTTGAGGCCAAAATCGTGGTATATACCAAGGACAGGAAGGAAAAGCAGTCTCCTCATTTCCCGGAAACAAACTCTTCCTCGGTCAACAGTGGCTGATGTGTGTTCGGTGGAGCGCGAAATTCATGGCAACTGTACCAATCCTGGCAGTTTTGGAAAACAAGGGGCTTCATTGAAGCATGGTGCAGGGCACGAAATGAAACTCTTGTAAAGTGAAATTAATTTCGAGTATGCAAAAGCGTCTAGCCAAGAGAAAAGGGGGAAGGGAAGAGGATGGTGGGTTTTAGTGGGCAACTTCCGGCCGACATGCGATGGTCCTCAACCGTATCGCGATTCCGTCAGTTTTGCACAAGTGTGTGGGGCAAGTGTGAACCACCGTCAGGAAACGGTCGCCTCTGGGAAAACTTATATAACTTAGTTTGGGCAATGAAAGTGCTCCCCTCCATTCCCTTCCATTGCTCTTCCGGGAAGTCAACGATCTATTGCTAAATACATTCCGACATTACAAGACCGTTGAATACATTTCGAGCCTGAGCAAAGAAAACGGGAATTTCGTGAAGTGGAGTAGAAACAAGATTATTGTCATCCATGTCATCGTCGTTATTTTGTATGTGTGTGTAGGTATAGTTCGACAAGGATGCACTGTTTCATGAATTCGTCGTTCGCGGAATGGTCCGACTTGTCCGTTTTAGTTTTGCAAAACCGACAAAGCGGCTCAGAAGTGTTCACTCGTTCGATTGACTCCATTTTACATTACGGTTCCTGCTCCTGTCGTCCTTTTTGGCGAAGCGATCCAATAGTTGTCGGCACAACCACACTGGGTTGGGTTGCTTTCTGTTCTAGCTTCTATTGGGACCTTTGGGCTCTTTGGAACTAGGACTCCATTGCCGCTGCCAACTGCCTCGAGTGTGCCTTTTCGGTTGCAATGAAATTACAGCACAAATCGCATATACCATCTGTACCACATTTTATGGAGAAATAAACTGTCGCGAATGGACCCGTTCTGGAGTAGTGGGTGTTCGGAAATATCGATGACATAAATTCAGCATTCCAAACGCACTCGATAATATAGAACCAAAGAACATAAGGAGATATGGCGTGAATTGTAGGATATTTTTGTTTATTTTTGCTAACGACATATTTTGCGAATCCTTTGTAACTCAGTTTTCTGGTGTTTAACAGACTTTCTAAACATTTTTCTTGTGTTTATTTTTGTATTGGGGATGACGCATACTCCTGCAGACACATTCTGTCGACATTTTTGCTGAAGTTAAAAAAAAAACGAAATGCGCGTGCGTTTTTCCTCCCCAAAGTATCCGTTCTGGCGAGGAGTCACAAGCCCGACAAATGTTAGGAATGTGATACATCACACTGCAGAGAGAAAATTCGAAAACAGTTTCTCGGCAAAAACCACCAGCATTTGTTTTTTTAATTCACACCATTACTGAAAATAATGCTGCATCTCATGTGCATTATCTTATTGCGAAAGTGAATGTTTGCGATTGGATTTACGGTGCATTCAGCCACTGAAGCTGAAAATCAAACATTTTTTCAATAAGAAAGTCACTCAATTGAGACAAACACATTACGGCAAACATTAATAGGCAACTTAAGTTAGGTTACAAGCATGAAAGCTACTTTGTTTTAATAAATTTATTCTAGATTTAATGCTTTACAACTAATCATGTTTGTGTTTATTTTTACAGGTAAGACTCTTCAAATAGCTATACATCCTCAAGGTCGTAATTAGATTTCAAAATTTTCTCTGACCTTTTCTCCACCGCTCGGAAGGTGATCAGGTAACAGGTAACATTAAATTCTTATTTTCATTATTTACCGGTTCACCTGATGAACGTTAAGCAAGGATATTAACAATGCTAGGGAACAAACTTCTAATCGCGTTTGGCCATGTCTCTCGCTCCTGGTAGGAAAAAGAAAAACTGTAACACTTACGCCAAGCTCTTTTCAAAGCCAGTTTGCAAACTCCATCGCCACATTTTGAGTTATCCATCAACGTTCGGAAGTGAAGGAGAATATTTGGCGATTTTACTATAAAAATTAAGCTTTCTCGATTTTTTTCACTGACTTAAACCATTACTCTTCATCCTTTGAGAAGAAGTATTCTGTGTTTTGGTTTTAAACATGTCTGAGCGCCCTTGCCTCATTCATTCTTTTTCGCACCGGGGATAACTACGTTCCAGTTCGTCGCATTCCCGGTTCTGTTACAAGTAATTAGAATACTTGGAAAAAGTTTAATTACGCTTATTTCCCACACCCCGAACTGGACTACTGATGTTGTCTGTCATGTTGTCTCTTTGGCTGTGTATAAACTAATAGCATTACTGTTCGATATGGATGCTTCTTGCGTTGGGGAGAGGTTCCATTCGAAAACCCAAGGAACCATCAATTCTCTTCCACAGGCGACATTCTCTACCGCTTCGCAAGCCGGAAGTCTTACGTCCCTCGAACATTTACTCGCGTAGGGCTTCATCCTGAGGCTCAAAGATTTGAGTTTACGAGTTGGGTCCCTGGAGCTGAAGGCGTTAGATAAATGATTCCCTGATGGCCCGAAGTTGGGTTTATCTCGGTGAATCAGACAGTCTCTTCGTTACGATTTATATACACACATCTGTGGCCTCCGATAGAAATGCCTCCACCAGCGGCGTTACTTACTTCCCGGTGACCAGCCGAAGAAACCGATGGATTAGAAAACGAAAGACGGGACGTCGATCCGTATTCTTAATCTTGATAGTTGGTGGGTACTATTGCTCTTCTTCCGTTTCCGGCAACACAACCAACATACACACACACACAATCATACTTGATGGAACCAGGGCAAAAAGAAAAAAGGGAAGAATCTACACGTCTGCTCATTTTCAGTGCCAAGTCAAAGTTTGCGATCTTTACCGAAATCGTAAGTGTATTACAATGTTGCCACCGGTTGCCCATCAATAGGGTCAAAATTCACACATTTGAATACACACTTCGACTTTAGAATATGCATCTCGAACCTGATTGGTAAATGCACTTTTTAATCAACAATATCTTTAGGGTGATTCAATACACAATCTTTACAGCAAGAATATGCAAATGAAAAGATCGTACGCGATTGTTTGCTGCCGAATCAGAAGGAGACAAATATTGAAATCATTTAAATTTTTCAGAACGACAAACACAGAGGCCAATACAAACTTATTTTTAATTTTAACTGCAGTTAGCAAGCGAGGGCATGGGTAAAAGCTAGAAAGAAACCACCATCGAAACGGCATCGTAAATTGTGCAATAAAACTGTTACAGTAAAGTATGTATATTTATTTCCTCGTACTCATTCATAATTTAGAAGGAGGCTCCACAGATTTTCTTCAAGATAAAAGAAGATTTCGTGTCCCTCTTGCTATATTTATCCATCGTGATGCGATAGGAACATGACAACTCACCGGCGGGGGTCATAAAGGTGGTGTCGAACCATGACGATCTCTTTCCCTGAAATTTCCAGACGCCATAGTGTCTACAGTTTCGAAATTTGTAACTGGTCAGTCCGGTCCACTCTTCACTCTTTCTTCTTTGATTCTTTTCTTCCAATTGTTTTTGTTTGTTTTCATTTCTAAACTGGTTTTTGCTTCCTTGGCATCAAATAATAATGTATTTGGTCAGTTGTTGCTCAATAAAATGTTAACCCAGTTGTGGTTCGTGTTTCTCTTCCCGAGACCGTTGGTTGAAGCATAGGTTTATCCTTTCTTCCCAAGATCATCCCGTCCTGAAGTATATGATATCATATTAAAACCGTGATTAAAAGCCCTGCCACAGGGGTGAAGCTGTTTGAGTCCCAACAGACAACCCTAATGAACGATACCTGTGTGTGCATCACCATTTCGTTTCACTTCCACATTTCTTTGCCTTGAGTTTTTTGTTTTGTGTTTGTTTTGTTTCAGGCAGGTTTACAACCATATTAAAACAACTGTTGAAAGTATGGTAAAACAATAGTTTATAACGATCGAATCCATCCGGAAGACGCAAGGTACGGTTGTTAAGAGAAATTTATGAAGCATGGATTCGTTCATTGCCCTTTCCTTATTTAACGGTTCCTTTATGATTTCGTATGAGAACTCGTTAGTTTTTTTTACTTCTGTTTACATTTTTCATGATTTACGCTGAGTTTAATTATCTCTGCCTTCATCTATTTGACCTTTTTTATCCAGTTTTGTTTTGATTATTGCGTTACTCTTTTTTCCTGCTTGAGTTTAACCGGAACAAAGTTACGCTTTCGATTAATTTTTATTGTTTAATCGCACAGACGATAAATTCATGCTAAATTATTGTTCTAGCACACGCAGTCTAACTAGCTATCTAGCAGCAAAATAAAACAACATAAAATGCATTGGTGCAGCTAAATCCACCAAGGCGGCACATGCTACGGACACGTGGCTGAGATGGATGGTAGAAATGGTTATTTAGTTTGCGTGGCTCTCCCATCTTGCTCCAGGTTAACCTCATGCTATGTGGGACGCCTCGGAGTGTATTATAAACCACACATGTTCAGCTTTCTTTTAAAATGGAAGGCTGAAGAATCGAAGAGTAGAGATTGGTTGGCACGTGTGTCCGTTTATGAGATTTTGCGGCTCGTATCTAAGGTTTAGCGACGGCCCGTAGTCCTGTTCTGGTCCCTTCATCACCTGCATTTTATGAACGTTGTTCACCATCTGGCTTTCGCTATCCTGCGGTACGTTCTGTGCGTCCCACTCCATGGCTTTCTGGACTTATGGTTTTTAAAGAGTGCGATCACTATAATGCCCCCTCTCCGACATTGGACTCATTACTAAGGAACAGGCTTCGTTGCCTCGACCGGAAGGCTAGCTGAAAAGTCTTAGTCCCCTACTGAATCTTTAACTTGCCGCATCATGACTTGTGATGATTTTCGTAGTGAACCTTCTCTCTGTCTATGTCTGACTAAAATCGAAACACCGAGACAAATTGACCTAGCCAAAATTTGTCAATGGATTAGTCCTTGTAGCCGAGAATGTGAAAGAGTTTCTCGCAATATCTGACGCTCCTCGGATGGTGAACTCCTGTGGCACATCGGTGGTGATACGAATTGCATGCAACCGTCATAAATAACCACACTATACTTAGTAACTTTGCTTATTGTATTAGCACTACCTCACCTCGGGAAAGTCTGTGTGTTTCGTTCAGATTGCAGAGCAGAATTTTGCACCGGAAGCGAACGCGTGTAGACGCGTATAGACGCACCACTTCCACTTTCTTTCCTGTCGAAAACAACTCCACTCGATAAAGGACGACCAAAAGCTCTTTATGATGGCGATGTCCAGATATTATTTTGGATGAGAACTTGGAGACGGCACTCATTCCACACCAACATGTAGACTCCTCCCAATCGACACAGCTGTGCATGGCTTTGGTCCGCGTGGGAAAGGATGAAATGATGCTGCTTGGAGAGACCCACTGCCAGACGGTGCAGCAAGTATTGGAAACAATTTCATCCCATAAAAAGCCCGTCTACTGGTTGTTGCTGGTTGGTCAATTGTTTTCGTACTGGCCCCAACCTCGGTGCCCGTTTTATAAGCTTATCGAGTGCCAGAAAGGAAGAATAAGCATGGTTGCTGTGATGAGGAGTAGAACTGGAATTATCTATGATTTTGGGGCAGTAGATTTAAAATGGGTTTGGACCCGTTTACTACCGTCGTTCCATCTCCGTCGTTGCATCAAAACGGCGTGAATGTCGGCCTTCTCGGTGGTGAGCACAGATTTTCCAACATCCAGCGACATTTTTATCCTTTCGAAAGTCCGATGGAATCGAGTCGAGTCGAGTGGTTTGTCATAATTTTGAGTCATGTCATGTGGCCGACAAACGATAGGGAGGAAAAATCATTCAAAAAATAAGAGAAAAGACTAAATTATAAACGAAGAGTGCTATTAATATTTGAAAAAGACTATATTGCTCCGCATGACGGAGAGGTGTAGGTCGCCTTGTGGTGCCTCTTCCGTTTGTCAAACGCGCGAAACGTTTTTTATGATCAACTGCGACTAACTTGATCAGAAAAGCAGAGCCTTAACTACCCGAAAGTGAAAATGTGGACGTAGAGGAAAGACTGGAAAGACAGGAGTGAAAAGTGAAGAAAACTAATTTGAAATAAATCACGTTTTTCTCAAGCCTTTTTGTAACTGCTGGTGGTGGCCGATGGTTTAGTTTGTGACTTTCGGGATGGGATGACAAGAAAAACAAGAATTGAAAACATCGGGCAGGTTCGTTGCGATATTTCTGTGTTCGTTGCGTCCCGGCCATTCTGTGTCGAGCATGGTCATAAAATCCTCCCGTCAAGTTTTCAAGTTTTCATAGTTATCTTTACAGTTCTAGAACTAGAAGAATCTTAAAAATTATGTTAAAGATGTACACTTCCTATAAATCGAGTTGAATGCAAAAATTGTGAATGACTCGACAGGACATCAGTACTTTTCATTCAGTTGACATTAACACTTTGACAGCCGGCGATTTCTAGCTACCACAACGCGTTTGCCCCGGCATCTTCGCGAGCGTATGGAGTCTCTGGCCGTGAAAGTGTTAACTTGGGTTGTGTTTTGGTTATTGAAGTAAGCATTTATTTGTTGCAATCAGTTCTTTAAAATTGATTAAAAATATGCGCTAAAGTTCTTCTTTTTCTTAAGGAATAGCAATAAACAAGCAATCCAATTGAAATTCTTTCTCCCACAAGACAAAAATAGTTTATTATTGTACTCTAGAGTTCGCAGGGCATCATAAAGATTTCAATACATTTTGCTTCCGTTTGCAAGTGGGTTGCAGCAGCTGCAACAAAAAAGCACCAGTAGGACTCGGCAGAGTTTTGTTGGTACCCTTTAGCGGGTAAAATAAATATGAAATGGCGATATAAAATATGAGACACCAGAGGCAACCAAATGGGGGTATATATTTCTTCCGCTAAAAGTCGGTTGGCAAAAAAGAAGCCTTCGCAGTCCTTTGCAAGAAAAAGCAGCAAACTTCACTTCCCCAATTGAAAGTCGTAACAGAAAAAGCATCCTTGCCTCATTGCCTTTGGCGTTGCCGACTGAGAAGAGGAATAAAAGGTGCAGTTTTTGGCTCTAGCATCAAGCACTTTCGAACTGCCCACGGCGAAAAACCGTTTTGTCCAATTGGTGGTAGCGTGGAATAACCACCTAAAGTCAACAATATTTATGGCTATCACAATCATCCATCCCCTGCACGGCGGAAAGGAATCATGACGATGATCAAGACACAAAGAAGATCGGTGCCAGAACCCAAGAAGGAAAAGCGCTTTCAGCTTCTCAAGATAGAAGGCGGTGAACTCCAGACAAAACCAATTCTTATAAGCCGAACACGAGGTGGAACTGGCAAAGTAGCCGTTTCCCAAATGTAAGAAAGCAAACAGGCAAAGTCTGGAGATCTAAAAAAGATTTTTTGCTAGCAATGTAGTGGGATGATGCGCTAATGAGAGCGACCAAGAGCGCTGGGTAAGAAATATTGGTCTTATAAATTCATCATAAATATATCAAAAGTAAACGCCAAAGGAAACCCCAAAGTCTTTCTTTGAAAACCCGAAACTTCAGAGAAAATGAAACGAATGACGGAAAAAAGAATAATAACTCTTCCGTGGAAATATTTTTGCTGGCCTTGTTTCTGCTTTACCTCAAAAAAGGGTTCGCAACGTCCAGTAAGAGGAGAGGCTGATCGATGATTAAGGCACACAACGAGGTGCGAAGGATATAGATGTTTGCACAAGAGACGAAGTGTTGAACGCAAAAAAAAGAAATAAGGAAAAAGACATTCGTTCGCAAAAATGCAAATGCAAAACCGTCAGGCGTAAGATGCGAGCGAGGCAAAGAAATAATCATTTTAAAATATGTTCACTGAGGTTAGCATTGGTGCGAGCCCTGAGGGAAGCCAAACAAACCACGACAATCAAGGTGAATGGAAAAGAGTAGGAATTGAAAGAGAACTTTAAACACTAACGTGGACCTCCTGCTCTCTATTTCATTATTAGCAAAGAAAATCCTCCAAAAGTATGAGCATAAACGCATAAGAACCTCCGCGCACAGCTGGAGCTTCAAAACGCACGGCCGGTGTCAAAGGCGTAATTGAATGCCAGACCCTGAATTCGACCGCAGACCTTAGGCGTTGAGTATCTTAACGGTTTCAACGCTTTTCATTGGGTTTCGGGGGTTTCGTTTTTCACTTAAAGCCTTTCGCGTGTTAATGTCGTGTCGTCGGGAATCTGCAATTACGTAATTATGATAGACTTTAGTGTGGATCGCGCCTAAGAATAGATCGATAACTGAGTCTTGAAACATTCGTAACGAAATGGTATAGTTTCAATCACATTTAGTATACTTTAAATAGATATTGATGTTAGTAGCTCGTATTTACGATTATCAAATTTGAATTTTAGGAAAACATACATTTTGAAACTGGCTTGTTGCAATGATAAATAGACCTTATTTTATTTCTAAAAGAACCAGGAAGAGATAAAAGTTATAGCATTAGATTGAAAATAACGTAAAATTCAATCAGTGTGGTGCAAGGAAAGAGCAAGAAAGTCCAATGCGTCCAACGAGCACAATTGAAGAAGTTGGTAAGGATGATTTCCGTTGTTTTTTTCTCGGATTTGTTCTATTTTCGTTGTGGAAATCCTTCGCTAATCATCCTTTGACTTCTAAGTACTTTCCACCACTAAATCTTAAAATCCTCGCCACTAACCCCGAAAAAGTCTAGCCTGATGTTGAATGATGAATCATCTGTTATTACTATCATTTTTGCTCGGTTCACGAGTTCTTTCATCCGAAAAGCAGACTTCGCAACTCTGCAAATCTTTCTTGTTGTAGCAGAGCAACGTTTGGTCAGAATTCTGGTTGAACACAAAGGCAAGAAGAGAAAAATCGGGAAAGGAACGCGGTGCACTGCGGGGAACAAAACAAACAAAGCAAACGAAACGAAATGACCTGTAATCATATCGTTAGAGGGAATTATTCAAACAAGTTTACACTCTGGTGCGTTCGAAGGGAGCAAATTATTAGCTCCTAGGAACAAGATGGGGAAAGCATCGGAGACTCAACGAAAAGCATCTACCTTCTCAACTTTCCCTCTAGATCTTCGTGAAGACACTTAAAAAAATGGCGGGGGTTTTTCTTAGGCCGGAACTTCATTTTGCCCTGCCAATAGGAAGAAATAGACCATGAATGAGAGGTAGAGGCTGATGCTGTTATAACGGGTGAAGGATCTAGACCTCCAGTCATAGATACCCGGAGGCTTCCGAACTTCTTCGCCAACTTGAACTGCCCGGGCGTTGTTGCCTAATCATGATGATTGTACGGAAACTCAGGCTCATTCTGTTGGAAGAGGTGGTGGCCACCCTGTAGACAGCTGAACTCGTCATCGCCTGCATAACTTGAGAGAATTAGAATTTTGCGCCGTTAAGCTTACTAGTTACAATGTGTGTGCTTCCCAAGGAAGTTAGTGTCTGCTTTGATAATAGCATTACGATGCTCTGTTTTGTTCCAAATTTTACAGTCCAATAAGGTAGTGGCTATTGGAACGGTTAACAGTGCGCTAACGATAAAACTAATGTTTACATTTTCTCGCGCGCGCATTTCACTACACCGATTTTTCTTAGACATGGCTCTTTGTCTACTTTAGAAAGGCCTGCAGACTTTGTTCGTTGTTCATTCAATTTGGGTCATCAAAAATTGATTATTATTTATGTTTTCTATCGATCAGATCAAATTCAGCACAGTCTTGAAACTATCGTGCCCCTTGGTGGTCTTAATAATAAACTACTTTAGATGAGCGTATCATGCACCACAGACTTCGCGTCACAATTCGGTAAACCTGGTTAATTATCGATTGGATCCGATCGCATCCGTCCTGAATCATTGGGATGCAGATTTCAGATATTTAAACTATACAGGAAGTTTACCGATTACATTTTGATTAAGACTCTACTTTGAAACGTTCCATGGGGTGTCAAGATGGAGTCATTTGTTTTAGACCGGTTTCTTAGCGGAAATTAGCAAATAAAAGCTAATGTAACCTAATCTCTAAATAAGCGTGGCCCAACTTTTCAGTGGTTTTTTTCAATGATTACCATGTGTAGTCCCAGCAAGCATCGGAGTTGTCGCACAGATATCGAATGATCGCGCAGCAGTAAAATATGTTATCTTTGGGATCGAGCCTCACGAAGATCCCAGAGTTACAAGTTGATACAAGTTTTAACATCCGAATTATTAACGACACCTCAGGTTGCACACGATCGAAGACTTGCTAAATGAAAATGTACAGCCTTCGAATGTAAAATTAATTGACACGTTTCATCCGGTTTCTCCGCCTTATCCACTAACACATTGCGTTTTCTTTCCGGCAGCTTCCGCTCGTTTGACTCGAACTTCATACTTTACTCTGAACTTTTTTATGCAGTTCCAGTGCCCCAGTGTTGCGTATATTTATAGGCCACGGCAGTAAACGTTCACATGGGTTCAGGAAACTGGCATTTGAAAAATGGGTTCACATTTTATGACTTCCTCAAGACTTATTTTTCCTAAATATAATTTCCTCTTACTCGAAGCTAAAAGCGTTGGATGAAGCTTAGCTTCATTATCGGATATGAAATAGATTCGCGGTCAGCCGTTCGTAATACCGGGGGGTGCTAGATTCTGGTTTCGATCCCACACCTATGGCGTGGTGTTTTCTTGCGCTACCGCTGCGCCATGGGCACCCCCGAAGACTTAAGCGTACGCAAATTTTACGAAACAAAGCGCAACGTTTACCATAATTCTCTAAACGCGCTCGAGATAAAAGTCAAGGGCAAAAAACCCAACCACTCGTCACCGCCATAAAAATGTACAAAAGCAACTCCCACTAAAAACAATTCTCTCCCACGCAAGAGAAAATGTGAAGACGAAAAGCGAAGATCAGACAAGTTAAGTTGAAGTTGGATTAAAAATGGACCAGATGATGATAAAAGTTTCCCTCCTGGTAGAAAAGGAAAGAGAAAAGGCAGTGCGAACGGGATATTGCTGGAAATTGAAACAGCAGCAACATACTACCGATCACTTTCCCTGTTGTTTGTATTCATTCTACTTCTGTCGATTTCAATCCGCCCTGCCACACACACCGTTTTCCGCAGCGTTGTGCCAAATTTGACAAGGCAGAAACTACTCGATCTGGTTGAAACCAGCGCGTTTTGCGTGGCAGCGAAGCCTCTCGCTCTATCACGAAGATGTCTCGTTCTTCTGAAACCTCTGCTTAGTAATTTCAAAACAATTCAAACTACGACGGACGAATTGGATCATTTAGCATGTACCGCAGCGTTAACGACGATCCGGCGTGTGAAAAATGGCAAGAACGCTTATTTGGCGTTCAAAAAAGTGCTTGTGATGGTGGTGGTTTTCTGGTTGGTTACTTGCTGCTGTCCATAGAATGGAAAACCTTCAGAACATAATTGCGGTCATCATTATCTTTCAGCTGCAATATGGATGTTGAGGGTCTCGTATCCAGAGCGTATCCAAATTGATTACTGTACCGCAAAACCAGTAAAGGGTGCATACTATTCTCTTTAACAAATAGCAGAATCGACAGAAGATCATGCCAGAGATCTAGTGCCTCAGTCCTAGCGATTTCCGCTGACGACCTTTCGACTCTGGACTATGCTCTGTTAAGGTTTCATTCCATATTCAAATGCATCTTCTCAACTCTCAGCGTAAGTGAAGGACGGCCTGCGTCGGGTTTGCGAAAAACAAGATATTCGTCCGGATCGACAGGCCCCTGTTCTCAAGTAGTGCATATTGCAATGGCGTACATCCCACATCACCCCTGGAGGACCAAGAGCAACGGTGACACGCGTTTGCAATAAATCTCCTGTCAGTTTTGTCTGTGCTGTGTGCTGCTGATAGCGTCCCTTAACGTAGGCAAGATTTAAAGGATTCCAGAAGGAGTGCAAACAAATGTCCCCTCACCCGTTTTTGTTCGTCTCATCCGGCTTGTTAGCGCCGGATACCAGAGGTCAATCGTGTTTGGAACATGCCACCGGTCCCTTGGCAGTGATTCCAAAATATTATATTGACTACGGATGGGTGATTCCTCGAAGGAGAGAATGAAATATCAATTGGAAAGTGTCGCACGTCCTCAACCCCTCAGGACGATAAACGAAGGCGATGCAGGGCAGCCTCGTAAAGTATGCGAGCATATCATGTGCCATTGTTTATTCTACTGCTGCTTTCTCTTCTTGATCGTAGGGAAATGTCGTTGAAAATTCACCCTGAAGAAATGCCAAACTATCGATGAGTAGTGTGGTGGCAGACGGAACAAAAACGCAATAACTTCAATCACGTGTCATGCATGCGTTCGCGCGGATCCCGGGCACAAATGGTGTAGAATGCTGCCTGGTGTCGCTCCCAGCATCCTATTCGCAGGAATAACGACGCCATTGCCAAACAAAACGCCTTCGATTGGCGTAAATTTGATTTGTGGTGGAGAAGCACCAGTGCGATCCTTTTCGAGCAAGGGTCACAGGTTGCCGTGGCGTGACGGGAGGGTTTGCATTTGAAAAAAACAATTTCAATTTTTTCCTTCTGCAGCCAATTTTTTACCAATGGGTAGTATCGGTTTTGATTCTCAATTTCATCTGACTGCATACCATAGTCAAAGTGTCGAAGAAAAGTGGCCTCTTGTGAGCGGCGAAAAACATTGTCTAACTTTTTCAGAATATTGAATTTTGCCGATCGATTACGACGAAAAAGATAGGCGAGGCTGGAAGGAACATATGATATCCTGTCAATTACACTAGAGCCGCCGTAAATATGGCTTCAATTGAGTGACGTTTTTCAAAATATTCGACGTTTAACTGATACGAAGTTTCTGATACTTTTTTGTTTGTTCATATAATGAAGCTTGATCAAGTATAGTTAGTAATGCCTTTGTATTCAATCCCACATCGCTGTGTACATAATCTTCGAAGTTTCATTCATAGCATCATACACAATATCTCCATTTTGCTTGTGCTGTATTATTTTTCTCATTTTCGTGTTTCACTTGGGCAATTTTCTTGTACAGCTAATGATATTTGTATGAAATATTAATCATCTAACCATCCAACCACAAACCAACCTGTCCGTGGTGAAACTCTCTCCAAGTTCAGAAAACAAATCGATGGACACGAAACACTCTTCACCTCACTGGCGTTTACCTACACGAAGGGCTCGAAAGCAAACAAAAAATAAATTATCCTTTATACATAACACCCAAGCTAATGGCCACAAGTCGGTTGGACTTCTCCTCATCCTCTGTCTTGTGCCAAGAAGCTGAAAATTAATTCACAAATCGCGAGAAGTTTTGCTACGGTGCGGCTACAACGCTTCTTTCTATCGTGTTAGTTTGAGAAACGGCGATTGCGTGTCGCCATTCCGTTTTGTTCAGAAGAAAAATAAAAACAGATAAGTGAAAAAGGAGGTCCGAATAGAGGAAGGTGGAAGGAGGTGGTGTGTGCGTAAAAGGGACTGAGAGATGGAAACATGTAATCGTAAATTGAAAAGTCATAAACCCCCACTAGCGATCAATGCGAAGCGGAACAACCCCCAAAGGGTCGTGCTCGTTAGAATTTCTCGGCTTCTTCCGGCGAAAAACGGACTGAGCACGATCATCGTTAACGAATGAAAATTGTTCTCGTTGTCAGCCTCCGGTTCTTTCCGGGAGGGTTGGCGATGGCGACGGCTGTCCCGACCACCCGTAGCGCGGGTCCGACTTCGGTGTTGTGTTCTGAATCCGATCTGCGCCCGGATCACATACGCACCTCCCCTTCCCGGCCAGCAGGGCAGCAATGTTCCACGTCCGGTCATACAGCTGGAGGCCTCAACGGGTGGGAAATTCAAAAAGAAACCCTCCGTATCTTTCTTCCTCCTAATCGGGATTGGTAAAAAAACAACGGTGTGTGAATTTGTGCCTCTGCGGTGATTGTGTTGAAACTAAACACCCTCAGCCTCGCAACGATCTCGAGAATTCATAAACATACACATAGCTTTTTACCACGATCGCAATACTTTGACGAAGTTCGAATTAACACTCCGAGAAAGGCAAAGAAAGATCCAAACCTCCCTTCAAGACGCGTCATCCATCGGTTTTGCTGCAACCAATGCTTTGAACCCGCTTGTAGCCACAAAAAACCCGTCGATTCTCCATCCACTTCATCTCCTCGAAGGCAAAGTATGTGTTGCGATCGACGATCACATGCACTCAATATTTATTCTTCATAAATTCCAATCTCAATCAAACGTTAAATAAATACTGGACCGAAAAATAAACAACCGAAGCGAATTGGTTTTCGTGCAACGGTCAAGGATTGCGGACGAGAGAAGTAGAGATCGGTTGTGAGAGTTGTCCAAGAAAAATAAACTCAAAAAAGCCGATGGTGTTGAATGAAGACTCTCCACGCCCAGAAGTGTCCGAATGAAGCGACACCAAATTTTGGAAGATCTCAAAGATGTTCACCGGGGTAGAGGAGTTTGTGTGATCATTATCATCAGCATCATCTGATCTCCACGGGAGAGTCGTCTTATCCAGACTCGGCTTCAACCATTCGAAAAAAAAAACATGGTCGGCTGTTCGCTTTGCGAGCTCTTTTTCTGTAGATTTGCATGTCGTGGTCGAGGTAATAAATTTGAAGATATTTAACCACACTTGAAATACGGCCCTTTTCGGGACATGTTACTTGTTGCCTTAACGGCGTCCAGAGTTTGGTTTCTTTGGTGCGACATGACAAGTTCCGCGCTCGAACACACATACCCGGTGTGATATGTTTTATTATTTTATTTCATCCTTTTTTATAAGGTAGGGCATATTACAGTTATTTATTTACTTTTGCTTCTTCACTGATCGGAGAGTAATTCAATTGGGTGGGTCCAACAGCGAGTCGATTTATGCTGCTGTTGGAATGCGTGCAAATTTTCAGTGCGCATGAAAAGTGACAACTAATAAAATGAGAGATAACATTCATATCCTATCGTTTACTTTTTTATCCCGTATTAAAAATTTGTGTACACTTTTTTCCTCTTTCAGCTGGCTGATTATTTGATTTAGCTAACGTTTTCTATTTTTTACTTTTTTTGCAGGTAAGCTGATATTTGCTTTCCCTGGCGGAAACTTATGTCACCCACAAGCGGAGGTCGATTCGATTTTGTTCGGTTCTACCAATCAACCGATATGAAACCTGGTAGAAGAGTATTTCAAAAATCGTGACGAAAGTGCGGAGGAAAACACAATAGCATGGAGTTATGAAAAAATCCCACACGAACGAACAAATAAACCCAGGAAAGCAGAAGTGAACTCGACCACAGATCACAGATGAAACGCGAATCATCGCTTGTGTCAACTGGTGGAACAGGAGGAAGTAACAGCATCCTAGCTGATGTTTGGACCTATGACAAATCTATGCCATGTTGAAGGGTTACTGTGGACACGAAATTTCAATTTATAAAACCCTCCAAACGTCAATCAAAGGCCCACCGCAAAATGTTGGTTTATGGCAGCTTGGTCAGTTGTGGTGGATTCCGTTCTTCTTGTTTCACTTTCTCTGTTATTTTGTTTATCCACCATCAGTTTAATTGTAACTGCAGCCAACGGTTTGTGTCCACCCTAGGGGTTTTTTTTCTTTATTGGATTTTTTCGATGCAGATTCTTGCAATCCAAAATCGGCAAAATTACCAATATAGGAAATACCTCACGGTAAACCTACCAAGAGCAATACACGGTTTGCGAAAACGAGATTTATTGAAACTAAATCTGTTGCGATTCCAGATGAGAACGGTATCGTTTCGGCTTTCAAAACATTTTACCTTCACGACATTCTTCTGTGATCGGCATTCGGTATATCCTAACCGGCTTTCGCGTTGAAAAGCTTTCCATACCATCACCTTCGTACGGACGGAAAGAAGAGTATTCGACTATTGATGAAAATCTATCGGAATCCACAACCCACGTACCAATCGACCGGCGCTAAACGCTCTCCAGAAGATTGGAGTGGACTTTGCAAAACTATTAGACGGCGGTTTTTCCAAGCTGTGAGCACTACCGAATATGTTAGTGGATGGTCATCAGCAGATGGAAGCAAAAGGCTTTGAACAGCAGAATTGGAAAAAGAACACACCCATACATAGACATGTGAGTCCATCAACGGAGGACACACTGAATACTGGACCTTACCACACCATCCGCCACCTGATCACTTGATTAATGATGAAACTTCGGTGAATAAGCATCTCCTCCAGTCAGAGGATTGCCAATGCTGCAGTATTTTCTGAGCCTTCCAAGGCCGGCAACCACTACCACAATGCCTTGCCATTAGAGCAAGTAGGCACATCTACCTTTGAGCCATTTGACAGACACCGGCTCAGAGTTGTATGTGGAGGTATTCTGTGTCCATAAATCACTCCCGGAACGTTTCATCCAGCAATCTCGTCGGTTGAACTGTAACGCCGGGAGAGATTCTTGGTGAAGCAAAACCAGAGTGAGACAGAGAAGAGACACAACAGAGTGTTGTTGGTGTTGGTCATTGATGTCGTCGTCCTCATCGTTGTTTGATGCACTTTTATCAACTTGCCGGAAGTTCCTCCATTCTTCATTGCGACGAGTTCGGAGTCGGTAGCTCCAGACGGTCAGCCTTCCGGTGGTTGGCAGTGATAAAGGGGTATATCCCCGCACATTGGGGTGAGCGACAATGCCAGGAGTCGTAGGTGCCGGCCGCACCTTTAGATTGTGTCAGGAATTTAAATTAATGGCATCTCTTAACCGGGACAAAGTTCTCCTGTCCTCCGAAGAGAGAAGATGAAAGATCCAAAAGCTTGGGATAATGATACAGAAATTACCGGAAGAGCGCCAACCTTCGGGCAGCAGCCTCAGCATGGGCTACTGTAGGTGCGTATGGTATGAGCCAACTAAATTTTTCAATCAATCAATCGAAGCACCAGAATCCTTCTATCTGCTAGCTAGTAAAGTCTTTGGTCCCAGTCCGGACTGCTTCCGGTAAAAGCTTCCAATCCGTTGGTATTACTTATCGTTTAACTTCCCTACCCATTAAACTAAGGACTTCAGATTTAGACGGACACACAACACTTTGGAGCTTTAGTATCCGGTAGGAATGATTACTATTCTTCTCTAATGGCCCTTCGTTTGTTAGGGCAAGGGACGTCCAAACTGCAATCGATACTTCCGAGAAGCAGGAATTGCGTTACGTTATCAATTTATGATAATAGGGGCATAGTTCGAAAACACTCGAGAAGTTAAAGGGCACTTCCTGCCACCTGCCTCCTAGCCGGCCATAGAGATTCCTCATCCCAAGCCTTCCTTTAATCCAAGAAAATAAATCGTAACGTCCCATCGTCTTACCTCCCAAGACAAGGATGAGAAATTGTTGCACGTACCAAGGCAAACTACAACAATTTCCATCAATAAGACGATACAGTGTACTGTTTTGTGCGTGTTATGCTCTCTTTTTCTGACTGTTCCTAAACGATATTGTTTACATCCCCATCGTCGTCTCACCGACGCAGGCTAACCCAGGGTCCATGAAAATCAGTAGCAACCATTAAAATAAACACCAGATAACAGAGCAGCAAAATAAAAATTCCTTTCACTCTCATGAAACGCTCCGGTGTGCATCTTCTTCCTATTTATCGATCACATTCGAAATTCTTTCATAGTTCTAAGTGTTACGATTCACCTCAGCGCATGTAATTCCCGCTTTTTTCTGCATGCCGGGAAATCATCATCAACGTGTTGTTCGTCTCGTGTCGAGTCGACGTGAAAAATGTAAGGCTACCATTACAAAGCCATCTTCAATGGAACCTACAAAGAAAGGACGACGAACAATAACAGCATGCAGATTCAATTTTCGGCCCTGTTTCTTAAAGCTGCTGCCAGCTGATGAAGACACAAGACAAAAAAGTCTTATTCCACCAGGCTCCGGCAATCTCACTTTAGGCTGGATTGCTAGCTAGAAGTAGAAGACCCTATAAGAAGGGCTCGTTGGGCCAGCTAAAGGCACGCTAATTGATTGCCCCTGGAGTAACCCGCGCGGACGTGCCGCTTAACGTCTGCTTAAGTGAATGATGAAAACGTGCAAGATTCATCGGAATGAAAGGAGATAGATAAGGGAGAGGGCCAATTGGAGGTCAAGCATCAACCACTTCAACACAATTCCTTTTGAGTTTTCCGCGTCACGTTTGAAAAGGTATCATATTCATTTCAAACTTCAATGGAAGATTATCAAAATGAGCCTTATACAAATAGAATCAATTCAACCCATCGATTAAAACCCATCTCACTGCATCGCGTTTCGTTAAAATTCTAGCGGGTAGCTGGTTTTAATTGGTTTATTGAATGGCAACTTCGTATGACTGTAATCCCGATACGCACCAGTGATGTATGTGTTTGCATGTTTGAGTGTACCATGGATTGAATTAATCGATTAACGCATTTCGATGCATGCACATACTGCATGTTTGTAAGCGGTAAAGTGCGAAAATTGGGAGGGGAACAACTCGTTAATGAACGAAACGAACTGACATCCACTATTTTCGTGAACACATTATAGATTGTTTTTCACTCGCCGCATATGAGGTGAATTAATATTACGGGAACAATTTTCTGTACTGTGTTTTATGAGATAGATTGTGTGAAAACCTCCTGCTTCTAGTCGCACAACTTACGATGCGATAAAAACCCGTATCTAAGCCCATTTTTTTTGATTTTCCCCCCAAATTATTTCTCGGCGCGTTAACTTTCGGCCATTTCAATGGGAAACTCTGTGAGAAATCATGACAAGCAAAGCAACGGCGGTGAGGAAAATCAATTATGCCGGTACTTCTGAAATCCTCTCGATTGGTTGAGTTTTCCCCTTGTTTCGTTTCCGTTCACCAGTTTGAAACAATATCCTCCAAACCTGGGAGGGGTCTGAGAGTAATCACGTCCAACACCATCGACCATGTGTGAAGTTCGTGAGTGAACACTTCGACAAAACAGTAATTGACGGATAACCCGCATTTGATAGACGCGCTGGCATTTGGGGGAGGTTGTGCTGTTTGAATGATCCGTTTCCGGAATTCGTTTGCCTTTCAATTTATTTTTCCTTCCATTAATCTGCATTGAATGGGGCTTCATAAGTTTATTCCTTTTCTAATGTTTTGTGTATAAACTCAAAGCTTTAATAAAATATTGTATAAGTTTCCTATATCAAACGAATGGGCTTACTTTGAATTGCGGATCTGTATTGCCTTATTAACCATCTATCCAACACCCGACGTAAACTAAGCCGTTGTGTATAATGTATCTTCCTATCCCTTCAACTCCACGGATTCCAGAGATTGCAGGCATGAACAATTTCATCTAGTCTTCAATTTCCAACCGTTTTCTAGGCAAAATCTAAAGTACGTTGTGTGGGACGAATAGCGAAATGACAAAAATGACACTTGACCCGGCCCGGGTAACTACGATACGCACCATTGCGGCAGGACTTCCGGGCGAAGCAAGCAGACAAAGCTGCATATACTTCAGTTTCCAGTCGGTGTTGAGTCTTTTAAATTTTTCACTTTGTCCGACACCTCTAGCGAAGAGAGAGTCCACTCGAACGTTGTTTCCCGAGCGACGGATGTCCATTCAGCACAAAATTGAGAACCACACTCTTAAACACGTCGTTCAAGACTTCACGGCTCTGAAGTGAATATGTGCATATTTTCCGTCCTTTTGGTGTGATCTGATGGAAACAGAAACAACTCTTGCAATGAAGAAAAGCAACACAATGTACACACATACACACATAATTCGCTGCCGAAACACAATGTATTTTATTGAACTTCCAAAGTTCTGCAACTGCATTCCGTCGTGAGTGCGCCACCTTTCTCGTTCCCAGTAAATCCTACAATCCCAGGAGGTACAATCTAGGAAATATAAGGGAGAATAAATGGTAAAATAATTTATATTTTTGTGTTATAGCATCGCCAGGCCGTTATGAATTGCACACAAAAAATTGGAGGGTGTTTGCTTTACTCCATTGACAAATGGCAGCTGCAGAACGGTATGAAAGGTAAATAAAATTTGTAACACGGTTTCGGCTTTGATCCCTCCCGATTCCATCAAATTGAGCCAACGGAGGGCGAAGAGTACAGTCAAACGATTACATTCCGATTTGTAGATTGGTGTCTGGTAAACAGTTTTCACAATGGTATTGTGCAAAAGAAAATTCAGGTTCATCGAAACGATGGGATTTTATTCGCCAGGTCCAACTGCGCACCAAATGCGAAATCGAATAGCAACTCCTCTCGAAACATTACACTTAACATGTATAAACACACATCTTTTGATCAGCAGGAAATCTCCGTTAATAATCACTTCGATTTGTTGGAACCCAACAAGGACCTCCGGTGTATCCTAATTTTTTATTTAAAGCCCCCTATTCCACTGAAGTGACGGGACGTCTCCAAGTCCTACCAACAAATTCGCATTCGCTGTACTTTTGCCGTGACCCTCGCACTTGCTCATCCGGCAGTATTCGACCATCGTGACGGGCTTACATTAAAACCAACCATAGTTGACGACCATTTGTTTCTGCAAGCTGGTGGAAGCTCGTTTTTCCTCGGTCGAGGGTGCGAACAACATCACAGATTCCAAATGAGTCGCTCCCGGATTCATCTCATCAGTTTGGTGTAAGAGGGGGTAAGGGAGTAATGTAATTACATTTTTCCGTGAAATGCTCAATGAAAATGTTTTTAGCTGAGGTTACGTGCCCCGGTGGTAGCAGCTTGTATTTACACATCATCATCTCTCTCACACTCTCTAACCCTCTGTCGCAAACGCGTAGGAAAATGAAGGGCAACGAACCATGAAATTGAACCACGTGTGATTCAAAGAGAACAGGGGACACCAAAGGACATCCGCTGGACAAAAATTGAGCAAACGCTCCGATGGTGATGATGCGAGGAGGAGAGATTGTGGTATAATCGAATTTGCGTAGGCTCCATATTGGATCTGGTTTGATTTTTATTCTCCGATTTTTTTTACACCCCGAGACGCATGCAAGAGATAATTGACGGATCCTGTTGGACATGCCCATCATCATACGTGATTTAACAAATTTAATACAGTTTTATGTTCCCCCTTTAAGCCGAGGATGTTTTTGTGGGCTTACGTATTAACGTTGATTTGTTTGCGCGTTTAAATTGAGGTATAGATTTTAACAGACTATCAGACAGATTGTGATAGAATCACCCCAAAACATTGCACAAGCAACAGGCGCTAACAAAGTAGGTCAGCATACGCAGGTTTAACCAACAGGCTAGTTGCTAAACAAGAGGTAAAAACGCTCAAAGTGCAGCGTAGACAACCCGGACGTAAAAGACCACCTGATTCTCATTAGCCAATCAAAGCAAGAGTTGACGTCAACTTGTCGAGTCAACTATTTTCCACAATTGTCACAAACACTTAGTAAACCATGTAAAACCATCCCAAAACTTCCTATAAATAAAGAACCGATAATTGGACAAGGGAGCCAGTTCATCGGAGATGCTCATAGATAAACTTCGTGTTAATTTATTGACTTCTCCTGGAACATCGGAGTCCCCCTACCCAAGGTAAGGCCCGATGCTTCCCAACGTTCCGTACCGTGTATTCGGGAAAACACCTTAAGTGTTTCCATGCTGTCCGGTCAGCAGAGTCCGCCCGTGACTAATTTGCGCTAAGTCTGAATCAAAGTTTAAACGCGTAAGTTCCGCGACGATGTGTCCAGTGTAAGCGTAACCGGAGTCCACCAGTCAGAACGGCCCTAGTTGGGTCAGTAAGCCAACAACCTGGAACGACCACATCATAGTGCTGAGGATGCATAAAATTCTTGTGGCGACATCGATCGCCCCAAGCGGCCAAAGGTATACCGTCCCTCTCTCTCTCTCTCCTTTCTTCCACCACAT
>KE525336.1:365508-382557 GCA_000441895.2 Anopheles sinensis | reverse complement strand
CGTATTTGTCATTAAGAAATAAATCTTTGTAGTACTTAAAAAACATGCTTTTGCAATAAAGCTTCAAAGCAAAGCCTCGTGGAATTTGGTTTGGAAACGATTTGCGCTCTCGTTTTCTAACAAATATTTTCACTTTAAACTTTGTTCAACTTGCTTCCAGCCCAGTTTGATGTTGAAATTTTCCTCGAATATATCCATCCGCCTCAGAGATCTCGTGATCTTGGGGAAACATTTACCATTCCGGAAAATGCTACTTATTGCGCCAGGGCGGTGGCCTGGTACTTCATTTTCCTGTTTTTAGAAAATAATTTATTGATTGTGTTCCAACTTTGAGGAGATTATTCCCTCCAATACCCAGAGACGAATTCGTTCCGTCTTTTGTTTTTCCCGTCTGCCAATCCGAGACACGACTCATGTTTTTCCTTCCTATCGTTGGAAAGTCGAGCTGGTGGACAATTTTCCATCCAAAGAAAAATGAGCTTACTTTTCCATGTGACTTGCTTGTTGGTTTCACTTAATTTTCTTGTAAATGGCGAAACTTCAGCATTATTATTATTATTTTACGAACTCTCGACGAAACCCATGAGGAACCAAAGAGAACAAACTTGCATTTGGAGGTATTAGATGTCGCGCTTTTATGACCCGCCTGCCCCATCCCCTCTCGCCCATTGAAGGAGCCCAGAAGAAAGAGGAAACTAAGTCCCAAAGCGCATTACTTTCCACGTCTGGCCTTAAGGAAGCTTGCCGTTTGACAGTTATTTTCCCTCGAATCGTTCCCATGACGAAAAGCACGAGAAAATGTCCAACGTGACAGAGACGACACAGAGCTTCCCCAGCCTCCTTTACGCTATCGTTTTGTGTAAAGAATAGCTAACTAAATTGTTGAACGGCCAACACAGTGTCAAGTGCGGCATAATTTCATAAAATAATAGGCTTAAAATATCGGTCCATCGTAAAACACTTCACTTCCACGCGATAATGTTTGACGGTGCTCGTCAAAACCATTGAATCATAGGCGTTGGAACGGTAGAAGAGCAACACTTCTTCATGTAAATGTTAAGCAAAACGTCAACGTCGCGTGTCACGGTTTTGCAAATATTTCACCTGGGGTGAATTTGTGTTCTCTCTAACGTCTTGCAGCTGAAACTATAGTCTCTTTTGCTCCTGCTTGACTTCGGCTGATGAACGAGAAGCTGTGTCCTACACACGCCTCCTGTCAGCTTCGATGAAAGATGATTTTACTTTACACTAATCTCCACTGGAGGAAAATTACTTGTTGTCCTCTTTCCCTTACGAGAGAGGGCTCCTTTCTCTCGCCTTGTTGTTCTGCTTCATTCGCTTGTTTCATTTGAAGGAATTTGTCATACAACTTCGCAGAAAAGCAAGCTAAGTGAAATATGTTGCATTTAATTACATCATTTGGTGGCATGTAACATTGTTTGGGGACAGGGCCACTGAAGGGAATGGTTAGGCATAAGATGGTGATATTTGCTATTTATGTTGTACCCACGCTATTGCGAAACAGCCGTCGGTGTTTTCACCTTGTTTTCCATTTTTCATCAAACCTTAGTGTCGTTGACAATGTGTATTCTAATTTAATTATCATTAGTGAAATATTATTAGCCAATTTGACTAGGTGTCTTCCTATTTCAGTTATTTAGAAGGATGAGGAAGACACGCGACGCTTCCCAATGGGAGGATGCGATTTTGCCAGAAGATCATGGTTTTTTTTCTCTTGGCCGTACTTCAGTTGCTACCCTCAAGAAAATGTGGAATTAGACCAGCCGCCGATGTTGTATATAGAATTGCCCAATGAACTGTCAACGCCGGGAAACTATAGATTGGGAAAACTGGCTGTAATTAGTACCGTTGGAGCTCCCCCACTGCAGGAGCATTTCCCTCAAACTTAGCAATGGCTGATTTTCGGACCATATGAGCAGGAAACGATGGACTGCTTCTTGTTCTATAGACCATCACTTCCCAAGAAACTCAAAATGGACGCATCTTCCTCCATCTGCCACTTTTTTTCCAACCATCATTCGCAGGATCCATTTCGGTTTTTGTGAAGCATAAAATAATTAAACGAAGCAATTAATTGAAAAGATGCACTTTCCATCGTATCCCCACCCGTCGATGCCGTTCATTTCATGCACCATCCATACGAGTCCTATTTAGCTGCTCAATTCCCATTTTGATTCTCCTACCTCCGGTCATACAAACCATGCATATTAAAATCGGAAATTTTCGTTTTTAATTCCATCCGTGCCTATCGAAGAGCTGTAACATTTTTTCTGCGGTGTGGATGCAATTTTTTTCCATTCCATTCCAAACATTCGTTGGTTCTAAATTTACCGAGCTTTGAAAGTGCATAAAACATTTGTGCCTCAACCGACGATAACTTTGCCTTTTCTCAGTGCCTCCAAACTCGAGACGTTGAGACATTTGTAAAAGAGTTTCGTTTTCTTTACGGAAGCAAAGATTCCTTTCAATGTTCTCTTTTTGGCTCTCTATTCTCAGCTGAGAATGTCACCGAAAAAACATTTCCCTCTGTTGCCAATAGATCTTGTGATGGTAGAGAGGCCACGGTGGTCTCCGCCGATTATGTGAACGGAATAAATTAACTGCTGACAGTCCATAACTCTCTTGGATGTAGAAGATTCATCTTTTTTCTTCCCGGCTTGCACTGCCCATGATTTGAGGAAATTAAGCAATTAATTCTAATTAAAGTGGAGAACGATGATGACTTGGGTTGGATTCTCTACACTTCCGTGGCCACCAGCCAACATAAACTTTGTGTGTGTGTCTGTGTGTACGTGAATGTGCAAAATCTGTGGTGAAACAGACGACAGTTTTGCGTGCCGCTGCTTCGGCTTTAAGGTCCGTCTCGGTTCGTGGGTCATTTTCTTCGTAGAGTCTTCGGCGCTGGTATAATTAATCATTCTGGTAACTCTATGGCCAAAAATACATACACACTGCCTTCAATCCGGTGTGGCTGGCCCATAGTCGAATCCTATTTAAATATTTTCGAGTCTTTCTAAGGGAGTCCTTCCCTGGGAATCGGATTGCAAATACACCGACGACCTCGTAACAGTCGGCATTTCAACCACAGCGAATTAACCACATTCAAACTTCGTGCTGCGTTTTGCATGATGATGGAAGAGAGTTTGCCTGAAGATCTGTGAATTATACAAAAAGCGCACGACATCAGTCTTGAAGACAACATCTGTGAGCGTCTTCTTTTGTATGCAGTCGTTGCTATCAGGTTCAAGAAATGCAACGAATGAGAAAGCAGATGATAGTTTTTCGCTCGAAAGGAGTATTTTTAAATTATAAATTACCATTATTCTTTGGTAGATCAGCGCCGCTAGCCGCAATTTATTCGACGTCCTCTGGTTCAGGCATGAAAGGTGACGTTTTCATGACAGGATTCCAAAGTGTAATGGAGTAGATAAGTTCTATGGTATTAAAATAAACTTGTCACAACTGTTGGTTGATCATTATCTGGGCTTCAAAGCCGACAATTCTTAACATGAGTTCTAATTTTGTCAATCGACAAATACAAAATATTATACTTTGAGAATTAAACCTTCAAAATGATGCAGGGGTCTGAGCTGAAGCACGACATTTTGAAATCATTAAAAAAAGTATCAATAACGCAAAGCAGAAACATAAGCGTAAAAAAATAGGTATATCAATAATCGTCTATAATAAAAATGGTTAAATGGTCTATAATTAAAACGGATTGATAAATTGTAGCGCTATGAACTAAAAGCACACCTTAAATTTGCTTTCTAACAATGAGACCAACGCTTCTAAAAAGATACGGCAAATGGCAGTAATTTCATTTCACTTATAGGATTTCAAAAAACAATCGTGCCGTTTGTACGCAAAGATAGCGTACTTCACACCTTTCACAGATTGAAATCTTCAATTGTGCATTGAAACGACGGAGAAAAGGAAAAAATCGTATAAAACGGATGGACCCCGTAACAGACAAATAGTTTACACGAATAGAAAGAAAACCGCGTGTTGCGAATAAAACGATGCCGTTCCGCCCGATTATCAACCTGGGAACCGCGACTTGAGTGTTCCCTCACAATGGCAACTCTGTTCCCCATCCCCTACCATCTTCTTAACCGTTGGAGCATTATCCCATGAGAGCCTTTGGCTTTGGCCTCCGACAACTTCCTCGTTCGTTTAGTACAGATGTGTCAAACTCATTTCATTCGTTGGCCGCATTTATAAATTTCAGATGATTCGCGGGCCGCATCGGAATAGAAAATCAACATGGTTCAGCAAAAATCGTTTTAAAAAAGTACAAAATTTCACTTTCGATTTACTTCATTTGCAGTTTGCAAACTGAAAGTACTCAGATGATTTTAAAATATATTCGATTTTTCGGTATTCAATTCTTACAATAAAAAATAATAAATAAATAAAAAAATTGATCTCAATAAATTCTCGCGGGCCGCATCCAAGGTCTAAAAGGGCCGCATGCGGCCCGCGGGTCGCCAGTTTGACATACCTGGTTTAGTACAAATGGTTTCCGGTAAGAAATGAAACGCGCAAAGCAGTTTTCTTTAAAGTTTCTCTTATCAATCGAATAAAACACGAATGAGGCGAAGAAAAGTGCGGTTGGGCCAAAAATGAGTTCGTAGGTGTTCTTTACGTTTAATTTACAGGAAAATTGATTTGCTCATATTTCATACGTCATTTTATTAATCTGTCGGAACAAATAGTGTCTGATTTACGATATCAGGCTGTTTTTGGCCCGGTTTACTTCCATTTTGTGTTGTATATTTATATCATTTTATTTTTATTATAGTATACAACGAGCACAAGCAATTAAATTTAAACTAATTCAATTAAAATCATTTTAGCGCACCTCTGTTATTATTGTTTATTCTTCGGTGTTTGATTCGTGACATACCCTTGGTTTAAGCTGAGGATATGCTGAAAAACACGGTCCATGATGGATTGAGTTGTGATCGTGATTTTATTTACACTGTACATTTCGATCCCGTTTAGCATAATCCCAGCCATATTTGGTCTTGTGTGGAGAATAAAGTCATCAAACCCAACCCTTGCATCCGCATCTTCCAGCATTAAATTAGGTCCTTTTCTACCACTTTAGCACCAAACACACACCACCAAACCTTAGTATTGTGTGCTTTTGGTTAATTTGACGACTCTTTCGGGGTCTTTGGTGTTATTTCCGTTTTCAGTTTCTTTATATTGGATGATAATGAACCCATCTGTCAACGTCTAGTAAATATTAAGTCGTCCTCGAGGTGACAACTTGTTCACCCCTTAAAAGATCGGCAGATCTGGCTAGGGTTGCAATTGGGATGACGTGAGAGACGGGACACCAGTCACGGTGGTATGGAGGAGAAAATGGCTGAGAAAAGCTGCAGGTCATCGTGTTTCCCCCTTGATTTTTTTTATTGCTGCGAGTAAGTGTGAGCTCGGCTCGGAGGACTGTTTATTAAATTTAATCGGATTATCTCTCAATTTTCTGGTTGATTGTCATTATTATCTTTTCGTCAGCAGCAAAAAACTACACAGTATCGCCTTTTAGGAAAGGGGTCTACGGTTTTCTAGCAACAGCTTTTCTCTTCAGCAGTAAGGCTTTAAAAGCTTGACGGATCGACCAGTCAGACCAGCGTGCAGATTTATGCTGTTTTCTTTTTCCCTCTTTGAAAGTGGGTTCCACCATTAGTTATCCAACAGAAAATGGTGGGAAAAAGGGTTTCAGCTGATTGTGGTAAATAGTTTGCTGCAATTTTATTCCTAAACCGCGTGAAGAGATAGGTTAGATAGTAGGGTCTCCCTATATAACCACTACGAACAAAACTGGTTGAGAACTGCTTTCCTGGTGGAAAAAGTGGCGCCCAAAAGTCTCGTGAGCAGCCTGGGAGGACATGGTATGGTATGCATCATTTAATGTTGCCACATCTGTTTTTGTCCCTCACTGGGAGGGAAAGACCAAGACTATGGGGATGGGAGTGCAGACGTCACCTACATTCACCTCCCTCCTTAGCGTTGTTTCGGCAGTGATTTATCGCACTACGCTGTTTTTCGCGGTGAAAAGTTGAGAGCAAAAATGGGGCAATACCGGAAGAAAACAAACGATTACAACGAGTATGCAAACAATGATGATGATGATAATGATGCTCGCGCCACGGTGCGTGTCTAATGTGTTTTTATTCTCATCTCGCCAAAAACTGTCGAAAAGCCGTCTCACTTGGACGGTGGAAATATTTTGTATTCCCGATATTTGGATTTCTGCGACACCATTGTTTGCGTCATTTATGAAGTCACCTATTTTGTAAATAGTAACTAAATAGCTGGAAAAGGTCCTACTTTAGTGAATACAAACGGTTGCTTTTCTCTCTAACAGTTTAGTAATTAGTGTTTATAAATAATTTTTTTCAATTTTTGTTATAAATAACCTGTTCTACATGGTGCAATGAAAATATTTTTATTTACTACAATATTTACCGGTTTTTAAATTTATGTACAAATTAAATAACAAAAATTGAAAATTCGTCAACTTGACCGTTGTTATATTTTAGTGCTAGAATTTCCACTTTACAACCGCTCACATACACATTTGTTTGACTTGAAATAAAAAAAACCTTTCTGTAGTATTCCCACTCGTACATTCGAGTAACGATTAACCTCTGTTGTGGAAAACACTACATACAGTAGCCGTTTTTTCCCATCCGTAACACAGCAATGGTGGATGGGATTTGGCGGGGACGGATGCAATTGGAGGGGATTAAAATTTATTTTATAGCAGCTTACTGTCGTATTAAGCAACAACACACTAACGCCTCATAATTCTCGGGCGATAATTGCCGGCGAACGGTGGCGAGATTCTTGCACTCTTTGGGAATGGCGAACGACGAATACAAGATAAAACCAACAATTCACAACCGTATGCCGTTAGCCTGTTTCACCAAACACACCTTCTATTTGCCCTGAATAATATGTCTTTTTTGTTTTTATGCTTAATTGCTGGATAATGTGTTTGCGTGCTTGTGTTCCGTGCAATTTTTTGCAAATTTTCATTTCCTCTTGTATGTCCTTTCTATCCACTTTTTCATTTAGTTTTTGAATGCTCTACTGGAACCTCGATTGTTGGTGACCAGTACAAGCGAGGTCCCTAAGTGCATCATGGGGAAATGGGATGAAGCAGCGAAGATGGTAAATGAAGGAAACGCCGCAAAGAATCTTAATGCGCACGAGTTTAAACACATTAAAATTAATCCTGAATTATGGACCGCCTTTAATACAGTGCATTAATGCCGTAGGCAAAATGGCGTAGATTTGTCACCGTGACTCTATTTCTTTTCTGCTCCTTCGTGTGGGTTTATTATACTGTGGGATCGTTATGTTCTCGGATTATATGAACATTGTAACTATCTGAGTCCTCTTTCTGTTCGAGTCCATTTGGTTAAATGTTGTTCTATAATCCATTAGCATAACAACAGGACAAACAGGTTGTTCGCGCATCACACAACTAACCTATTTCGTTCTTCTTTTCCGAAGGACTTTCCGCTGAAATCTACTACGTCCGCGAGGGTCAAGTGAACGAGTATGCGCTACACTTCACGGTTCCAGTTCCGGTAGACGTCGAGGAGATTTCATTCACTTGGCAGAGTCTGGCCAAGAAGCCTCTTCCTTACCGGATTAACATCGTTTCGCCGGATCTGATCGCACTGCCAAAGCCTTCAATGAACATCTCCTGGCAGGGTGAAATTCCGGAACATATCGAAACGTTTGCCATAGGGCTGCGCTGCAGTGGACGGGAATCGGCCGAGGTGGACGTGACAATAACAGTGGAAGTGACCCTCGATCGACTCACAGGAAACGCAACGGAGCTGGTGTTTCGCCGGAAGAAGATCTGTTTGATGAGGTAAGTCGTGCGACGAAGATGTGTTTTGATAGGTGAACCTCGAAACTAAACTTTTCCTCTGAACTCCCACTTCTCACAGTGACCATCCAGATGCAAATCAACCGGATCCTTACCTACTAGAAAACGCATCCAACGGTCAGAATGGACTGATCACACTCGTCATTGGCGGGATTCTGGCGATCCTTTTCGTGGCGCTTATCATCTTGATAGCGTTCTGCACCCGAGGATCGTTCCACCGCAAGCCACATAACGCCCAACCGATCCGTACCTCCAGCTTCCAGCGCCTCCAAACGCACGCCCCATCGGCCCCTTCGTCGATCCACTCACCTCCCTCCATTGCTCCCACGATAGCAACCCTTTCCCGTACTCGAATCTACGCGAATGTCGAACCGGAAGAACTGCAGCGACGCATTTCCGAGCTGACTGTGCAACGTTGCCGGGTCCGCCTATCGAGTCTGCTTCAGGAAGGAACCTTCGGGCGGGTCTACCGAGGCAGCTACAACGACAGCCAGGAGGTGCTGGTGAAAACCGTCGGACCACACGCTTCCCAAATCCAGGTTTCGCTGCTTCTACACGAAGGCATGAGCTTGTACGGTGCACAACATCCCGGTATCCTCTCCGTCCTGGGTGTCTCGATCGATGACCATACGGCTCCATTCCTACTCTACCTGGCGCCAGAGAACTCGCGCAACCTGAAGATCTTCCTCCAGGAACCAGTGGCTCGAAGTCTGACTACAATCCAGATCGTCAAGATTCAACTCCAGCTCGCACAAGCGCTAGGACACCTGCACAGCCACGGTGTGATCCACAAGGACATTGCGGCTCGTAATTGTGTGTAAGTATTATCAACCACCACGATCGAAACTCCAACAGTAGGTTTGTAACCACACTTACCTTTCTTCCCATCACTATGCAGAATTGACGATCAACTGCGTGTGAAGCTGGCGGATAACTCCCTTTCACGCGATCTCTTCCCGGGTGATTACTACTGCCTTGGGGACAGCGAAAACCGACCGATCAAGTGGCTCGCACTGGAGTCGATCCAGTACAAACAGTTCAGTGAATCTTCCGACACGTGGGCGTTCGGTGTTCTCATGTGGGAACTGTGTACCCTGGCGCGACAGCCGTACGCGGAGGTAAGTTGCTCACTCGAAGCACTCTCTCAAAGGTGGATTTAAAGCATTTTCTCTTTTCGTCCTCACAGGTCGATCCCGTTTTGAGATGGAACACTATCTGCGTGATGGCTATCGGTTATCGCAGCCAATCAATTGTCCAGATGAGTTGTAAGTTAATATTCCCCCAAAATTACCCCGCAAAATCTGCTTTCTTGAATGTGTTAACCATACAATTTTCTATTCTCTCTACAGATTCGCAATAATGGCGTACTGCTGGACGATGCTACCGATGGAACGACCCTCGTTCGAACAGCTACAAATCTGCTTGCAGGACTTCTACGCACAGCTGACACGCTACGTCTAGGGATTGGCCAGCAGCGGTCAACGGTTCTAGATTTATCCTCCGAGCCAAACACTATTGTTTCAACTCCTAGGATTAATGTAACATTCAATCCTAGGATCTATGTAATAATGTAAATAACCTTATTTAAGCTATTAAAAATGCTTCACGAATGATCACAAAACAAGACTGCGAAGGTTACATTGTGATTGAGTACTCAACTAAATGTTGCAGAGAAGAGAAAAAAGAATAAAATGTTTTCATGGAATATGTAAAAATATCCCTTGATGAATGTGCCTTGTATGAGCAAGTAAGATGAAATAATGTTAAATTAAATAGTAAGTTAATTTTGATCGTTTCTGTTATTTATCATTATTTACAAAACGTTGTCTATAAGTTTGAATATAAATGTGATATGCAACTTCTGGTCAATGTTCAGCGTTTTATTAAACCATCCTTATAATCCTTAAAACATATAATAAATGAATTGTAGTTAGTTTGAAAAAGCAAAACCCAAACGTGTTTCTTCAATCGCATGCCCATGAAACAATAACCTTACATTACAATAATTTAAAATGCTTTCAGCGTTGATTGTACGAATCAATTAATAGAAATCTTATCAAGCCAATGTTACTCCTGGTGTTGTAGGTAGAGAGGGAGTTTAACAAAAACCTTCACAGGCAAACCCTGTGTGTCGTATACCGATGTGACGTTGATGCTGGAAAGAGACGCGTACGGTAATGTCAAATGATTGATAAAAATAATCGTATTTGTATCTAAGTGAAATTATTTATTTAACAATGATCGGTTAAACATCCGACTACATCCGAAATATGTTGTGTTTATTAAACCTCCATTAAATATATTAATCCAATGTACTGCATTTAAAAAGCACCAAAACACAATCACTTCTCCAAATAAATTGACTCCCGCTTGGCGTTCGATGAAGGATCGAAAGCGTAAAAAACTTCACACAAACCTAGTTGAGTTGATTGCTTCTTGCATTATTTACCATCCGTTCAGCATCCACTGCACCTGTATTCGATGCATTCAATTTATTAGCTTTATTAAAGCAGAAAAGTTTCAACAAGGACGAATGAGGGAGAGCGGTGGGAGAAGGAAATACTCAATGAAGTTTGAAAATGGTTCGCTAATTGATCGATCATTCGCAATATAACAAATCAATGCCAATTATCGCCGCCATCGTTCCCAGGAAGAAATGAAAGGACTAAATCGTTTTCCCGAAAGCTAGTTGGGGGTTTCCGGTTATTTTTCCTTCCTCGCGGTCGTTTGAACAGGCCAGAAGTGGAACTGGTTTGAACACGAACGTCAATCAATTTGATCGCCATTGACAAGTCGGACTCCAAATGGTCCTGTTTTCCAACCGATTTAAGCGTTCAGAAGCGTACACATGTTGAACGAGGACTCCAGTGCTCTCGATTCCGACTACTTCGATGACGTTGTATGTGTTGTGCAGGACGTTTAGTGTCCCGTGATGCTCGCAGATATCAGAAAGTAAATAGCGCATCTAGTGTCCCTCCGGAAGCGTTTTAGAATGCATCGGTTATTTCAGATTTGTTTCGTTTTTTTGTCCATTCGATTCAGATCTCTGGAAACGTGCGTTCTTGTGAAATGTGTGTTCAATTCGCGACAATTAACGAATAAAATAGTGGCTGTTTTCTGCCTTGTGAGAAAACCCCTATCACCCTGGTCAGCATACAAATATGCAAATTGAGCATTGGTACGCAAAGCCTCCATCGGAAAAAGATTGCAGCCAACGTCCACGTTGCCATCATCATCGTTGATCGACGTCGAGGTTTGGTTCGATTTAACTGATGCTGAAACTGAAAAGCTAGCCTTCTGCATCGAGCAGCAAGCCCCCTTAGGTAAATTGAGGAGGCATCGGGAACTGGTGCGGGGACGGAAATCCAGACAATCCCCCTCGTGGCACAAACCGGAATCGAAACAGAACGAAGGTTCTGTTCATTAATACCAATTAAATTATTGTTCCGAGATCGATATTGATACGCTTCGGGCGGAAGGACGACTCCGATAGAATGTACCCCTCTTTGGAAAAAACGGTTCCCTTACGAGTTCCGATCCCTTTGCCGTTGCGTGGTGGATTCTGCTGTTGCAAAGCGTGCACTACAATCGTGTGGCAACCGTTTTTGAACAGTTCGGAAGTTGGGGTAACGGTAACGGTTTTGTTAGTTTAAAGCAATATTTTGCAATAATTTTACTTCAAATGTCCTCTCGATAACTTCAATTTTACCCCTTTCTACGAACACCAAGCACTCATGCTAATCCTATTCGCTGCTCCGCGACGGACTACGGTGCTAAATATTGGAGGCAGCTTTATGATGCAAAGTCCGGACATAAATATAATTTACTATTCTTTATGAAAACGCAGGTAACCGAAAGTTATAGTTTCACAATTTTGCAATTATAGTAATATACAATCAAAAAGAAACCAAAGAAAAAAAATGTACTCCAATTGTGGTCCTTGAAAATGAACACTGACAATTCAACAAAATTATTTTATGATAAGTGAAAACTTGTTCAGGAAATTTTTATTTATAAAAAATTAAGGAAAAAGTTTAAGCGTAACATACGTAATGCGTAATGGCAGCAAACTTACTGCAACTTAATGCGCGAGGGAATATGTTCCACGACAAGTGACAGGTTGGTTGTAAAGAATTGATTTAATCACCGGTGCTGTAACTATTTTCGCGTCACTGCATGCTGATGCCATGACTTTCGTGCATTTATAATAAAACAGCCTATTTTAAATTTCATAGTCATTCCAAATTGTTAAATCAACAAAAGATGCTTCATGAAAATAATAATTATATTTGATTATTATATTTGTTATTTTATTAATGATGCAATAAAAGGCCTATCTCTATTAAAACTACGCTATATCCCTTTTTTTCGAATAAAATATTTGAGGAAAGTGGCTTTGTCGCAAACAGATAATAAAACTGTGCCTAAACAAAGTGCCAATTTTATTTTATATTTTATTTTTTTAATAAATGGTATTGCGAGAGTTTTTTTGACTCTCCTCATTTGAAGGCATTTCTTAAAATAACTCTCAAATAGCTCCAGCTAAAACATTGTAGACGTACTTATGAATAATTACTTCAATTTTTTCATTGGAGCTGCCGATTCTGCGCGCTATTAGAACTTATACACCTGAAAGTATGTTTTGATTTTTATTCGAATCATACAAGCAAAATCACATTAATACGGCCTGGCCATTTAAGCTAAATTAAATAAATAAATGCAAGTAAAATCAACTAAAAACCAACGTTTTATGACTAGAAAGCAACAATCAAATGGCGAAAACGAGGGTTATCTAGTTCAAAACAGCATTTGTGCGAAGTTTTTTTTTCATTTTTGCAACAAACTATGATACAAAATTCTGGTTGGTAATCCCTTGCCAAACTAGAACCGAGACAAAAATAGCACCAGTTGTACTCGATCGGAACCCGGAAACCCGATCGGTACCGCAAAGGTTTTTGAGCACCTCTGTGGAAACGACCAACCACTGGGTTCTAAACGAGCTCGACGCAGAGTGGAAGGATCGGGGAAGGTCACAAATTTATGCTAAACAAAGTTCATAAATAAATAATTAAATGTGAAACCTTGCTCCATTCCTCAGTTTGCGTCTGAGGAAAAACAGCTACGAACTATCGGTTGTCTCAAACCGAATTGTTTCTACCAGCTGGCCTGGCCATAGCAAGGGGAGACATTTTATTGCACTTTCCGGGTGGTTGCTTGTTTTAATGGGGCAAAGTTTTTCGTGTTGAGTGTTGTTTGGGCTTAAACGACAACAAACCCACAACAGCACAGCAAGCAGCATCCAGGTGGAAAATGGCACTAAACTTACTGCAACTTTATGCGTCAGGGAAAATGTTCCACGACATTCCGTGACAGGTTGGTTGTAAAGAATTGATTTAACCACCGGTGCTGTAACTATTATCGCTTCACTCCAGGCTGATGCCATTAGCATTTGGCGGTTGGTATAAGGTATGCAAGAAATAAAAGACACTGACTAACCGTTTGCGACGAAAAACAGTTTCACACCAACCTTGCACATCTTAGAAGAGGAAGAGTGTGTTGGCAAAAATGTTCGACGAAGAAAACGTTTGGATTTTGTCAAATATTTGTGCAATATTTTATGAGAAAAATGGGGCGACAAAACAAACAATCACTTGGAGTGTCATCGCATAAATTTCAGTCTGAAAAT
Organism: Anopheles sinensis; assembly: GCA_000441895.2. Taxonomy (NCBI): domain Eukaryota; kingdom Metazoa; phylum Arthropoda; class Insecta; order Diptera; family Culicidae; genus Anopheles; species Anopheles sinensis. The sequence goes on along the minus strand of KE525336.1, from coordinate 368,932 downwards.
TGTTCGTTCGAGCACGAGTTGATCCGATGCTTGCGATGTCCTCGTAGGGACGTGTTCATAAGCCACATTTATGCTCCCACTGGCGCACCTAAGTGCGATTGCAAGCAATGTACCAAAAACGCATCCATTCAAGGGCATTGAAACACGCGCTTGGAAATGTGTAAACCATGGTTGCAACGAAACGTAAACGAATATGAACCAGGAAAAGTATTACTGCTCGAGCACGTCCGCTTCGGAATGCCGTCAGATGTTGGGAGATGAATGTGAATTAATTACTCTGGGTGAGCATACTTTATCTCCAACTGGTTGCCGTTGAATAATGATCGCAAATGCACACAACAGAGTACTTGACATCAGTTATGTTTTTAGCAACCACTTGACTTGTTGAGCTTATATTTTTAAAGACAAAAAAAATTAGAGCTCCCACGAACATACACGCACACAAGTTTCAATGTAATATTTAGAGCCCGTTCTTGAAGGTAGTTTTCATTAGCGTAAACTATTATTTCTGCGCTCTAATTGCTGTCCCAATTTATTTTTGCCTGGGTTTACTTTTCAAACAAGTGCCACTCAACCAAAGATGGGATGTGATAAGCCGTCGGGTTGGGGTTTTCCAACGATTTTCAAGCCCTTACTAGGGTGGGGAAGACCTGCCTGTCAGCGTGTTCAACATCAAAAAGGCTTTTGAAACGTGCCCGACATCAATGAACGCTTCTGCACGTTCGGAAAAACAATGAAAACTCAGTCTTTCCCTAGCGAAGCACCTGCATCCTGCCACCGCGCCCCTCAGAATGGTTCTGTTTCGCACAAATTTATGCAAAATTCGTCCTCATCGTGCCCACCGTGGTAGGGAAAAGTTCGTTGGTGTTTTGATCCCTGGTTTGCCAATGGCACGAACTCTTCTTCCGCGTCATCTCAAGCTCGTCAACGACATTGTGGCAAACAATGTTGTACTCAAAACGCGTCCCAACATCGCACACGGCTCAACCGGGGAAAAACCCTTTGAAAGTGTGCCGTTTGCTGTGCGAAAGATGGATTTTCTGACGGAAAAGCTGCTGTCGGTGACACCCCTCAGAGTGAGAGAGAGAGAAATAAGGAGAGGAGCAATGAGGATAATGGACGGTTACCACTAATGTCATCATCAGGATTATCGAATTAAATATTTCGTTTTCCGGATCTGTTGGAAGGTTTCAGTAGCTTCATTTGGCACCAAAATATGAGATGCCCCTCGAACGTATGAAAATGCATCCGAAAGTAAATTCTGACAGGTAAGGATAAACCATAACCCCCGGGTTTGCATTTCACATTTCAGGTTTGACCCTTTCTATTTGAAGCTTGCTCGTTAATGATCAATTTTCTAATCCTTTTATTATCCTTGCCCAGCGTGACTATTTTTGTACAGCGAACCGGTATGATACAATAATCGTCACTGGCATCATTTCACTTCCTACCGTCAGCTCCACGTCCTGGCGCGGGTTTTATCATGAGGGCTTCGGTGTGTAAAATTATCGTTTTCGTCGTAATTCTTCCTCATTTGGAGACGCCATAATTTCCATAATCAACGCCACCAAGCCGGCGACCATTCACCATCCATTCATTAGATCCTCCTAATCTACCCAGTTTCTTACTCCAGGCGTTTGACTAGGAATCTTTTAATTTCCGTTAAAACATCGCTACTGCAACTCCTTCATTTTAGAACCCGATGCATGATGATACCCTCCTTGAGTTTCCGCTGTTTGATGTTAATTGACCGTTCATCATGTTTCAACCATTTAATGGAAATCCTGTGGATGATTTCTTTACACATACAATGCATCTTGTGCTCTTAAATAGATAAAAGATAGGCGTATTTAGTATCGCTTTTCTTTAGTGAAAACTCTATTTCTATATTTTCTTTAAATTTACCTTTCAAAGTACGCCTTGCGCGAACCAAAATTTGGCAAAAAACCTGCACATCCACTGTTGAGGCGTTGCGTTTTGTTTCACTCTTTTACCATTTCGCTCTTACTGAATCTCATCGCATCTCATGCATGAGAATGGCTGTGAGTTCGATGATTTTATGCTGTCAGTTTCATAAGGGTGTTTTCCACTAAAACGACTTTGAAAATGTTACGCATGTTGCGTTTAGTTTTTAGTAATTTTATGGTACAAATCACTGGTACTGATTTTATGGAACACAATGTATATAAAAATTCGAACCAAGAAGTATATGAAAATAACAGACTTTTTCCAATTTATTCAAGCCAAGTCATTACATGTACCAGATCACCGTACTTAGCTCGGAGAGTCGTGCGATTCTGTTACGTATCTTTGCAAATTATGTCATTACCATTATTGGAAACAATGATGCCGTGATTGACTTAAACGTCCTTACTTGTTCCTTATAAAGTGTTATTCCAAGAAGAAGAAAGTGTTAGTTTGAAAACTAGATTTAGCCTAAACACTTTTTTATAAAAAAAGTAGAACAACTATCACTAAAATATTTAACTTGAAATAAAATTTTACAAAAACAAAAAATTTACTCTTTTTCTGGTTTGGTCAACACCATCTGAACACCTAACCAGGATATTTTTAAATGTTTCAATTTCGAAGAGGCCGTTAGAGGTCCTCCCAGTTGGCTCGTCCCAATTCTATGTAACATATTTCATACATTATTCATATTTGTTTTGCAATGGATGGATAAAAAACTAAGAAAAACAACCACGGCCCAGTGTATGTATGTGTGTAGGCCGTGACAAATTCACCACCGTGATGGCATAATGAGGCGTGTGACGAATCAAAATACAGCCGTAAAAACAATATTCAAGTCCTCGTATGCGGCAGTGGAGCTGTAGTGCAAAGTGGAATTATCTGCCCAACGAGAGGATACATGAAATGCCCGGCAAATGCAACATTATTTCGTGCCGAATGCCAACACGATTTACCGGGAAAACTACACGGCACACTAACAAACCGTGTGAAACCATCACCGTCACAATCAGTTGCACCTTGCTGAAAGCCTAGGGGTCAAGAGGAGGGGATGAGGAGAGGAAGGATGTGTCTAGATGGAGCATCGGGTGGGTCCCAATTCCGATTGTGCCAACAGCGGTTGATGAGCGAACAAAATGAGACACTCGAACAGCACATCAACACGCAACCACAACCGCATTATACCGAACTACCATCATCATTATCATCATCAACGTACTCCTGGGTCTCCGGAAGCTCTGTACGGCCGGCCCCCCTTTCCCTTCACCCTCTCAAAATGGCACGCGGAAGAGGGAAAGGGTCGGGTCAGATGCGGTCGTACAGGTGAACAGCTTTCCACCTTTTACCTCAACCTTCTGGTTGGGCGTTCTTCACCGTATCGATGTCAGAATATGTCTGTTTGTGCGCCGGAAAAAGCAATTTTCCGCCAAGCTGCCTGACTGCTTCGATGGAAAGC
>KE525336.1:336597-349475 GCA_000441895.2 Anopheles sinensis | reverse complement strand
GAGATGGAAAATCGAAAATGCTCGCAGTTTGAAAACATTTTCCTCTTTCCCAACATGACGACCCTCCAACCTGTTTGCTGCTGATACTGGTAGTGTATTGATAGCATTGGTAATGATTCGAAACATTAAAATCCCCTCTCCAATCGCCTGCTCGACAAGACAGCGTATGGAAATCGATTTTCCTTGTTCGAGTTGGTAAACGATAGTGACGAAATGGGACTGGAAAAACGGGGCTTACGGGGGAAAGGGGCTGCTGGAAACTTCGCTAGCAGAAACAATCGATCGAAAATGACCATCGACACTGTTCGCCTCCAAAACCGGTCCGTGTCCTGTATGGTGTGAGGTTTTTTGGTTTTCATTAATTTTCCCTGCTGTTTTCCTCTTGAGTAGTATAATGAGGCTAATGATTGCCAAACATGTGGTTCCGCTTCTGGGAAGTTTGTTTTATCATTTTTGTTTTTAGTCCTTCTTGCGTCTTCCCTTGTGCAACAACAGTTTTCCATTTAAAATGTAACACATGCTTTTTTTGTTCTCAATTATTTTAAACGTGCTTGGATTTCATTCTGTACCATGGTATGTTACACTCTAAGCCATTGAAAAAATTGCGCACGTCCGTTTTACCTTCGTGAAAAAATTGCGTCACGTCCGTACTGATGGCTTTTGGTAATTAGTGGATCTTTTATACGCCAAATAAATTGATTATACACTCCATCAATTTTAGGACGTTTAAGAGCAGTTGGTGATATCGAAACGTACCGCAGTGGTATATCGTAATCGGACAGCAGTATAACAATCGTAATTCGTAAGTAGTTTATCTTACTGGCTTTTATACGCTTAAATCCATAAATACTACTTTTTAAGGGTTTGAAAATTTGCTGAGTTGTGCATTATGAAAATTGAATTTTGCTTAATTAATAACTTCTGATACTGCATCCCACTTTAATGATTGTTAATTTTCACATCGTTAGCATATGCTTTTTATTTATCAACACATTAAAAAGGCAAATCTCAATCACAAACTTGACTTTCGGTGGCAACATAACAAACTGGAATGGAATCTGCCAATGCTGCGTAGCATCATAAATGCTTCATTTTCTATTCCAAACAACATCTGGCCGCTTCACCAACACTGGCCGGGGAATTTTCCGAATCCCAATTAAAACACTTCACAGCTTTCACGCATGCCAGCATCCGAAATTAACTGCAGTTTCGCGTTGAACACGTCGCAATTTATGGCATTCGGTGCATGCGTTCGGAAAGCCCGAACCGGAAAATGCGCTCATCTGACCGCCCTGAGATTGAATCATTGAATTAATAGTTGAGTATAATTTTATTAAAACACACATAAATTTGTCACCTGAAAAACTCCAACCCCCCCCCCCCTCCCCCCTCCCCCATGTGGTGAGAAAAAGCGGTTGGAGAGTGAATAGAGGACCAGAGCGGCTTGAAAGTTCTAAATGGGATGACATTCGTTAGAATGTCGAGTGTCGAGTCGTTCGAGTGTACACCGGAACACTCGAATTTTGGGGTTCGAATGTTCTCGGGGTAACCAGCTTTCCGATGGTAATGTTAGGCAAATGTAAAACTTCAACTCAAATAAATACATGTCACTACGGCTGAGTGGTCAATGTAGGTATCCAATATTTCGTGCGCAAAGCTAGTACTCGGGAAAGCTCGGCGGATGCCAGATTGTTTCAAAAGTATTTTCTTTTTTCCAGGCGGATCGGTTGCCCTCCAACCGAATGGAGTAATTTATTGCGACTGTTTTATGGTGGCATTTTCCGGAACTCCGGTTGCTTTTCCTGTTTCAGATGCACTCACTCTCTCTCTCGAGAATGGATAGAGAGTGTGTAGTGAAATCGTGTTCATTTAAAGCGGTCTGGCAAAGATTTCTCGGTCTGCAAATTCTAGGCAATGAATGAAAATCATTTTCCACACCATCATCAAGACAATGGCAATGAAAATATAGAAAATGAATAAAAATATCCTCACGTACAGCTTTCATGCCTTTTTTAATTTTTCAGTTTTCAAATTCTCATTCATCACTAATGGACACAAAAATATACGTATACATAATGTGTACACATTAAATTGGACAACATTGACACATCTTTTGTGTTAGATTAGATTTTTTTCTCTTATTTCTTCATTTGCTTTTGCATTTGTAAAGAATTCAAAATAAAGTTCGGAAGGCTATTCTAAAGGCTTTCTGTTCCTGATTTTCTGGTGTTATATGAATTCACAAACGTACTTTACCAATTAAAGACAAAATAGACCTATTAGTCTAATACGTAGGGTTACATTATATATAGGGATACGTTAGTTTCATATTCACTCTATTTTTTCATATCATAGTTTATTCCGATCCTTAAAATTCTTTTTGAATGCGCTTGGACTTCTAGGAATTCAGAGAGAAACAAAACTCGTCAATTTATCTCTGCTGCTAGAGACAACCAGCTCAAAGAAAGTGCCAAAATTACCCAGCCCCGAATCATATCCTTTCCTAATATCTTCCACCACGTACTGACTTCTCTTCCGTCACATCGCATGGCAGGGCAACAACAAAAAGCATCGTGAGATAGTGAAGTGACAAGATTATGCACGAGCCTTTTGTCGCCTCCCGGATATTTGCGCTGGTGCAGAAAATGTTCTGGCGGATTGTGGGAAATTGACTACGCGTTGCTTGTCGTTGTTCAGAAGAAAGGGGCGGACGGCTTAAGAAAGCGAAAAAGAAGACCAGAGGGAATACATAGCAGAAACCTTCAGAAGTTTTTATGTAGGCTTATATACTCTACGGCGCTAAACGGCTCTGTTTTCGCTCTTCTCTATTTTTCGCAAGGATTCAACTGAGGTCTCGAAACCCTGTCAGGGTAAGTGATAAAACCAGACAATTACTTCATGAATATTTGATAAGATTCTGCACCTCCCATGACGATTCGACGCGGAGCAAGAATGAGGGTGCCAATACAAAGGGGATCTCTAGCATCCTACTATTCAACAAATAAGGTTTTCCAGGCGATCTTTTCTTTGCCAGTTCCGTTCCATTTTAGTTGTTTAATCTTTGACTGCGCATAACAACGAGATGTGAGGCTTGAATGTCTGAATGTTGGTAGACATTTTTTCAGATCTTTCAGACAGTCAAACCAAGGGTGAAAAATACATCCACTTGAGAGAGGGAGAAAAATATGAAATACCGCCCGTTGGGAACAATTCCACCGAGGATTAAGGACATTACATTTCTATTGAAAGCGTTTGTAGCAAAATGTTTTTGACGTTGAAGGAGGCGCCAAAATTAGCACGAATTCTCTTTTGTATTCTCTCTGCATTAAGTATAAACCTTCAAATATCTTACGAGAAACAGATGACTCTGATGTATTTTTCGTATAATTTTCTTTTAATTCCCATCCCTTCGTTGGTTCTTCAGCTATCTTCCGAAATCGAACGAATCGTTTCTGCTTATAAATGTGCTGAGTACTTGATAATATTTCATTTTTTCTTAACCCTTCGCCAAGCATTCCACTCATGGTTGCAAGTTGCAATCGATATGGCCAAAAATGTAATAATTCATCCCCATCTACAAAACCTGTTTCACTATCTTCACCTTTTTAACTGCTCAGCCATCACTCTTTCAAGATTGCGAATCGAAATGTGCCAGTCAGCGAGCGCCAGAGCATTGAATTGCCCGAGCCGGAAGTAGTTTTTCGCAGCAATCGAATCCTTCCCTGGTGTACTCGATTTTTCCTGACCCCCGGAAAAATACCTTTGCTCCACATTCAGAAGTGCCTGGTATCTATGAGGTCCTTCAGGTCCGGTTTGAAAAAATTGCGAATCGACATTAGCGAAATAGATCGCCTGAATGTGCCATCTTATTGCTGATGTCGGTGCAAAATGGGTGGATATTAAGTGCACAGAGTTTTCACCTCAGTGCATAGTTTTCAGTTCGCAATTGCACTCCTGTGGACTTAGAATTAACAGAAGTACGGGAAACTTCTCTTGGAAAGCTAAGAGAAAAATTCAGGTTGCGTTTGGAGTCATGGCAACCCGTGAGGAAAATTACCCCGACATCGACCAATGCGTTCATGGGCAATTTGTTATTTATTTCACTCATTCCCTCTCTTTCTCTTTGTGATCAGGAATCGGCATGAAATGTTGTTTTCGATGGAACTAGCCAAGTGGGTGTGTGATCGGATTTTTTATCGTGTCACGTTTTTGCATCCGTGGAAAACCATTTTTCCAAGCGCTCTCGCGTTAAACCAAATGTTTTCTGGTTTATTTTTGTCCTCCCTTTATCTGGCGTCTTTTTCTACTTTGTTGAAATGCTTCACTTGAGTACTATAAACATGTTCACTTGCACTCCTCGCGTCGTTTAGCGATGGTGGAAGAAAAATCTATTTTCCTGCGCCTGTCAGCGCTTTGGACGCATTACATCAGTCAGCACGCACCAGCCATCATCGTTTCTCATAATCGCAGTTAATTTCGGTTAAATGAATCATTACGATGGCGTGTTCTGCTGTCTTGGTAACCGTGGAAAACAGCCCTGCAAAACGAACCTTTAAGGTTTGACGTTGCATCAGCGCGAATTTTGCCTCTTTAGCATGAAACACGGAAAAGAAAACTACTTTCCAGCCACTTTGCCATCAATATTCACGTTAGTATGCTCCGGAGAAATCTAATAATTATTAAACAAGATGACAATCATGACGTTGCTGATGGCGATGGGGATGAAAAGAACACAGTTAGGGGGTTTCCGGACCAATAAATTATTTTAATGTCGCTCCGCCGCATAACAATCCGTTTCCGCTCTTAATGCGGTAATGATTTGTGAAACGACACGCACAAACAGATGATCTTAGGATGATTGTGTAACAGTGTTTGCTAGTGCGAACTTGGTGTGATTCGTTCAAACTCAGGAATTGATGGTTAAATGTTGACACTTTAAAAATGAACTTTTGAACGAACTGTGTCCTCAGAAGCTGAAAGTAAATGGATTTTTCGCCTTTACCATTGAAGCATTATCTGCATAACACTCCTTAATCTGAACAGTGCCATTTTGCAAACAGACGAGCTGCTTCAAATAAATAAAAACGACTGCGATAGATGGTTTTTGAGCCCTGCAGCACAACACACGGTTGGCACAACAATGCAAACATATTTGCATAAGGCTACTGAAGTGATTGAATAGTAAAGTATTGGATCCCGAAGGGAGCGAAAAGAGTAAGAAAATAAAGCAAACAATCGTTCTTTCAAGCTTTAAGATTACGTTCGAAATGCACCAGTACATGCCCAGGAGCAGTGCATGTCACAATCGCTTCGTAGGAGACAAAATGTGAACAATTTTTTGCCATTCCCAGAATGAATGATAACCTGAGTTTCCTCCAGATCTGGACATGCTTACCTCCAGCCCGGATAAAAATCCCGTTCTGATGAATGGCGAAAGGATTCCTCCTACCTCCTCGTTTGTTTGGGCTGGCATAATTTTATGACTATCAATCAAAAAAGTTCGAGGTCAGTTGCATGCATTGGGGAAGGTCTATTGGATGGAAATAATGCGGCTTATGCTAGGTTCACCGGGAGAAAGGGAAAACATGAGCACGAAATCAATCAACATAAAATCTACAGACTGTCCTACCTCAAAGTCATAGTCGTGATAAATCCATCCAGTATGTGTGGAATTATGAGAAAGCTAAAAATTAAGCATAAAAATATGTAAATTGATACCAAATGGCTAATAAATAACTTCCTAGTGTAAAAAAATGGAAATAAAATCTATTTTTATAAGCTTATTTGGCAATAGAAAAAAAACTTATTAAAACGCAAAATACGTTATAAAAATAAATTTTCAAATTTACATTATCAGAAGAAATGCACAATTCAGGGCGAAATAATTATACTAAATCTTTAAATGTGGCATTGTAAAACTTGCCAGATTCATCATCAAGAGGAAAACATAGCTTTGTACATCATCGATGATGATGGTTTGTTACCACAGCTAGTAGCACGAACGAAATTTGAATGAAAGAATAAACAACAATTGGAATAAAACATCATACATATTCATAAAACCGTTATTACCTACCGGTCCATTTTGCCCTCATCCATCGAGACAGTCACAAAAATTGCACGAAATGTGAGTTATGTGTGCGTCTATGAAATGAAGAAACAGAAAAAAAGAATGTAAAATAGGGAAGGAATGGAGATGAAACACTCAACTGTCAATCACGTATGACACAAACAGTTTAGATCAAACCGCGACCATAGAACTGAAAAAGTGCCGTGGCAACTACGCCCAAAATTTTTCTTCCCATCGATGATTATCCCAGCGAAAAAGGGGAAAACTGTGTGGAGAAACAGGTCCACCAGAGGCCGATTTTTCATTTACAGTATGCAAAGTGAGCCGCGGTCGGGAGTTTGTGAGCAGACACAGATCGATGGCGAAGGGAAGAAACGTGGCGTGTGTGTTGGTAAGGGGTATGGGGTTGGGACAAACGGAAGCGTAAATCCAAGCAATGGTTCATCATCAATTTTTCGCATTTCCTCCCGTTGCTGGATCCCTCGCGCCTCCCATCGCACTTCCGCCGTGCATCGCTGGGACTGGATCTGTTTTTGCTTCGGGATGTTCTTGTGGCCTTCTAAATGCATTATATTTAAATTATGACTAGCGGAAGCTTTTATTTTATTTCCATCGTCAAGGAAGGAACGTTTCTTCGTTGGGAGGCCTTTTTTCTTGCCTGCCTCACCAAACATGGTCCTGTCAATGTAGAAGGGAAGGAAGACGAAAGCGCTGATAGCGAAAAATCATATCAAACAAACGTGACACGCTTTGAGCCGCAAATCTTCGACCGAAGGCACGTTTAATCGGTTCCGTCAAGCGTCCATTAGCATACAAACAAAAAGGAAATGGAAAAGAAAAACGCAAGCGATGAAAAATAACATAGTAAGCACGCTTCCATACACAGCGCAATAAAAGGAAGGACTTTGGCAGGGCAGGCTCTATACAGCGGATGGATGCTGGAAAAAGAATAACGAGTGACTGTGAGTCGTGAACCAGCTTAGCCGGTTTGCCGAACTCCCAAAACGACAGCTTCTGCGGAAACGTGCTCTTGATATTTGGAGAAGGCAGAGTTTTGGGTGCAAACCAAACCAACAATAAAGAAATTGGGATATTAGTAAAATTTAATCAATTTAAATCATTTTCATTTCAATTATCGAACAAGCTGAATATGCCAGTTTATTATAATCAAAACAAATGTGTTGCTCAAATGTTATTTCATTCTTTTCCGAATTGAACACAAAAATACACAAGGTAAAATCGAGAAAACATACAAGCTGGAGTGCCAATTGATCTTATGACCTTACGATAGACAATGAAGCAAACATTACCATTTAATGGCATTAATCTGGGGGCTCTTTGCATCTCGGGTGACAGTAGTCAACACGATGGTAAGGAATCCTATTCAAACTTCAACACATTTAACGCTTGTAGGTTGTCTGGTGGGTGCCTTTGAAAAGCAGCCGGCATCTTTTCGTCCACCGCTGACCCGGCAGAAGACAGATCCGGGCTATTTGACCGGAAGCCCGTAGGGTACTTAAGAGTTAATGATTACTTGGCGGATCGATACGAAAAGATTATCCTGGAATCTTGGAATTCCAGGAATCTGGAATCTTGGCCAGTACTAAAAGCTATAGCAGCTTTTATGTTTAATCCTAGCTATAGACGAAACGGATTTGTTATCTTCTGGTTCATCTGTATGTCAATTGATAGAAATTGATACTTTTTATACTAAAGAAGCAGAAATTGGCCCGTAGCACGGATTTCGATCGTAGAAATCCGATCGAATTGAGCTGTCAATTTCCATACAAAAAAAATAATGATCCGGTTCGTTTGGCGCAATATGTATGAAAATTGACAGCTCGATTTGATCGGATTTCTACGATCGAAGTCCGTGCTACGAGCCATTAACAAGATTTACCATAACAAAGGCTAAGAACAGAACATATTTCTTGTAAATCGACGCCAATTAATAATTGAATAAAGAGGAACCCGTCAAAACTCGAGGTTATGTATTTTGTGCTTTGTACAACGTTGGATAAATTAAATTGTTTTTTTTAATAAAGTATTTTTTTTAACGTAATCTGCGCGCAACTTTACTCTTTAAATGCCAGACAGCCAAAATCTTTGATTATGAACAACTGTTTAATACTCAAATTTTATCTAAAATTATTGTACTAAAAAAGTGTACTAAAATAGCGTTTGGATTTAAAATTTACATGAAAAAAGTTTTGGTAATAATGTCTATGCTTATCAAATTTGACAGCTCCATACCCAAAGTGAGACATACTGTTGCCTCACTCTTACGATCTAGAATGTTTGCGGCAAACGTGTTGGTCACATGCAAATCAAGCAATTCATAGACATTTTGATCCTGTTGGTCCCCATGATATAGCCGCAATCAAGATACCGAACACCTCAACTTCCAAATTTGATGAAACATATCAAACTTGCAGTTTTATTCCAGTTTTTTAGCTTCTCGTAAGAAGTAAACCAAATTCAGACCAAATGTCAAACATTTTCCCACGGTTTTTGGCTCTTCACATGGTATGCTTCGACCTGTCTATTGAATGATCTTGCTTCATACCTACATTTCTTACTATGGAAGACGATTTTAGCTAAGTAGGCTGCTGCTAGAATAATTCGTGCTTCTAAACGTTACCGTGAAGACTGTTATCGAACTACAACCACGCAGAGCGGAAGTTTATAAGAAATAGTGGAATATGGCGTTGAAAAGACTGGCCAAGGAACTTAAGGAGTTGGAAAGAGACCCTCCAGCACAGTGCTCAGCTGGTCCAGTTGACAACGATCTGTTCCATTGGCAAGCCACAATCATGGGCCCGTCGGACAGTCCATATCAGGGAGGCATATTTTTCCTAACATTTGACTTCCCATCATCCTATCCGTTTAAGCCACCCAAAGTGGTTTTTACTACACGCATATACCACCCGAACATAAACCGAAACGGGTCGATTTGTCTGGATATACTTAGAAATCAATGGTCACCCGCGCTTACTGTGTCAAAGGTATTACTGTCCATCTGCTCAATGTTATGTGATCCAAATCCAAACGATCCACTGGTGCCCGAAATTGCCAGAGTATATAAAAAGGATCGAGAAAAATATAATAAACTAGCCCGGATGTGGACAGGAAGATATGCAATGTAACGGTAACGGTGTGAGTGGCGGCGGTGGCGTCTGCAGCATCCAAACCAGCGGCAGGAACGACGGTAACAGTCAAGACAATTTTTAAGAAGCAACCACTCAACATCAACACCGCAAACCCAAATTATTCAGCATAACAATAAACGCAAAAGAGCAGTTAGCAGAAGAAACTCATGAAACACTTGATTCAGCTGTTGGAGCCGAAATTATTTTCAGTTTGACACCAACAATTTCGCGGCGTACTTACGAAAACAAAACGGTGTGAAGCATGATTAACCGAAGATTGATGCGGCTGATTCTCTTTCGATCAATGTTGGTAAGTACCATCTCTTACCATCGGACATAACGAATACCTGTCCAAATCCATTAACATTTGTATTTCTTTCTTTAGCTTCAGATTCATTTGCATTGTGATGGCATTGTAACTTCCTCCTATCACTATTTGCCAAGGTTATACAACACCAGAAAAGCCTGCAAACCTTAGTGTCGTTCTGCCAGACAGCCAAAGAAGAACCGCTCATAAACTGAAACAAACAAGAGCAGTTTCAGATGGAGAAGAGGCCTGACTGATCTTTGCATTTTTTGAAGATTTTTCTTAAACTCCTATCAGCTATGAGAACTTGGTTGAATTTATTTTCCCAACATAACTGAACTCTTCAACTCAATTCAATAAATTTGATAACTAGTACCTCTTAAGCGCTGTTCGTTTATTGCCAAATTTTTGGACACTTTTCAAATCTTTTTTTGTCAACCGATGCCAGTTTCTTGCAAGTTTAAAGACTTACGAGAAGCATGGGCCAGCTAATGCAAAATGCTTCATACACAACGGTTTATTTTTTAATCGGAGCTTATCACGTGCTTCACTTCGGTAGTAGAACCATGCTATTACAAAGTAAAATTTTGCTTTTACCTGGATTTATGATAGTTTCACATTTTCGAATATCGGGCGATAAAAGATCAAACCCGGTTTAATTCTATGTTGGAAAATGGTCGGCATGGGGTGGCATTTTGTCTGTTTGTTAGGTGAATATGTGCGATCAGTATAGCTTTCTTTTTTAGATTATCTTGGTCGATCCTCGGTAAGTTTTTCTGTACGCTCTGTAAAATTCATTGGAGTTTTACGTTGACTTTTAGTTGTCACTTTTTGAATCCGAATGACGAATACCGGTCATGTGTTTTTAATTCCTTCCTCTTATCAGCTTTTATAAAAGAATAATAATTCTTTTAAATAACTTCTTGTTATGGTGCGTTACGGATTTTCTGGAGCCACGTCTGGCAGCGCTGAACTCGATGCTGTCAGTTGTGCGACAGCATCCGAGGACAAAGACGACTCGAGCGTTGCGGCTCGGAGGACATCGGCCCTTGGCGAGGCGGCTCCCTCTCCGGCGATCGTCCAGGTAAAACCTAAATTCTTTAGAAATAAAAGCTATCTTTTAATGTGTTAATAATGTTAGTCGCTTGCCTTTTAGTTATTCCCGTTACCCACAACGACAGAACTTAAAACTTCTTACCAACAATTCGGGCATTACTTGAGTTCCATGAGACTGGCCCCCCAAATTCGGATAATGGGTCTAATTTGCAAAAGTTATAGGACATTCTGTTGCGCGACCTTTCTTCGCAAAACTCACGCCTTTTTATGGAACCATACATTTCTGCCTTCCCTGTCAACGTTTCATTCATCGGTTTTTTAAGTGTGTCTTTATATTCCCTCACTCGTCATAAATAATGTCTAGTAAAACATGTTTAGCTACCCGACTAAACCCTATTTTCAACGTGACCCAGGTCAGTATCTAGCTCTGAACGGATGGAACCTGCAGTCCCTCTTTGATTGGCATTTCTTGCCTATAGTCATTATTGCTTACTTGCTAACGTTTGCATTGCCTTCTCTAGGACGACGATGGATGAGCGAAGGCTTTTCGTGGGCTTACTGAATTAATGCTATGCATCTTATCTGCACCATTCCAGGTTAATCACGTCTCCTCACATCCGTCACTGATGTAGCACCTTCTTACCAAAGCACATCACCATGCTAAAGTTTGCGTCGCTAAACGGCTTCCCCAATGAAAAAGAATTACAGCATGATTCACATGCCATCCCCTTCGGCCATCACTTACTTAAGATGCAATTTATGGTTCTTTATCCGCATCCGTTTGACGCCTGCTTACCCCCTTTCCCCATTTAGCGCCTTCATCCCCTCCCGACCGAGCATGAGCAAGCGACAACAAACCCGTATTTTCCCAGCCAAGTTCCAGCCCATAACGCTTAACGGCAGCCGCACGTGCCGGAAATTACAATCATAATAATCTTCTTATGACAGATGATTGTGTGGTGGTTTTTCGTCATGTCGTCGTAGTCATCGTCGTCATCCCGGTTGTGGAGATTGCGTGTGGAGGCTTTCATCGTCGACGTTCCGTCTGTAAAGTGACTCGTAACTAAAACCAAAACGAAATGGTTCGGGTTCGCCTAGCATGTCTTAAGGTGGTTTGACAACACACGAAGGTGTTAAGTTTATGTGGGGAAGACTTGTGACATTGTGAGGTCAGTACCGTTATTTTCTTGTTGACTAGCTCGAATGCGGTCTTAAGGAGTCTTAGGGATCAAATTTTAGCTTTTAGCCCTTCTCAGTTTTTGCGGTAAAGTGTGCGTGAGAGATGCATTTTATATCACTACGATTTGGAATATTTCACATTATTTTTATTTTCTTCTCTCATTTCTTGTAAATTAATGACAGAAATAAGGATAATTGTATTAAGTATTATGTAGGAACAGTAGGGTATAGAACGGATAAGGTGATTTTATATTTCGTTTTATTTAAAAGTTTTTATTCATATTTAAGTTAAAATAATTAAATGTGATGTGATTGTGAATTCCTTCACAACTGAACGAGGAACATGCTTTACAAAGCATGTGTTACAAAGGATCCATAAAACCATCACCTCAATCGCTTCCTTCGAACCTTGGCTGCATGATCGGTTGTTAAAATAAGTCATAACAGTTTGGTGGCGTACCGATAGTGGTCCTCACACGACATCGCCATGGAACTCAATGTCTGAGCGGTTCAAGTTATCTGATTTCCTGCGAGAGTTTGGAAAAAGATTGGAAGGAGATGATAAAGGTTGTATTCCTAACATCACCACGTGCGACTGAGTGTGTGCCTGTGTGTGATACGAATTTCTGGTACGTCCTGATGTTACCTCTTGCTGCGTGTGGTAATATTTCAATTCACAATCACTAAAAATCCTCTCGATCTTTTTTTAGATCGTGGGATCTGGTCGCTTAGTCGGAAGATATTTTTCCATTCAACTTAAATAATCAGTTTCCGTATTTGTTATATTCATTTTTTTTTTCTTTCGAAGCACAAACGAATCGCATTCCTTCCGTACATCCTTGACTTTCAGCTGGATGCTGGTAGAGGGATAAGGGTCGTGGGCCATTGTTGTTACGGGAAGTTGTCACATTTTGAAACGCAATTAAATTGCCTCCTCAAGCCAAAAACTCGAAACCCTCTACAGCTTTAGGCCCAGCGGGTGGTGACTACCCTAAAAAATAGGGAAATAACCTAGGGGAAAACTCGAGGTTGATTGATGCTGGTTGACTCGAATTTGCTAATACTCTATCTCGCTACTCGGTTTCTTCTTTCTCAATGGGCGGTTAAATAGGATCAA
>KE525336.1:324118-336577 GCA_000441895.2 Anopheles sinensis | reverse complement strand
CCAATACAACTGAACGAGTAACATGCTTAACTTCTCAGGTAATCTCTACTTTTCTGTACGTTAAAGTCGCGTCTTTCTGTTCACAGTTTGAGCAAAGCCGTATTCCAACAATGAGACTTTATAGATTCTTGATTGCAAATTCCAAACAAATTTGCCGAAGCCTAGCATTCCTAACCCATGGAGGATGTATATCCACACAAACGCCCTCTTACTTTTTTGTAAATTAAGAGCTCATTACCGTGTTACAAAAGATCCATAAAACCATCACCTCAATTGTTCCCATCGAACCTTGGCTGCATGATCGGTTGTTAAAGATCGGAGCGACTGAGTGTGTGTCTGTGTGTGATACGACTCTCTGGTACGTCCTGATGTTTCCTCCTGCTGCGTGCGGTAATATTTCAATTCACAATCACTAAAAATCCTCTCGATCTTTTTTTTAGATCCTGGGATCCGGTCGGTCGCTTAGTCGGAAGATATTTTTCCATTCAACCTAAATACATCCTTGACTTTCAGCTGGATGCTGGTAGAGGGAAAATGAACTGGTCGTGGGCCATTGTTGTTACGGGAAGTTGTCACATTTTGAAACGCAATTAAATTGCCTCCTCAAGCCAAAAACTCGAAACCCTCTACAGCTTTAGGCCCAGCGGGTGGTGACTACCCTAAAAATAGGAAATAACCTAGGGGAAAACTCGAGGTTGATTGATGCTGGTTGACTCGAATTTGCTAATACTCTATCTCGCTACTCGGTTCTTCTTCTCAATGGCGGTTAATAGGATCAAGCATTCGCGTCCACCGGAGGCAATTATGTGACAATTGTGAGCTGACGACAATTTCGGGGAACTGTAAAGACCAGAAATGGAAGACAGTGCGAAAGGATGAGTTGGAGTTTTGTTTGAGTAAACAACAACACTCCTGGCATCCATCCGGAGATAGATTGTCCGGATTAAATTACTCTCTGTTTCGCTAATGAACATCGAACAAGTTGTCCCCAATTCGTTTGATTGGAAGTTCTTATTTTATTGTCCATTTTTCCTCCTCTTCATATCACACGGAATTGTTTTGCCTTACGCCGCTTTTAGTTAGTTGTTGTGTTGTTGTGCACAATTTTATTTCCCTTTCGACTTGGTCGAAACCTCCGACCGACTGCACTTGGTCGTGGTTGGTTTGTGGCAAGACATTTGTCTCTACCTTAGGGCGGACTTTTTATACGCCGTGCAAACAAAACTTTTCTTTTTCTCCCACTTTCGATGTGCTAATAAAAAGGAAAAACTTTTTCGTCAAGCTCACGCCCGAGATGGAATTGAAGGGAAAGTTTCTGATTTTTCTCTCCATCGTCGATCATTAAAATTGTACCCAACCAACCAACCGATAGCGAATCATGTTTTTCTCTTTTTTTCATTTGTTAGATTTTCCCATCGGGAATGACTTTGCTGTGCCGGTCAACTAACCATCCAACCGTACTTCTTCGTCCAACGGATCCACTGCGCTGCAATTTGTCCTGCAAGTGTACATAAGAAGTGTGAACGGCTTCTAGGGGAACTGGAAGTTTGTCGAATATCTTTTCCTCACCTAGAACCGCTGAGTGGAAATGTCAGGAAAAGTTTTCCTTGTCTTTCTTTTCAGGTAAATTTTACGGTTACTGGGTATTCTTATTTGCTGGTGGTTAATTTTGTTTGGAATTTGGAATCGGAATCAACAGAGAATCGTACCATGCTTTGTTTGAAATTTGTCTGTAAAAACTTATTCAATTTGACGTTTATTTCATTTTAATGTTTTAGAGTTTATTATTTTTATTTCGTTACTATTGAATTTCGGAAACAGAGTTTGCTTGCTATTTTGAATTAATATTATAATTTGTAACAGCAAATTTGAATGTTGTTGTACTGTAATTTGGCCTCCGTATTATATACAAAAATTGTGGGAAAAGGGTACATTTGCTGTAAAGATGAGTGCATTTACTGATTTTTTTTTTTTCGTGTACTAGCTCTAAACATGAGTCAGGCTAAGTTAAAGCATCTAAACATTATCACTGGATTTACGTTCCATAGTTGCCCTTTTAATCTTTTCTTTAATTGACCGTCTGACGGGGAGTCCGCGACAGCTGAGTGGTAGCGCCAGTTAGAAACTCGGCCCATGACCTCGACAGCGTGGGTTCGAATCCCATCCGAGACCGGGCCCTCCCCTATACGAGAGGAGTGACTATCCACGTACATAAGGGAAAAAGTCTAGTAAGCCCTTCAGGGGGCAGGCATGACCAAGCGGTCGTTACGCCAAGAAGAAGAAGAAGAATAGCCCGTCTGCTCTGCAGATTATTGTGTAGATTTATTGACTGTAAGTTTCTGTATCGTTATTCTTTAAAGAAACATCCATTTTCAAACATCCATCCCGTATGAACCATTCAACCCAATTCCAACGAGCCGACATTAAGAGACGTCCATTTGTGTCCAGCTTTTCCATCTTGACCTATCTTTACTCCATCTTCACGAGCCAAGGTGAAGGATGAAACGGGATGGTTTAAGAATACTTTCTAATAAATTAGTTCTTCTTGCGGTCGGTCGAAGGTGGACACACAACGAGCGGGTCTTCGTCAAACGTTAGACAACGCCAAATTCATTCACGGCCCTAACGCCCTGAGGATCGTTTCTGAACGATTGAGCAATTTAATTTACAAAAAAACTCATAGGGCTCGAACTGGAAAGGAAATTCTTCATCTTCGCATGTGCATTTTCTACTTCAGCCGTACGAAAGTGAGACATAAAAGAAAACTAGCCTGTTTAGTTGCGATTTCAAGGAATCCAGAAGAATCGGATATTTCAAACAAACTGGCCAACGGATTGGAATTCTTGAGACACAAAAAATGCGAAAGAACATACACACAACAATGAAACGGTCTACCCGTTTTGGACTAAACATATGAAGCCATGACCAATTGTTTGGTGAACCGGGCGAGAAAACAAACATCAAAACTCCTGCTGATGTTGCATCCCTTAGCCCGGTCTCGCCAGAGTTTCCCTGTATGTTTGGTTGTGGTCATTTCAAGCCGTGTTGGTTTATTTCTGGGTGTTCCTCGGGTGACCGACGTGGAAGCTAGTTGTGTTTCTTCTTGAGAACTGAACGTATTTATTTTTTGTAGAAAAAAAAGACCACACATAAGGTCTCTCGAGCGCAGTCTTTTCCGTTGGCCAGCTTGTGGAACTTGCACTTCGTCCAATTGGTTCTGGGATTTGGGACCTTTTTGTGCGATTGCTAATGACGAAGTGCCGTTTGCAGATGGTCAAAACACCCTCATTCTATCGATTTCGAAATCGAATTAGATTATTATGCACAAATTTTGCACTTCTCCAACATCAGTATGACGCCTTGGAATAAGTTTTGAAAATTAAATCTTTAAAAGGGAGAACCCAGACACCAACATTCCACATCGCCCATAACTCGTAAGTTATATGCAACCTGTCAAAACACTTGGGAATCGAGCTGTTAGATGACGGATGCTGCAGGCAGAAGACGGATCCGACAGAATGGTGGTGGTATAGCTTTACGCAAAATACAAACACATCACGTAACCCGCAGTCGCGTCTTGGCTCCAACAGGGAGAGAGAAACCAACTCGAAACTAATTCCAGTCTAAGCGATCGTGTGACTCAAGCGCCAACCGATATTCCCTGGGACAGTGGAACAGGCCTGCAAGATCGATGGGTTGGAGGGCGTTAGTGTCGCGAAACCGATCCATACCTCGTTCGTCCGGGTTGCAGAAGTTGATGATGCAAACTCGGGAGGGAACAAGCAGATAGCCGGTTCCGCGTGTTGCCTTGGAACCGGTTTCCTCTCATCCCCTTCCCATTTATTCCTGCGAACGGGCAAGACAGTTTTGTGAAACATTATTCACGTCTTGTTGGATGTCAATTGAGCGATTTATTTAACATTCCTCGCAGGCTCGTAACCGCTTCCTCAACTCGGTCCCGGGAGGGGGTTCCCCTCATGGTCCATGAGCGATCCTCTGGGACGAAAAACACACACACCCTCGTGGAGACTCGCGAAGAAGAGAAGGTGAAGAAATTCGCCAGACGGTTCCTTCTTGCAGTTTGGTGGAAGCCTTTTTCGTAACTTCTTCAAAGTCGAAGTCTCCATCGTTGTCGTCGTCGTCGCCGTCCTCTTCGTTGGCACCGCAAGCTCACCCAACACACGGTGGTTTGCTTGCGTGAGTTTGAGAGTTTACAAATTACCCACAATAAAGTGGGATGTGAAATAGCACCACTTGATATGAAGTGCGATATTTGTTTAGTCAATGACCGTAACCACCACACTTGAGGCCTTTACTTTGCTTGATTTTAGCTGTTACAGTGTTGCTTTTCTCTAACACCGAAGACACCCACCTCTTGGCGTTTCCTTCCTCTGCAGTAAATTAATTAAACTAGCAATTGACACCGGTTTTTCTTTTAGTTTGGGCGTTTTTTGTTCGAGCATAGCGCACAAGGGTAATAAAACATAATTTCATCGATTTAACACGCGAACTCTTACTTTACCTTTTCTATCTTTCGCGCAAAACATGAAATAGAGAGATGGAATGGATTTTTCAAATAAACTTGCATTCAAAGCGGTCAATTAAAAGAGAAAAATCTTATATCTTATAGTTTCCCCACATAATTGAAAGTTATTGTAATTTGCCATCCATAATGTTACTGATAAAAAGCTCAGTTCTGCACAAACGAGGTGACATGACTGTTTATGTTTCATGGTCGAAAATTTTATCGCTGGATGTTCAAAAGAGGAACGACACTGTACTTGTCAAAATTTGATTTGAATAACTGAATATAATTTATTTTTTCGTTGTTGTTATTTTCCAATTTAGCTAAGTTTAATAGTTAAATAAACTCTGTTTCAACTATTGTTGTGTTGCTGTAATTTTAAGTTTTAAACATGTTCAATTTCGTAAGATTTTATATTACTTGTATGCCTCTAAGTTGCTACTGCCTAATGACCGTTTGTTTAAATTATTAGTCATTGTTTTTTATTTAGCCTTCCACACATTAGTAGGTAATTGATAAGAATCTTAAGACCCTTGGTGCGAATCTTTGTTATGAACAAACAAGCACTTTACTCTAAGTTCATAGCATTATGTTGTACATTTCACTTCATCCCGCATGTCTGCCCGCACATTCTTGTTGTACGTCAGACGAGGTTTTTTCACCAACCACCAAACGAAGAAAAAGGTTATTCCCGAAGGATGAAGCGAGCGATGGCCACAAGTGCTCACACTGGTCTTTGGTTCCTTCGAAACTGAAACCTAAATTCCCAGTGCCCCACCGGTTTAGATGCTCCGAAGCTATGCGCATGAAATATGCTGTCGTCATATTTCTTACCGCCTGACAGCGCGCCAAGCGGAAACGCCAATGCAAAGCGCATTCCGTCAACAACGCTCCCGCCGCCTGGTGGCTCAAGCCTCGTGGACGGTCAAGGAACAAGATTCTCCGGAGGAAATGTCTCTGCGCATCCACCTAGTGCAAGACCTGCCGGATGTAAAATTATCACCTGAAGGCCATGATTTATTGAGATTCCGGTGGGTCTTCAGGCGTGCTCGATTAAAATATTCCAGACGCAGCGAAGACACACGATCTCCAGACGATATAAAACGTACAGCACATTGTCGCGCACAGGCCCTCAGGAGAAAATGCTTGCACATGTGCCAGTGCGAGGGACAAGTATTTTAATGAGGACAACAATTTGGATGTCGTTTTAAGTTTTTACCAGCTAACCACCAAAATAATGATCACTCCAGTCTTCTTGTCTGACGTTAAAACCACAGGCCGAGGATAAATACTGTGTCTTCGAAATGTTGGTAAAACCGTTCTGAGAGTGCCGAAGAAGAAAAGTAAAAAACAAGTGAAAAATAATACCACACAGTGTGTTTGGTTAGCGATTAACGTTGGGAAATGTAAATTAATCACTAAAGGGGAAGGCGTGTGCATGATGCATGTTGACATAAAATTGGACATTTGATATTCATAATTCATAAAACCCGACCAGGACAAACATGGACTTCATTTTTGGGCTCATTAGTGTAACTGAAATCCATATTCCAGCAACATGCAACGTTAATTCGTATTGTTTATGGGGGAAAATAATGATAATAAAATATTGTTGGTTCAACTTGGATTGTCAGTTCATTTGGTAGTTTGTTTCATGATAATTTTTTTATTCTGGTAACTTTTGAAAGGTTAGAAATATCTCGTTTTAAATATACAAAAAATTTT
Organism: Anopheles sinensis; assembly: GCA_000441895.2. Lineage (NCBI taxonomy): Eukaryota > Metazoa > Arthropoda > Insecta > Diptera > Culicidae > Anopheles > Anopheles sinensis. The sequence goes on along the minus strand of KE525336.1, from coordinate 330,327 downwards.
ACATTAAATCGCACTCTACTCATTCAATGCTATAATGAAATGATAGAAATAAACCAAATGTTTTCAACCGTACTCTAATTGAATGTTTCGCAATAATCAGCTTAAAAATGCTAATCGTTAAATTAACCTCCTTCAAATTTCATATGCATACTTAAGATTAAAATTCCTTCAAATCCGACCATTTCAAGTGCTTGCTGGGGTTTGCTGGCTTGTTTCCCAGCAACCAGACAATTAACTCGATACGGTAGAAAATGGAAACGACCTGAGTAACGCGCCAAAACGTACCCTACTTCAGCTCCACTTGGAAACTTTGTTCAGTGGAAAATTAAATACCTCCTAATAAGCCTTTCCATCAATCCCGCTTGGCGCTAACCCACTATTCCCGTAAAACAATCTGCTGGATGAATTTCATAATCGACATCCCATTTCAACAACATCATTCAATCGTCGTCTTCGTCAGTGGTATTCGGCGTCATTGCAAATCGTTTTCCTGGGCGAATAAAGCAATTTTCCATATGATCCAGAACATAGTGTGTTTCACACGAAACATAGTGTGTGTAAGTGGAAAATATGATTTTTTACGGAAAAATCTCGTACATCCCAATGAGATTTGAATATTGGCGCGGCGAAATTTGGTTTATCATAAACACCTTAACATAATTTTTTTGATAGCCAGCTGTCATTAGTTCCAAAAAGTTTTTGCATCATAAATATATGAAAATGCTACACGAAAATTATAAAAATATTTAAAACGAATTCTTTGAGAAGCTTAGTCTTTGCTGGGTCGATAAAAGTCGAATGTTTAATAATGAATTAAGACATGTCATCAGAAACCTGATCATCAGCAACATAACATCGACGCGCACCATCATTTGCTTATTCAACATTCCCGGAGGAATGCTCGCGGACCCTGCGCGGACCCTGGGAACCTGCAATTCAGCACAATCCGACACCACGATCGCGGCACCAGCGCAACACCATGATCGAACCAGCGCCCGGACCACGATCGCGACAGTTATCATCCGAACGCGAAACCGAACAGGAGTAACTCATGCCGTTGGCAGGGGTGTAATAAAGTTAAGTCTTTTTTAAAAACCAACTCCGAAGCCTCCGTGCATTAACTAATGTTTATAAACAAATTAAACCAAACAAGATTGTACTACAAAAGAGTGCTAAAAATGCTTGGCAGTCAACATGTTCAGAGTGGGATTTGGGTTTATTGTTTGCATCGTTACTGTACAAAATGAGCATGATGTTTTTCATCCCATACAAAACGTTATCGGCAACATACTACATTTATGCATTTAAAGCAACAGACAGTTGACAAAGCGGTTTCTCATATCTGAATTAAGGCGGACGGTTTCAATGATCATCACTTCAATGAGAATTGGCGGAACAGAATCAACTGCAATAAAACTTGTCTGCTAAAAAAAAAGTCTGGTTTATCTTACATAAAACTCAAATTTATCCATCGAGCGAAAAATCAGTCCAGCAACACCGCCAAAAATTAAACAAAGCAGCAAACTAACTATTTTAGTCTTGTTCTACTAACTCATCAACATTCCTCTCCAACGTTCCTGCCCGGTAACCCTTTTGAGTATTAGAGAGATTAATTAACTCATTGAGAGCATCGAAAGCTAGACAGCGCAAGTTTCCATCCCCGTTCGGCGGCATGTTTATTCCGTTCCGCGGTTTGCACTCCCTTGCGGCTTCATTTCCCGTGATGCCACGACCCTTGAAAATGCCACACACAACACAAGGTAAGGTACACAACACATCGACTAGATGTTCCATCAATGTTTGCAGGAATGTCCTACCATTCAGGGTGAACAGGGCCGGGGACGGGATTTTTTTGTTTGTATACCGGCCGGTTAAGTGGAGAACAATTTTCCACCGTTCCGCGTTTCCAACGACAACCCCAAACAGAGTTCCTCGCGTGATTAGCTCTCAGTGTGCCTTTGGGGCTTCAGCTGCTTTCCTTTCGTCTGAGCGCGGTGGAAAGGATGGACTGAGGTGGTCCATAGGCATACAAACAATATTCCTTGGTGTAGTTGCTTCCGAAAATCATACGGGGCTCTGTGCCCGGAGAAAAGATTTTCCTTCTCTAGAGTGCTGTGGCAGAGAAGTGATGAAAGCACAGGAAGTCAAGGGCTACCACTCCGACACGCTAATTGAATTCCACTCGGTTGTGTTCATTGAAAGTTTTTTCGGCGGGTTTCTTATGATTGTTACGTGTCTTGTGCGAGGGTTTCGGAGGCATATTTTTAACAAATCATTTTGACATGTCCTCAAGGTGGAACAGGTGGTGGATTTGCCAAGACAAATGGAAAATAAAAAGTCTACCAGTTTCTGAGGCATTGTGGTTAAGCTTAGTTATTTGTTGTATTTGTGATTTGTTCAAACGAACGAAACTGTCCTTAATTAGTTCATGTATTATATTAGAATTAAGATGCACAGTCGAAAAGTATTAAAATAGAAGAAATCAATCTTTCAATTCATCTCTTCAATTCTTATGATTTACTGATTTTTCGCCATGTTGCTCAGTTCTTTTTGCCAGAGGTTTTTTTATTTTTTCCACACTGCACATGATAGGAAGCATAATTTATGTCAATTCCTATGCAAGGTGCATCCATCGAACGGAGGGCAGCATAAACCAACAGCGCAACATTGCGCGTGCCACAAAAAGGTTATCAACTCGAAGTATGGCCTGAGGTATTGTCCTTCCCTCTTCACAAACCTTGCGTTTGACTTCTCGCGCTTGAAGCAAAAATGCTTGACAATAAATATTTTCAAACCGGTACGCAGTACGTTTCGATGATCGATCCGTCCGTAAAGAGATCCATTCTTTGTTTCTTGCTTTTCCTTATCGCTTGCGCTAGTGGTAAGTATCCAAATTTACTACCCATTTTTATTTCCCCCGGGTAATTTTTTTTTTTTTCAAATCCTGGTTGGGGAAAGGTGAGTCAGTGAGTTTAATGTTGATTATGAGCATCAATTTTCATAATCCCCAAATTTGCCCGCTCGATCACGTAACCCTTCCATTCAGTAGACGGGCTTTTGAAATGGAAAAATACATAAAGCATTTGAGCAGTACAACCGTTCGTTGTGACTGAATCGAAAGGAAAGGTGAGAATCATAAAATCAGCTCCATACGGACGATCTATTATGCTGCTTCCATGCTGCTGCTGCTGATTGATGGATTGAGAAAGGAAAGAACACATATTGTTCAAGAACTGTGGAAAGTATAATTCCAGTTTACGATACGTCGTTAAATAAATCATCAATGTCAACGTTGGCGTATTAAAGCAATGGTTTCAAGGATTTCTTGACAGAACACACGGAAGAAACGAGTTGATTGAAAGGATTAATATTCGTCACTCAGCCGTGATTTCTGTTATCGCTCGAATCGAAGTGTAAGTAATTTATTCGAAACTTTTTGAAGCCTTTCTCCCTCGTGTGATTGTTCGCCGGACATGTGAACGAATGGGGTTTGTTTTCTCCATTGCAGGAAATTATGCACATTGTCAAGGAAGAGTTCCAAAGATTTTGATTTACGACCAGATCTTTCCTGGTTAATGCATAGAAGTCAAAGATTGGTATAATAACGCTAGAGGTCAGTAATGTGCTATAATCTAATGCAAATAAATTAAATCTTTAAGGGCCAGTCGGGAATTAGTCAAATAGTAAATTTTGATTGGTAATTTCATTTTTCAATTTATTTCATATCATCAGCTGAGCACTCGTATGTTGAATAAATAAATGAGTAGAAATTTAAAATTTATTTTTCAAATCGCCAACTCATTTACTTTTACTTAACTTGTGATACAGCTTGTAGCAGCAATCAAAAGAGAAAACTTTGCCATTTTTACTCAATTTGTTCCATCGATAATTGCAGCAAATAACATCCCAATCACAAGCTCAACTGAAGTATCATCATCCTTTCGAATATGGTCCCTTGGCATCCTTCAGCCAATTGTCGCTCTCACTGTTCAAATGTCATTTTTTCTCAGGCTTAAAGACCGGAGGGAACATCAAATTGCATCCGTCCGTGACCGTGACATGCCACTGCTTACACCACCTGACTTTCTTGGCCACAACTTCGCATTCCAATTGATTGTGTGTTAAATGCTTCGAATAATTCCTCCAACATTTCGTCGAAAGAAAAGTTTACCTTCTCGTGTAGCTTCTTGCCTTTCACTGCAAGCGATTTTAATGGTGAGTTTACGGGCGCTCCTTTGGTCCTGCTGGCAAACAGCAGCAGATGGCACAATCGCGCGCGATCAAAACATGCTGTCCATGTTTTGGCATTAAAGCGTCGCAATGATGGTCGTCGCTGACGCCGTGTGTCGCGGAATTTGGCGTCAATCGTAAGACATGCACCGCTGGAATCAGTGTCGAGAAGACGTACGAGGCCCGCAAAGAAATTATTTAAACATCATCTCGTAACATTGATTGATAAATCACTTGTTTGTGTCCGTCGCTTGCTGCCCGGTTTGTCGTCGCTTATTTTAGTCCCTTCATGCTTGAGCGTACAAGAAAGTCGGAAACGAAACGTACGGGAATGGCACGTGAAAACTATGCGACGTACAAAACGGCACATGACGCAGCCACGTTGGGGACGAAAGGGGTTGTCATTTGACTCGTTCCTCACACCAGGGTGTGAGGAAAAACACGGCACAACATTGCGATTAATTTTTTTCAAGTTTGCGTCAATCATTCCGACGGAGAAAAAAGGGAGAAAGAGTTCAGAAAGAAGGAGAATGTTGCCATGTTGCTCATGCCGTCGTTCATAAGATGAGGTTTACATCGAAAAGTTCCATCATTCGTCGTCATGAGACAAAACGAAACGAAAAGGAGTTCTTTTTCGTTACATGAGCAATACCGATTTGGGATAAGGTTATTTTAATAGCTGGTTCGGCACAAAGTTAAAATAGTAAACTTACACCCGCTTATATTTACTTTATTAGTCAACTCAATCTTAGAATAGTCATTCTCAATAGAATAACACAACATTAAGCTTGATAGTGATACTCTTATTGATAGAACCGTTTTTTGTAACATTATTTTCAATGAATTAATTTCTTGCTTAGTAGTACTTCTGATTTATTTTGAACTTTGTTAAATTTTGGTTGTGTATGTTTCATGGATATTATGATGAAATATCGGTTTTATATAACCTCTCAGTCTTGTTTGTTTCAGAATGTATGTTACATTGTTTTTCTTAATAATGACTTACTTACTGGAGTTATAAACTTCCAGAAGTATATTTAATGTTGTTATGTATATTTTTTCATTATTTGTAATGTATTTCGAAACTTTATGGTCAGGGTTAAAAATATGTTCTATTTTTCAATATTATTGTGAAAAAATTAAACTTGCCTTTTGTTTCTACTGGTAATATACTGCTTATAAGAAATGTTTAAAGAAATGCGGTACAAAATTACATTTTTTGCTATTCTTTATCCCTCTTTAATTTTACCCGCTTGAAAGCGAATCTTGAAGCGCCTCTTGACACCTCGACGCGTTGTTTGACACTCGACCATTCCATTTGTTTTTTCCTAGCGTCTAAAATGATCTACGTTAAAACATCCAGGTGGTGAGTAAGCCGCTTTCCATAATTCCCGTGGTGTAAAGAGAATTCCTGTGCCTTGCAGATTATAGGCGGTTGATGTAGGAAAAGATGAGATGATTGTTGGTGTTGCTTCTCAGCATACGAACAAACACTTGAGCATCAGCTCAGAATGGTACCGACACTTTTCCGGCCGTGACTATATTCCGACGGCCTCGGATTCCGTTGGTGCACCATCATGCATAGGTGAAATGTTTCTTTCAGGTTGGCGAAATGCAGAAAGCACTACACTCTTGAGGATAGGCACGTCAAGTGTCGAACAGTCAAGTGTGCGCAAGACTCAAGTTTAAGCATAATTTAAACATCAAGAGAAAAATCACGACCTCACAATTTGTTGTCAGCCCGCTCGGTACTCGTCTGTGCAAACATAAAACTCCGTCGGTTGCTCGTACGAAACAGCAAATCCTCAAATTTACCACTACCAGCCTCGTCAGCAATCCATCGCTTCCTTCCACGGGGAGAAAAAAGGCGACCATGAAAGCCACAGCTAATCAGGGAATTTTGAGCAATCAAAATTGTCATCATACAAAGCCCGCGTTTCTCATTTCGATTTTCACCGTCTTTGATCTCGAATGGGCGC